>OX637567.1:8146817-8737349 GCA_951800025.1 Oligia strigilis
AGCTACGCTTGCCTTGGTTGGTCTGTAGATGGGTGACCATCTTTACATACAAGCACGTTAAGCTGTTGGTCCCGGCTATCATTCGTGGATCTTTGAGTCGTTACGGCTAGTCAGAAGCCCGACAGTCTGACAACTAGTCGTACCAAGGGGTATCGTATTACCCAGTAACTGAGTTGTGGACGTCAGATAGGGAGTCGCACCATGTGAAATAATGGTATTCAGCTGCACCCGGTTAGACTGGAAGTCGACCCCACGTAGTTAAGAAAAGGCTACCCAGATGTTTCTGTATGCATTATTGAAAATTGAACAGAACAGCGTCTGTAGGTTCAGCTAGCTTTTAATAAATACTTATATTAATACTCACACTACAATTATGAGGCGGTACAATCAACTGTGTAATTTCCCCGGCGTGCACGCAGAATCTATGCAGCAACGCACCGCTGAACAGATCCCAGAGACAAACCGCGAAGTCTATGCCACCCGATACTAGATGGGATTTGTCGTATCTGTTAAGGAAATAATCATAATATTAGCCTAATAGCATAATATTAGCATTTTATTATTAGGGAGAGAGCCTCCCGTCCCAGCCGCCGCGGGAGACGCTCCGGGCGTCGGGAGCCGCGCGACGACTCCCGGCCACCGTAGGCGCGGGCCTGCGGGCGGAGAGTAATGGGTAGCTCATCGTCCGATCAGGACCAGGCCCGTGCCGGGGGGCGCGTACGTGTTCCACGCGCGCCTCAAAGAGATGTCAGCATCGAGGAGGGGCCCCATAGGGCCGAAGCCTGCCGGGTCAGCGGGATTGTCCGAAAGGGTTACCGCTGGCCCGGAACATAAAGGGCTAAGGAAGGAACACGGGTGGGTTTTGGTCTGAAGAGTCTGACACTTCCGCTCCGCCCAGAGCGGGAAGGGTAATTTAATGATTTCCCATCCGGAAAAAAAAGCCTATATTCTGAGTAGTTAGGTAAAGGTGAATAATATAGCTATTTTTGGCATGCTAAACCCGTGCCATTAAAGCAACGAATTGAAAATGGCGACACTAATCGTTCTCCTCCGCTATTAAGCACCTTTGTATGGCAACCATTTTTAGGGTTCCGTACCAAAATGGTAAAACGGAAACCTTATGGTGAGACTCAGTCTGTCTGTCTGTCTGTCACAGCTGGATATCTCGAGAACTACTAATGCTATCAACTTGAAATTTGGAATAGTTTTAGATGACGTTCGCCTAACTATTTCAGGTTTATATGTTTTTTGACTCTTTGGTCTAGTATCATGTAAAAGGAATACACGATTCAATGAATTTTTCTTGATACAAAAAAATTGCAAAGATTTCGACATCATGGCGTAACGCTTAACAGTTATTCAATGAAATTTACTTTAAAACATAGAGAAATATCATATCAAAGTTTAATCAAAGTAGTTTTAAATTTAATTCATTTATTTTATCATAATATACAATACGACCGACGTAACTTGGTGGCCTGAGTATAGCCTTTGCGAACTTTCGCGCATGTTCTCTCACTCACACTCGCCTTTTTTTTTTTTTTTTTTGCGGATGGGAAATCATCAAATGACCCCTCCCGCTCTGGGTGGAGCGGAAGGGAGTGTCAGACTCTTACTGACTAAAACCCACCCGTGTTCCTTCCTTAGCCCTTTATGTTCCGGGCCAGCGGTAACATTCGCCTCATGCCACCATTTGGTTCCTAAAAAACGTTCGTGCGCAGCCTTCTGCGCGAAGTTCAGGCCCGCCAGTTACGTCAGTCGTATTGTACGTCATTTTATTCCGAGCGCACGCACACTATAGCCATCTCTCTTCTTTTGCGTTTCAAAAGTAGTTGCATCACTTTCGCTCGCTTAAGAGCGTTTACGCCGAACGGCATTTCATACAAACTTTCAAGCCCTTGTTTTCCGATATGAATGAACCGATTTTAATGAAACTTCATACGCATAAGCAGGATACAAAGGTCTAAAAAGTTAGCAGAGAACATTTTCGCAATGTCTTATTTAAAACAAGATAACTGGAAATCTCTGTTTCTATGAAAAGTTTAAAATCGGTCTAATTTGGCTGTAACACTATTTTTCGAAAATGTTCTCTACTAACTTTTTAGACCTTTGTATCCTGCTTATGCGTATGAAGTTTCATTAAAATCGGTTCGTTCATTTCGGAAAACAAGGGGGTCTACTCCGACGCGGTTAACCACTGTATCGGCCGAATGTTCGGTCATTTTTTACTACCATTAATTTCCTATATTGACTATTGGTCCCGACCAAACTGTGCCAATCCGAACCTTTTTAGAAGCCTTAACCCTTTTTTTACCTATTTTTTTTTAATTCGTAGTAGGACAACAATATTCGAATCAGGGGGTCTACTCCGAAGCGGTTATCCACTGTATCGGTCGAATGTTCGGTCATTTTCTGATTCGAAACTTGTTGTCCTACTAGGAATTTAAAAAAAAAAAGTAAAAAAAGGGTTAAGGGTTCTAAAAAGGTTCGGATTGGCACAGTTTGGTCGGGACCAATAGTCAATATAGGAAATTAATGGTAGTAGAAAATGACCGAACATTCGGCCGATACAGTGGTTAACCGCTTCGGAGTAGACCCCAAGGGCTTGAAAGTTTGTATGAAATGACGTTCGGCGTAAACGCTCATAATAGATCAGTCGCTATGATTTATTTTCGAGATAGCACCTTAATCTAGAAAAAAATTAAGAAAAGATAAGTTCTCATACCTTTGGTGTACATGGTGTGGGTAAAGTAAGCAGTTGACGCGACCGTTATGTCCTAGAAGTAACTGATGCGGAGGCCAGTCTGTAACAATAATATCAAAAATGTAAATTACAATTATAACCAAGAGCGAGTCAGAATCGCACACCGAGGGTTCCGTATTGTGAAACGTGAAATGTTTTTAAATTTTCATCGGCGGGGCCTATATTCGTCAGAGAATATATATAAACGCCACTTCGAATTTTTAAGACCCCTTTCAGTCACTGTTGCAAAAAAAAAACATTTTTATTTCTTTCTTATTTGCAAAATAATTGGGCCAACGTCATCTAAAACTATTCCAAATTTCAAGTTGATAGCATTAGTAGTTCTTGGGATACCCAGCTGTGACAAACGGACAGACAGACTGAGTCTGTGCGACTCAGTCTGTCTGTCCGTTTGTCCTTTCTTTCTTTCTGATAAGGGTTCCTTTTTACCATTTTGGTACGGAACCCTAAAAGTCAATAAACATAACAGGATGTTTGTAATTTACAAGTATACGTGACAAAAAAGCCGTTTAAACGATTCCTCACAAAATACTTTTTTTCCGCTATCTGGAGTGGAATCTCTTAAAAATATTTTACGGAAAGCAGTTGCTTATACAAAATATTTTGGTCAATTAATGGCACAAGTTTTGACATCGCATCATTCCTGAGAAAATCGTATGCGACAGACAAACACTTACATAATCTAACAGTCGTTCCAATTTCCAGCAGGGTAATCGCGTAACACACCATCAGTAGCAATGGGTTTCATTTTGACAGTTGAACAACATCCATTGCGTTATTTACGTTGTTGAGCAAACACATTTTTCGAACATAAGGAGCAATAGATTAGCAATATGCTTCAAATTGATAGTAATAGTGTGTTACTCAATTAAGGTGCAGATTAAAGTAAAGACCATCGTCAAAATGCAATAAGAGGTTTTCTTTTTGAGTATTAAAAAAAAAATAGTTTCCAAGAACTCTGTAGATGGCGTTGTACTGACTACGTTACTAGGTGACAAAGCCAATACGCTTAGAAAAAAATCATTGCGTCACGTCACATACGCTCGTTGACTGACACTTTCATTTTACGATCTCAAAATTACATCCAAGTAAAATAATAAAAAAAATTATGTGAAGTTCCGTTCCTTGCAGTAACTTACCAAGGTCAGCGCCATCTATCCAGCGACTAGGGAAGAGTTAAAAAAAAAAAAAAGGGAAATCCCTCATTACGTTACATGATAATTACCGTCAAGTTGCTGATGGTTGCCGTGCAACAGTTGCAGTTGCACGGTGTGCGTTGCATTCACTATGACGATGGAGCCATCCTCTCTGCCGACCACCAGACGGTTAGCAGCGAGGAGATATATCGATGCTGTCAGTTTTATTTCTAGAACAAATAGAATTGAGATTATAAACTGTTAGTTATACAAAGAAACTCCAACTAGAACCATAGTAAAAAACTGGTCAAGTGCGAGTCGGACTCGCACACGAAGGGTTCCGTACCGCAAGGCAAAAACGCCGAAAAAAACACGTTTGTTGTATGGGAGCCCCCCTTAAGGGGGATGCTCTAAGGTGGCCCGCGAAATTCAAATTTTCTTATGTTTTTTGCAATTTGCTGGTCAGTATTAAGTTGTACGTTGATTAAAATTTGATTCGCGGCCGTAACAAATATGTATTTACAGAATTATAATCATTAAAGTCATCAATACAACTCTCTAAGACCATGTAATCCCCAAATGTCAAGATTTCATGAAATAGTCATTCTTGGGGATTACCTGGTCTTAGAAAGTTGTGTTGATGACTTTAATGATTATAATTCTGTAAATACATATTTGTTACGGCCGCGAATCATATCTTAATCATTGTACAACTTAATACTGACCAGCAAATTGCAAAAAACCTAAAAAAAATTGAATTTCGCGGGCTACCCTGGCGCTTTCACCTTAACAATAATTTTCCATGGAGCGATCATCTGACCTCAACAACCCACTTCCTGATTAATTCCCCTTGGTAAGACTGGTTGTCAGACTTCATGGGCTTCTGACTACCCGTAACGACTGATATTTTATTCTGTTTTTAGTATTTGTTGTTATAGCGGCATCAAAAACACATCATCTGTGAAATGTTCAACAGTCCAGCTATAACGGTTCATGAGATACAGCCTGGTGACAGACGGACAGACGGACAGTGGAGTCTTAGTAATAGGGTCCCGTTTTTACCCTTTGAGTACGGAACCCTACAAAACAGGGAAGAGGTGAAAAAAAATGTTTACATGCTAAACTAAAACACATTTTTTAAGTAATTTAGTATACGCAAAATCTGAAAACTGTTTAAAATTGTAAGTCCACCAAAATACATACAATAAAAACCACACAATATTTTAAAATTGGTAAGTCAGTTAGATATTGTGTTTATAGAAACGATGATTAAAGTTAATAAACGTTTAAACGTCATAAATGTATGGTTAAACAGTCGCTAATCACACTAATATTATAAAAGTTTGTGGGGGTGTGTGTGTGTGTGTTTATATGTTTGTTACTTCTTCACGCTCAAACGGCTCGACCAATTTTGATAAAATTTGGTATGGCGGTAGCTGACACCCTGGATTAACATATAGGCTACTTTTTATCCCGATATTCCCACGGGATCGACACTTATGCAGGTGAAACCGCGGGGCGCAGCTAGTCACTACTAAAATTTAAGTAACGTTTATGAATAATGGGGTTTATGAATTAGATGGGTAGTTTTTTGGCTACTACACAAGTACCAATCACACTATCATCACACTAATATTATAAAGGCGAAAGTGGATTTTTCACGATTTTTCTACGGCGCGTTTTATACGCCGTACTGTAAAGAAAACGTGTCGTGTACAGTCACGAGCATAAGTATGTATACACTTGGCAACTTTCAATTACGATTTGACGAATGCAACGTTGAAATACGACACTCTACATAAACCTATGGGTTCGAAAATACTTTGTTCGTAATAACATAAAATTTTATTCAAAACCAAAGGAGAAAATCGTCTTTGCATAACGCCAAGTGTATACATACTTATGCTCGTGACTGTACAAAGGAGCTGAAGCTAAAAAATCTACTACGACACAAAGCAGCGGTCAACATCAAATTGTTTACGTATTGACGTGTGCGTTACCGTACAATTGATAAGATGAACTTCGGTCCAGAAAACATTTGTTAATCTTGTTATATCTAAGGGAGTCCACGAGCAACTTTTGTCTCCGCAACTAATTTGTGTGCGCATGCAGCGACGCGACAGCTGGGATACATTTTTCTCCGCGGGTTTGGACGTAACTGTTGCCCGTATACGCACGCACGGCGACAAAAAAGTTTCCGGCTAACCAGTTGCCACGCAACCGGAAATCTAACAAAAAAAATCAAAATCGGTCCCCGATTGACGGAGTAATCGGTGTACAGTCAACAAAGGAGTTAAGTATACAGGAGCGTCGGATATAGTTGAAGTTTACTAAGAAACCGATGGATATTCTCGAATAAAATTTAATTTTATTAATAGAAAACAAACAGCTCATTTATTAAATTAAATTTCAGCCCAGAACATCCATCGGTTTCTTAGTAAACTTCAACTATATCCGACGCTCCTGTATACTTAACTCCTTTGTTGACTGTACATACATTAATAAAAATATCCATACTAATATTTATAAATTCGAAAGCAACTCTGTCTGTCTGTCTGTATGTTACCTTTTCACGCCTAAACCACTGAACGGATTTCGATAAAATTTAGCAGAGAGATAGATTGCATCCCGGGGAATGACATAGAATGGTTTTAATCTCTATATTCCCACGGGATCGACACTTATGCGGGTGAAACCGCGGGGCGCTGCTAGTATAATATATACGCGACGAATTGATAACCTCCTCCTTTTTTTGAAGTCGGTTAAATTAGGGGAGGAGACAGGACAAAAAGTTGCTGGGCAACTAATTTGCTCGTGGGTGCCCTCCCTTACTCTTGAATAAACAGTCATATCCAAGGTCTGCTGGTAGCGTTTGTTAAAAACAAGCATTACCTTTATACTTACTACTTTGAACTCTTTTCCTTCTTCTTATTTTTCCTAAATGATAAAATAAAATAAATAAATAATGTAAATAAAATATACAGTTAAAACCGGTAAACATGGTAAGCAAAAGTTGCAGAACATTGATTCAGCATCATATTTTTGCGTGAAGGGAACATGTTGCTGCCAACATTTCGAAGCCGTGCCAGTTTCAAGCAACATTTGATGCTCAACTTTTGTTTTCCCTGTCAAGCAAATATCAACATTGCGTCTATTTACATAAAGTCGAAAATAAATAACCATAACCGCGTACCTCTGGCCGTGTTGAAGCTCTCTCGGAATAACGGGAGTTAAATTATTTTCAACTATATTTTAACAAGCGCAAGTTTGATATTTCTTTGCGCCTCGCTAATGCCTCCTTATGGGTGACTTCGGCCGCCTGCGTTAACGTAACAGAGTATTTTTTAAACTGCATTGTACGTATGGTTCACGCGGCGTATGGCAAGACACTGTTCGCGGCCAAAGACGTTTATGGAGAAACTCCACCATTAGAAGTCCAAATATGGCTTCTATTCGTTCAGATATAATTCAAACGCGAGCCTATTACATTCCGGGTCAGCGGGATTGTCCGAAAGGGTTACCGCTGGCCCGGAAGCGTATTGCCATTGTGTATATCAGTACAGACACCCATAGTCTGTACTCGATCACTTTATGCTCTTAAAAATAACAAATACTCTAAAGCAAACTACGTATGACTACAGACCAGTCTGTATAAGTATACAGTTTGCTTGCATATTTTTAAAGCAAACTACGTATGACTACAGACCAGTCTGTATAAGTATACAGTTTGCTTGCATATTTTTAAAGCAAACTACGTATGACTACAGACCAGTCTGTATAAGTATACGGTTTGTTCGCATATGTCTAAAGCAAAATGCGACCGTGTTATTGTTTGTATTGTAGGGTATGTGGGGTCATAAGACTTTAATTATATGTTGCAGTGTACTACGTAACAATATTGAACATAACTATGTTGTACGTGTTTATATTCTCTGAGGGAAGCTTCGTGCGACCCCCTCCATAGAAAAGGATACAACAGTTTTCTTCTTCTAAAGATTTTCCGATCTCTATGCTATTTAAGTATGTTTATCAACATAATTAAAAACTAGGTTTAAACGTTTTATTCTCTATATAAAACGTATAAGCCTAGGTATTTATTATGAAAATAACATTCTTAAATATAATGGAAATGGGAAAATATTTAGAAGTAGAAAAACGTTTCCTTCTTTTGTATCGATGGCTGCGCAAAATAACTCCCACGTAATGACTGATGAAAAAAAAATGCAGTAAATAAAACAATATTTAAAAAACATTAAAGTATTTATTTTTAAAAGGATAAATCAACATTGGCGCCGATTCCCTTGTTCACAAACTAAACTAAATTTAAGTTCAGTGCATCTTTTTCTTACCTATTTCATTAAGAAAAGGACAGAAGATAAATATTAGTTTAGTCCTGTCAAATTAAGATACTCCATAGACAAGTTTAGACGAGATTAAAAAATTGGCTACTAAAAATACGTCAATTTACGTCAGGCGCGGACTAATTTGACAGGACTTAACTAATATTTATCTTCTGTCCTTTTCTTAATGAAATAGAAAGAAAAAGATGCACTGAACTTAAATTTAGTTAAGTTTGTGAACAACAGAATCGGCACCATTATTAACTATTTAAAACGAAACAAACAAAAACAACAAACACTTTGTTTTAATTTGATCGACACGTGCGAACTTTTATTAGGTCAAGGACACTGCCATAATGCGAAGAAAGCAAAGAATGTAAAGGATGTACCTATCTATCTTTGGTGCGAAAGAGACAGAATGTGTTTGCTCTGCACTCGCATGTAGTTTGCTCACACTAAAGCATGCCATTGTACATACCACGGCAGCCAAATTGTCTGTACTCGTATGTGTTTTGCTCTCACGGATTAGAGCAAAGTGTATTTTATTTCAGTCTGTCTCTGTACTGATATGTAGTATGCTCTCTAGCTACAAGAGCATATTGCGTGCGATTACAGAGCAACACCTGTCTGTGCTAGTATACATTATGGCAATACGCGGCCCGGAACATAAAGGGCTAAGGAAGGAACACGGGTGGGTTTTAGTCAGTAAGAGTCTGACACTCCCTTCCGCTCCGCCCAGAGCGGGAGGGGTCATTTGATGATTGCACATCCGCAAAAAAAAAAGCCCTTTACATTTGGGAAAGTAAGTTTGTTTGTTACGTTTTCACGCCTAAACCACTGAACCGATCATCCTGAAGTTTTGCATACATGTTGTCAGGTGTACAGTAACGGACATAGGGTACCTTTCATCCCGGAAAAAAGTGCTGTTCCCGAGGAAAACAACAATAATGTTATTATGATAATAGATGGCGCCACGTGTCTTTCGAAAACGTCTGTCGGGTCAGCTAGTAATAGATATAACTCCGAAACTAACCTTGTTCTTCCGGATGGTTCAACTGGTCCAGTATACCGACAGGACTAGGGTTCATATCCTCCCACGCTATATCCAGACTCGTCACCACAATCGGTGCGTGCGCTGAGGACAAAAATATTTAATAAGATTCGATAAAAAAAAATTTTGTTTGCAGTTTATTTTCAAAGACCAGCCAAATTTAAGGGTGTGGTACAGACCAACAAACTGAACAACTTTCTCCATGGGACCAATATCGTAATCGCGAAAAATTTATCGACTGTCCCATAGAAAACTTCAATAACTACTCGACCTAAACGTATGGGACGGCTGAATTTTTATTCGCGATTTCGATGTTGCTCCGATTCCGATTTCGATGCCGCGCCCGCCCCGCGCCCGCGCTGCCAGTCTGGCCAAGCACTAAGACCTTTATAGAGGTATGAGGAACGGGGTGTAAAGTTCACTTAACCTCCATAGAAAAGGGAGGATCCTCCGACCAGACGGGTGTTGTGTCGGGGCCGTTGTATCTATGCTAATAGCGCGGTAAACTCTGCTTGCGCGATGTAGGATTTGCGTGACGTATAGTATGACGCGTTGTTCGCATGTGGCGTTTTAGATACCGCTACACCTTCATGTGTTTATGTAACCACTCACTTGGCATGTGATTCGGCGTCGGGTTTGCAGCGTCGTCCACATTCCATACGGAGACTACGCCGGCTGAGTCGCCGCGTAGCATCAGGCGACGTTGTTTGCCGCCTACCGAGGTTATTACGAAACGCATGGCGGGCGGGCAAGACAGGAGCTGAGGAGAAAAATAGATGCATTACAGTTTAAAAAATAGAAAATTTGAAAAATCCAAAAGTGCACGACTCATAATTCTCATTTGATCGCACAAAAAACCATAGATATAGATAGTATACAGGGTTATTGGTAAAACATTAACAATCTCTTAGGAGGTCATTGTACTCATCATTATGAACAACTTTTACTATGGGAGGAAACCAAAACAAGAAAAATTATTTTTGCATTTAATAGCCCAATTCTTGATGGGGCCTGCGAAACATGCGACAAAGCGAAATGGGAGATGGGAAACCTGAAATCGCGAAAACAAAATCAGCTGTTCCCTACATATAACTTCGCATAACTCGTCAAAATATAGGGAACAGCTGGTTTTTCTTTTCGCGATTTCAGGTTTGGTCCCATAGTAAAAGTTGTTCATAATGATGAGTACAATGACCTCTTGAGGCTGTTAATGTTTTACCAATAACCCTGCATTATTTGTTAGTTTTATATTCATTATAATTAAACTATTTTGAATAAAAGAACCATTGTCAATAGGCAGGGTTGATATGATTTAAATCAGTGATTTAAATCGCTATTAAAATCAAGTGATTTTTTTATAAAAATCAATGATTTAAATCAAAACTTTTTTACTGCGACCAAATCAGCCAAAATGTGTCAAGGGACTTCCCCCGACATAACCTACAGCGCGCACACACGTGTCCAATGCTGTTTATACAGGGTTATTAATAGGTAGTTAATGTTTTACCAATAACCCTGTATATGTAGTGTTATTATTTAATTAATAAGTGACTTTCAAATTAAGAAAGATCAGAATGTAAAAAAAATCAATAAAATCCGATTTAAATCAAATAAATCCGATTTTTTTTATTTTTTTAAAAACATCATGATTTTTATCAACCATGTCAATAGGGTTCCTCCTATGGGAAAAACAATTGAGATTTAATTGAAATAAATGCTTTGAGTTTGGTTTCATTAAACGCACCTTGGACAGTCAGCCTCGCAGACTCATCATCAACCCCGCTAACAAATCTTACCATGACACGGGACAGAACAAGCAGTATTTAGAAGTCAACTGTACCTTATTATCAGGATGTGACAGTATCCCAAACAGTACAGGACTGTCATGGTCCACTGTTGGACCATGGAAGCCTTTGTGATCCGGTACTGAGCTATAATATAACAAATATTTTGTTTAGTACATAAGTCTTACTGATAATTAAAATAATATTTCATATAAAAGGGACTTTTGCAGGAAGGGAATCATAACAGCAAACTTACAATTTGTCAAATATGGTATTAGGTACGGTCAGCAACAAAAGTCGATTAACACTTCAGTTTTTTTTAATCTCAGTTATTGAGCAAAATATTTGTTCAAAATTTCGGCAGAAGTACAACGCAATTTTGAACAAATATTTTGCTCAATAACTGAGATTAAAAAAACTGAAGTGTTAATCGACTTTTGTTGCTGACTCTACCATGTGACAGGTTCACAGCAAAATTTTACAAAATTATTAGACAATCGGCCCATCTTGCTGACTGGCAAATATTTTTACCAAGACAAGAGCTGGCAACATTGGCACTGGCAACATTTTTAATAAGAAAAAAAAATCAGGGCGTTTGAGTCATAAAAATTTTGAATTTTAATTTATGATGAAAATATTTATGTTTCGTCATGTCCATACCAGCCGAAATCATGTCACATGGGACCTAATACCAGAAGAGGACAGAAAGGAGTAACATTTTCAAAAAATAACACATACAATCGAGTTGAAACACAATACAATTTGTACATTAAAAAGAAACACTCAATTTTTTTTTCTTTTCCAACTCAGTTTCTAGTAACAATGATTGGCGTCCATCTTTATTTATAATTACGCCACACACCTTTTAAAGATAGACAAAAACTATACAATGTGGTGATTAGGTCATCACATTACTCTTAAGAGATAATTGTACTCATCATTATGAACAACTTTTACTATGGGACCAAACCTGAAATCGCGAAAAAAAAATCAGCTGTTCCCTACATTTATGTTCGTATAACTCGTCAAAATGTAGGGTACAGCAGATTTTTTTTTTTCGCGATTTCAGGTTTGGTCCCATAGTAAAAGTTGTTCATAATGATGAATACAATTATTTCATAAGAGTAATGTGATGACCTAATCACCACATTGTATAAATATCCCCCGATTTCTGAGGCTCTCCCCCACAGGCCCGTTATTATCGGTCGATAATATCGGATGCGTCATTACAATATCTATCTTCAGTAGATTTTGTAATAGGACGGTCACGGAGTTCAGAGTACAGTACAGTCATGAGCACTAATATGTCAACACTTGGTAACTTTAAATTGCGATTTTTTCACGAAATAACTAATGCAACGTTGAAATACGACACTTTACATAAACCTATGGGTTCGAAAATACTATGTTCCTAATAATATAAAATTTCATTAAAAAATAAAGGAGAAAATCGCCTTTGAATAAAGCCAAGTGTATACATACTTATGCTCGTGACTGTACATACTGCTGCGATAATAACGTTGCAATAGAAGTAGGACGCTTTCGTTCCGCCGTCTTGCGATATTCCGATATGAGTTCTTTGAACATTTTGTATTAAGACGCGAGGAGTGAGGGAAGAGGGAGTGCACCTGTGTCTGCGCGCACACTTGTGCACTATAATATCTCCCGCGCCGAAGGCTAGTCTCCGTTGAGATTGGCCGCCGTGGCCGAAATACGGTCTGGAGGACTTTTTTATTAGGACGCATACGATCTTACACGCACCTGCGTTAATAATGTAGTAACGCAAAGTGCCTGCGGGGAGCCTGTAGTGTAGGTTACACGCACACGTTAGAAATATCGGACGTTAAATCGCAGCACCACGCTACGTTCCAAAACAGGCATACTGGATGTAGGAAAGAAGGCTGCCAGCCTCAAATGGGATTGGGCGGGTCACATCAGCCGTATGCACGATGACCGCTGGGCTAAAATCTCCACACAATGGGTGCCTGAAGATGGACGGCGCCGCCGAGGCCGGCCCAGAAAGAGATGGCGAGATGACCTGGACGTGTACCGCGAGGGCTGGTTCGAGGTGGCGCGGGAAAAGAGTTCCTGGAAGGATTGGGGGAGGCCTTTGCCTAGCAGTGGGACAGCATAGGCTAGCAAAAAAAAAAAGAAGAAATATCGGACGATAAGAACGCAGCTGCGTGGCAAGGAATCGGGACACAATAACGCATCCGATATTATCGACCGATCAAACGCGCCTGTGGAGGAGAGCTTATATGTATATGATCTACCTTTCAGAAAACCAGGGTTATTCTAAAAAGCCAAACATACTTCTTTGCTTCATACATTTCATACATCATTTCATTCAAGCCGGTTGCGAGTACAACGCACCTAATTTATAATTACATACATTTGTTTTAAATAAAGACTTTTATAATAACACAAAACGATGGATATAATATTATGATAGTGCAACTGCAAATGAAAATAATACGCTCTAATTTAGACTATTAAAATAAACAACCATTTTGGATTTAAATAAAATATTTTAAAAACCAAATATAACAGGGCTTACGGACAGACTAAGTATTGTCATACTGGAGGCGATAACAATTTGCTATACATATTTTTTTTTTAAACTTAATACTAATTCAGCTTGTTTTAATGCAGGCATTAGTCAAACGTTCGTATCCTACTGTAGGGTGCATTCAAATTGCGAGTGGTAATACTTTTTTTTATTGCTGAATGGCCCTTGACCTCGATAAGATAAGATAATTTATTTGCGTAAAACATGGTAAGTATACATAGGTGTTATTAACCTTTTGACCGCCACAGATGACAAACCAAAATGTTCTCCGATATAAATTACAATAAGGCACAATTTACACCGCTGCGGAACGGAATAGAAGCGATTTTTTTTTGTACGTAGCATTATGAACTTTAGGTCAATAGTGTAACGCACAAATTAGATAATTCCCGCAGTAACAAGCTCGTATCTAGTTTGTACGTTAGACAATGGACATAAAGTTAATTTTGCTATTACGAAAACTCGATTCCACACCGTTCCGCGGCAATGTTAATGAGGTTTTTCGTGAAAATCAGTCATGACTAAAGAAAATATAGGCTCTTAGACAGATGCCTGGACCTGACGTGTCAGTGCTGCCACCTAGCGAACGTCTTTTCAGAAAACCCTCATTGAGCCTGAGTTACGAGTAATCATTCAGATTTCATATTTTTCATTTATTTCGCTATATTCACACTCAGCATGAAAACTCACTGTGTTACGTAAATTTTTTATTTTACGCAACTGGCGCAGATATTGCGCGGTTTCGACACGAACGTTTGACGAATGCTTACACTGGACTAACACCAGTAACTTCGGCCCGATTTTTTTCTTAAAAACTTGTATAAGTTATAACTGCTATCGCCACAAAAAAGAAAAACTAACCACTATCTATTAAAAAAAAAACGGAAAAAGCCTTCAAAAAAGTGCTAGCAAAAAAATAACTCTATCTACATACAAAATACATATAAACAGACAAACATTGTGCTGACCTACTGATAGCCCGGCCTCGCAGTTTGCTATAAAAGAAATATTTATATCTTCAAATATTATCGTATGGTATAGCTTTAGGATTTGCTTAAGGATAAAGCTGGCTGCGCCTTTCCGGCAGTTAGGAATTTTTGTTTTTATGTGGACGGAATTTGTGGGTTATTCATAAACAATGTTTATTTTTTACTGCAGTAAATACTGCGCTTATTTTTAATCGAGTTCTAAAACAGAAGAAGGTTCTCAATTATTCTAACAAAGTTTTTCTTTAAGTGAAATATATAAATATGACGTCTTTTTTACTAAAAGAAAAATAGCTAGATTGACTTATCTAACAGATAAACATGGTAATTAGTGACCGATACTTAAACACGTGATTTTACTCATCATTATGAACAACTTTTACTGTGGGACCAAACATGATCTCGCGAAAAAAAATCAGCTGTTCCCTACATTTATGTTCGCTTAACCTGTCAAAATGTAGGGAACAGCTGATTTTTTTTTCGCGATTTCAGGTTTATAATGATGAGTAAAATCACGTGTTCAGTCACCCTATATGGTTTACATAATAAAGAGTATTCTATTCTATAAACACAATACTGTTCATTTTATAATTTATCTGGTAGATGCTGCCTATCCAGCAGTATGAAAACTTTTTTTTTATAGTTACTAAAATGTAATATTACACAGATATATTTTTTTTTATTCAGAGACAGTAAAAAATATATGTTTTAAAATATCTTACATTGTTTATGTAAAACCCTTTAATATCCAAATAAACATCTATAACATAGGCATATAGTGCTCCGATGAGAATCTAATGATGATAACACTGCAACCAATGACATGCCAATCGAAACTAAACGCTTATTGAAAGACAAATACGGTCTATATTTGAACACACGCTTGAATGAGCTAGTTTTATATCTAATTTTGACCTCAAATATAAAAAAATTGTTACCAAAATAGATTTTCCTGCCATTAAATTGTATTAACATAATCAGCCTATAATGTTCCCACTGCTGGGACACAGGCCTCCTTTCTGTGAGAGGGAGTGGGCCGTAATCCACCACGCAAGCCCAGTGCTGTTTGGTTGGTTAGGGGCAATACAATGCCAAAAAGTGTTACTGCCTCGTTGGTCAGGTTGATCTAGTGGCTTCGCGTGCCAAAAATCGCACCAGCTTACGTTCAAAAATCGTAAGCCGCCACTTTCGCGGTCAGTCCTGTGTAGTGTGTACTGCTGGCTGGGTGAGCGTGAGCGCTGGCGCTAGGCCCCGGGGGGGGGGGGGGGGGGAGACAGGTGCCCCATCACTAAATAGTGCTTGTGACGTCATAGTAGGTAGTCAAAAATGGCACGCTTGGTTTCCATACAGATCGTGATACTTGCGTTATCTAGGTCTGTCTATATCTGTGGTGGTGACTGACTAATCCCGGGTTCGAGTCCCGCGTTACACAAACATGTATCTGAAATGTGTGGTCAAATATAGGTGTGTGGTACAGATCATCAAACTGAACAACTTTCTCCATGGGACCAATATCGTAATAGCGAAAAATTTATCAACTGTCCCATAGAAAACTTCAATAGCTACTCGACCCAAATGTATGGAGCAGCTGATACTTTTTTCGCTATTACGCTGTTGGTCCCATGGAGAAAGTTGTTCAGTTTGATGGTCTGATCCACACCCTTTAATATGACTACACTTTTCTGAGACACGCTGTATAAAGTGTTACGAGAATCACACTAATATTATAAAGGCGAAAATTTGTGAGTGTGTGTGTTTATAAGTTTGTTACTTCTTCACGCTCAAACGACTGGACCAATTTTGATAAAATTTTGTATGGAGGTAGCTGACACCCTGGATTAACATATAGGCCGATATTCCCACGGGATCAAAACTTACGCAGGTGAAACCGCGGGACGCAGCTAGTATTCCATAAAAACTTTCTCAGTACCAGCCTGAATTCTAAACAACAGCCCGGTTTATGGCAATGGGTTCGCCCCCAATTACTCTACAGGGGACTTAGGATATATCCACATGTTTGAGCTAAAAAATTAGATACATTAACATCTCATTCAGCGTTTGGTTCAAAATAGACCTCCATTTTCATTTTTTATAGTATTAAATTTTGATTGATTCATTTAGTTGCTATCAATTCTTAAGATATTTGCAATCTCAAATGATAGTTAGGTTTATTTTACAGAATTATCTAAAATTAAACGTAAGCCATCGAACCAGTTATTGTATTTTGAACTTTGTTCCGAGCAAGTTAACATTCTTAATAAAAAAAATTCAACTCAGACCCGATTTTATAGTCAGTTATTGTAATTGAAACATTAACTTTGTCCGAATAAAGTTCAAAATTCAAAAAAACTCGATCGTTTATACCTGCAAGTTAATTGCGTAACACTAACAGTAGAAATCGCTTTCACTTTGACAGTTCAACAACATTCATTGCGTGATTTACGTTGTTGAGCAGACACATTTTTCGAACATATGAAGCAATGGATTAGCAATATCCTTCAAAATAATTCAGATTGAGATTGACAGTTGTTACGCAATTAGGAAGCTGGGTCAAAAAAAATACCTTGTTTTGTAATAAGGCCGTTATTGACTAAGTATTTATTTTCATTTGAGATTGCAAACACTAGTTTAGTTAGCGTTCGTATCAGTGTAAAACAACCCTTATAGCTTCCTAGCCAATTCTGTCACAATACGACATTATTTTTAGTATATGCCAAACCCGAAACACCTGAAGTGAGTTTGTTTTTGCTAGGAAGTGACACTATTGACAGCTCACTCCACGCTCACTTCACCTAAGTTTTCACGGTGAAATTTTTGAAGAATAGCACCGCTGTATCATGAAAAATCACAAAGTTATAGGCTTGTTAAGTTACCTGTTTGTCCGTACAAAAAACATGTTCACCCGCGCCGTCTTGCGCTCATTGATAATAGTACCTAGGTACCTAACCGTTCGGCGCGGAGATTGGATAACCTACTTAGTGTCGCTCGGTGTCCAACTTTTAACCTTATTTAAATATTTTTGGGACAAAATATAACATGTTTCATATTCATATTCAGGTTTCGCATATACTAAAAATAACGTTGTACAAATAAGTCAGTCAATAAGAAGTTTTATATTCAAATAAAATAAAGAACAATAAAACGGTTTCGTCAAGGAAGCAGTTAAATGGTAAGAAATATAGTCAAAGAGTCGGTTAGACCTTGTTGTCATATTGTCTGCTAAGGGTCAGTTCACACCGAGACGCGACGCGACGCGCAGTTTTCAAGATAGAAATACAATTACAGACCTTATCTAATACACAAAAAGGTACACGATTCAGTGAGCTACGCCGCGCGGCGGGCGGCGCCGCGCTGCGTAGCTCGACGTAGTAGGTAGACACTGAATTGTGTACCTTTTAGTGTAGTAGATAAGGTCTGTAATTGTATTTCTATCTTGAAAACTGCGCGTCGCGTCGCGTTTCGGTGTGAACTGACCCTAATAAGTCAAGTTTAAATAAGTCATACCGGTAATCGATGATCAACATAAACCTGTACATCAGTAGTCAAGGAGTCTGTAAATAATTAGACACAACAACTAATCAGTTAGTTTACATATCGCACTTACGTTGCAAAAACGTCACTTATGCAAATTATGTAATTTTTCAGGAGAAGCGTTTGAAACTTCAATAGGCTATTTGACTGGTTTCTGATAAACATCTTCGATTATTTAATGGTGTCTAACGAGCCCACAAAAACCTATTACTTCAAATTGCATAATGCATTTCTTTTAAAAAATAGTAAATAAAAATGTACTGTATAAATAAGCCGCCAAAACGCTATCTTTAACAATATGGCGTCGTGACCTCACGATTCACGTAAACAAACGTTGAAACGGTCGAGATACTAGACAAAAGTCATCTGTTCTGTCAACGATAGACAGAAATTTACTAAATCATGACGTCATCTTAAGTTCAGCCAATCCAGACCGTTTTCGATTACGTGGCGCCAGATTTAAAAAGATGAAGTTTTGTCGGGTTTTTTTTTATAAATAATACATTGTTTTGTAGTAAAATTAATGCAAATCGATTTTAAAAGCGATAATCTATACGAGTGTCAATAATTATGACCTTATTTTTTACATTGTCAAATAGCCTATTGAAAATGCGACATCCTATTGTAATGTATCTCTCTCGTTCTTCTTGACTAAACAATAACCACACAACTGCCCTCTCGCGGAAAGTATACACACTACACAAATGACAATTACTCACCAGGTAAAGGCAGTACATTAGCTAGTTTTTCTCATACTCAGATCAATTTTGACAAAAATTGCATAAGTGATGTTTTTGCAACGTAAGTGCGATATGATGTCCACAGTCTGTAAGTCAATTATTCAAAGAGCTATCAACTAACTTAGTCAAGGAGTCGAGTCAGTTTGAAGTAGTGATGGGATGGACGAATATTCGACAGGATTTGGCGCCCTTTATAGTGCAACTGCTTGTCGAGCGCGACGCCGCTACCGCCGGACGACATTATTGGATAGAATGTTCGGCTTTTTTACCGAATACGAATGTTCGGTAAACCGACCGGCCGAATACCGAACATAAAAACGAATATTCGGCCCATCCCTAGTTTGAAGTAGTCAAAGAGTCAGCCATCATAAACAAACGTAGTCAAGGAGTCAACACTAAATAGATTAGTAATCACATTTTAAGATAACATTAGCCATATATATAACATGAAGTTATTGGCTAATAACTTACTTGGCAGGCAGTCTATAAAGATATCCTTTGCCTTCAGTAGAACACACTAGTACTCTGTCCGGTGCGAGGAAGTCGCCCGACATCCAACGCTCACCAGGTGGCGCTTGTATCGAGCAGAGGACTGAGAAGTCACCTGAAAAGGGTTATTTTATGTTATTATTATATTCTACAACTTTCATAATCGATCTAGTGGTGGTAATAATAATGACCAAACGCGAGTCCACCAATAAGAAAAATAAAACTTCACAAGAATTATATTCTGGTGTACAAACGCCAGCACATCACGCTACCCGAAACTGTCAAATTTTCCCAATCAACTTTGAACCTTATGGTTTAGCGATAAAGTTGAAAATCTATTAAAGAAATTTGACAGATTGTAGTAACTTGATGTGCTGGCGTCTGTACTTAATTCAAATTATTGGCTTCCTTCATGGTAATAGTGTCCGTGAATATTAACCCTTTGAACGCCATTGTCACATATACGTGACAAGCAAACGCGTGCCCTGTACGCCAGTCGTGTGTCGCCTATCCTATTACGAGCGACACAAATATGTGACAAAAAATGCGGTGCACTTTATCACGAAATAAACAATTAAATCATTACTTTTGCGTGTTTTTATTTGTATACCTTAAATATTTAAAATTGTGGCTTGGCGTGGAGGGCACGCGCGTGCGTTTATGCTCTGGCGTTCAAAAGGTTAAAAACATTTTTGGGTCACACTGTAGTCGGTTAAAAAAAAAAAAAAAGATTAGAAGATTTTTTTTTATTGCTGATTGGGCCACTCTTGACCTCGATCACGCCTGGTGGAAAGCGATGGATTAGGTCTATAATAAAAAAAAAAGTTACAATAAAAATAGTAGTTAAAATAGTTACAGTAGAAAATAAAAACAATGGCGACGATTCCCTTGTTCACAAACTAAACTAAATTTAAGTTCATCATTTCAGCCGAAAGACGTCCACTGCTGGACATAGGTCTCCCCCAAGCACCTCCACTTCGACCGGTTCTGTACTTCTCGCATCCAACGGGTTCCTGCGGCCTTCACAAGGTCGTCGGTCCACTTTGTGGGAGGCCTTCCAACGCTACGTCTTCCGGTACGCGGTCACCAGTGTCACCACTCCAGA
This sequence comes from Oligia strigilis, assembly GCA_951800025.1. Classification (NCBI taxonomy): domain Eukaryota; kingdom Metazoa; phylum Arthropoda; class Insecta; order Lepidoptera; family Noctuidae; genus Oligia; species Oligia strigilis. Next base: position 8,167,313 of record OX637567.1, read on the forward strand.
ACCTTTCAGCCCCATCGGCCATCTGTTCTGCGAGCAATATTTTTAGTAGGCAATTTTTTAATCTCGTCTAAACTTGTCTATGGAGTATCTTAATTTGAAAGGACTAAACTAATATTTATCTTCCGTCCTTTCCTTAATGAAATAGAAAGAAAAAGATGCATTGAACTTAAATTTAGTTTAGTTTGTGAACATGGGAATCGGCGCCATTTTCAACATCACTACTCTAAAAACGGTGTAAAAAAACATAGAGAAGAAACCAGCATGTCCTAGAACTAAAAATTTAAAGACATGTGACATCCACCAACCTGTACAGATCCCTCGTAGTAGATTATGAATATGGCCCATTATCTCACACAGAGATGAGGCCCAAGTCCCAGCAGTGGGAAGGTAATAACTTAATTAATGTATGTCATCATCTGCCTCGCCTTTTCCCAACTATGTTGGGGTCGGCTTCCAGTGTAACCGGATGTATACACTTGGCTTTATTCAAAGGCGATTTTCTGCTTTATTTTTGAATGAAATTTTATATTATTACGAATATAGTATTTTAGAACCCATAGGTTTATGTAAAGTGTCGTATTTCAACGTTGCATTCGTTATTTCGTGAAAAATACGCAATTGAAAGTTGCCAAGTCATCATCTCATCGTCTGCCTAGCCTTTTACCAACTGTGTTGGGGTCGGCTTCCAGTCTAACCGGATGCAGCTGAATACTAGTATTTTACATGGAGCGACTGCCTATCTGACCTCCACAACCCACTTATTGGTAAGACTGGTTGTCAGACTTTCGGGCTTCTGACGACCCGTAACGACTGTCAAATTTGACAGGACTAAACTAATATTTATCTTCCGTCCTTTCCTTAATGAAATAGAAAGAAAAAGATGCACTGAACATAAATTTAGTTTAGTTTGTGAACAAGGGAATCGGTGCCATTTTCAACATCACTACTCTAAAAACGGTGTAAAAAAACATAGGAGAAGAAACCAGCATGTCCTAGAACTAAAAATTTAAAGACATGTGACATCCACCAACCTGTACAGATCCCTCGTAGTAGATTATGAATATGGCCCAATATCTCACACAGAGATGAGGCCCAAATCCCAGCAGTGGGAAGGTAATAACTTAATTAATGTATGTCATCATCTGCCTCGCCTTTTCCCAACTATGTTGGGGTCGGCTTCCAGTCTAACCGGATGCAGCTGAATACCAGTATTTTACATGGAGCGACTGCCTATCTGACCTCCACAACCCACTTATTGGATAATACCCCTTTGGTAAGACTGGTTGTCAGACTTTCGGGCTTCTGACGACTGTCAAAGAATCACGAATGACAGCCGGGACCAACAGCTTAACGTGCTTTCCGAGGCACGGAGGGGTCTTCGCATGAAAGATGGTCACCCATCCACAGACCAACCTCGGCAAGCGTAGCTTAACCTCCACGTCCCTTAATAATAATTGATGTATATATACAAGATTATTACCCAACTTACCCGCGTCATAAATCTGACAGTACTTCGCGCACACGATCAGCACAGTCCTCTGGTTGTAGGCGCAGCAGTTCAGGGAGAGCGCGTTCAGACAACGGATCTGTTTCGATTCGTTCTCGTAGATCGGTTCCGATTGCTTGTTCTCGTGGCCTAGGAGGGACCAGACCTGCAGAAAAAAAAATAATAACATACTTCAAGATCTTTACACACTGAATGTGAACACACATTTGCGTGGGCATTCCCTAAAGCTATGGGAAAATTCATCAAAAAAAAAAGCCCTTGAAGCAATTCTTGTCTAACCGAGTTGTAGCAGCATGGAATAGGCTCCCGGAAAATGTTGTGGATGCTCCCACACTGAACTGCTTCAAGAATCGACTGGACAGATTAAATATCTCCAAGCTATACGATACACACGCATCAGCTAATTAGCTGCTAGTGTGTCTAACCAAATAACAATACATTTTTTTTTTATTGATTTCAAAAAAGGAGGTTCTGTATTCGACCCGTATGTATGTATGTTTGTTACAGACACAGATTGGTAAATAGACTAACCGTCTAATTGAGATATCGTAAGAGGTCAAGGGACGGTGGGACCAAATCTGAAATCGCGAAAGTAAAATCAGCTGTTCCCTACATTTTGACGAGTTATACGAACATAAATGTAGGGAACAGCAGATTTTTTTTCGCGATTTCTGGTTTGGTCCCATAGTAAAAGTTGTTCATAATGATGAGTACAATGACCTCTTAAGAGGTTGTTAATGTTTTACCAATAACCCTGTATAAATAAATAAATAAATAATCAGATATTTTTTTATTTTTTATTAGCCTGCGCTGTCCCGCTCCTGGGCAAAGGCGTCCCTCCACTCCTTCCATCTCTCGCGAGCCCGCGCGTCCTCCTTCCAGTCTTGGTGGAACCTTTCCAGCTCGTCCCGCCATCTCCTACGTGGATATTGAATGCTACTTAATATTCTACCCGAAGCTTGAATGCAATGCTTACCTTAACTGTTCCAGTTATAGATATAGCAAGCACAACATCATCTTTTCTTGAAGAAGGACGGAGGACCTGGAAAAACATTTCAACAATAAATACTATAAACACTGTGGGATTTGAACTCAGCAATCATTGTGCCGATTGCCGTGACAGCCATATTTCGCCAGTTATGTTTCAAGTCCCATGTAATAGGGATTGCCATCAACCGGGTGCAGATCCAGACTCCGGGCTGTTACTGAGAAATTCCTGACGGAAAAATCCATTAACACTGCCCCACATGGGAATCGAACCGAGGACCTCATGTTTAGCAGTAGCGCTTGTGACCACTAGACCAACAAGCCGATTATTTCTTGTTTTCTTTTTTGTAAAATTTAGTTAGGTATAGTAGGGATAGGGGACATTTAAGTATTACGTAAGCAGTACAGGGGGGTGGGGGTCTTTGCTTTGCTTATTTTTGATGTCATGGGGATGGGGAGTGGTGATAACGTCGCCAGTATTTATTTTTTTACTTTTTCGGATTTTCTACAAAATTTAGTCAATTTTGGTTTGAACACATCGTCGTTGATAGTCCAATACCGCGTAACTAACATTATTCAAAACCGCGTATGTACAAAAAAAAAAACAAAAATAAGATTTCGCGGCTGTAGGTAGGTAACTTGATTGTGATTGGCGTCAACCCGTATTTACGTCATTTTTTTTTTGCTTTTTTTTTTGTACATACGCGGTTTTGAATAATGTTAGTTACGCGGTATTGGACTATCAACGACGATATGGGAACCCTACTTGTCTATGCTTGAAAAGGAAACGCATACAAATGCTGCTCATGAATCAATAAAGAACCCAGAACACATTGAAAAATGCATGAACCAATGGTTACGTGAGCATGAGAGGAGGGAGGTAAGAGCTTTGCTTACTTTTGCTGACGAGGGGGAGGTGGGGGGGGGGTTAATAATTGCAAAAAATCTGCTTATGCATTACTTGAACGGCCCCATCCCCATACAAAAAAAAACGTTAATAGAGGGTATTCTACTTACATGTAATGCTGAAATCCAGTCTGGATTCATCTTGGAGCTAAGAGAAAATAATATCTCCAGCGAGAACGGGTCCATGATTAGAATCTCTGCATAGTAACCGTTGCAGAATAGACGGAGATCTTCACTGTTGCACATGTGATATGCCTGAAAGTAATAATGACATTCATTACAGTTGTAAGGAGTAGGGTTAGAGACTTTTTTAGTTTAAATTTAGCCTATGCTGTCCTCCTAAAGGTCATAGCACACGTATCAAACCGGAAAGGGATCGGCACCGTATCAACTCGAACTGTTCAGTATTCTTTGTATGAAACTCCCTACTGCAACGCACACTAATCGGAATCGTAACGTAATCGCCTCGCCTCGGGACAAGCTCACGAACCACGGCGCGGTGCGTTACGGCTCGTCGTCCCCGAGCTTACATCTCTCCGTACCCGAGCTTACGTCTCTTCGTCCACCCTTGCCCTGCCTGCTGCACCATCAGCCAGCGGTCGGCGAGCCGTAAGCGCAGCGTCGCCTAGCCGTAGCCGAGTCGACGTATCGGAGCTTCTGATCCGCTTTGGTTACGTGCTTACATAAGGTTGACGCCTGATTGACGGCGAGGCGAAAGGCGATACGGTGCCGATCCCTTTCCGATTTCATACGTGTGCTATGACCTTTAGGCACCCACCACATATAAATACTAGAAACAAACACTGTACCAACAACAAGGCTCAAGAAAATAGGTGGATGTATACACTTTTATAATAAACTACCAAGCCACGTTCAAGACCTAAGCCATAATAAATTCAAATCTTTCATTAAACGTAAGTTGTGCCAGAAAGCCTTTTATACCGTTAAAGATTATATGGACAAAAAGGCTTGGGATTAAGCTGCTTCCAATTTCTGCATTTTGAATGTTTTTTTTTTTATATACACATTGACATTGATGAATTTTTATTTTTATAAACAATGACATTTGCTTACTTTGTAAAGTATTATATTATTTTTCATTGTGAATGTGAAGACGATGTCGGTAATTTTATTCATTTTATATATTTTTTTATTACTAAGTTTTTTACAAACCTGTAAGTCAGGTCACCAGGCCCCCTTAACAATGTATATATTTCACGTATTGTACTGAAGACGTTTGTTTGAAATCACAGTACTATTAATTCATTTATTATTTTAAACATTAATAAATTTCTTAAAATGATTTAGTTTATTAATAGAAATATTGCAAATAAGATTTTATTTATTTTTTACCTAGGAAACATGCAAAGGATGTATGAGAGTGTAGGGTGTATGTTTGTGTAAGTGGGAGAAAATAATACTAAAAAAATACTATACCTGTATATTAGTATGGACTTGCGATAGTTTGACACTCTCCCTGCATTTGCCATCAACCAGATCCCAAGTACACATCTCACCGGCTTCTGAAGAGGACACTATGAAGTTATTGTCCTGAAATGGGAAATAAAATATGGTTATTATATTAATGAAATGAAGGATTAAAATTATAACGGTATCTACAACGCCACATGCGAACAACGCGTCATACTGACGTCACGCAAAATCCTGCATCTCGCAAACAGAGTTTACCGCGCAACGGCCCGTCATGAATCATCGGGCCACAGAGTACATCATCTGGCAGTTGCCCGCCAGACACAACACCCGTCTGGTCGGAGGATTCTCCCTTTTTCATGGAGGATGAGTAAACTTTACACCCTGTCCCTCACACGCACACCTCTATAAAATAAATGAATATAATACCAGTATGTAACAGGTTTTAACGAATATTGGGATATTTGGAAAAGGCCTATTTTAGTGTCCACTCATAGGCTCCAAGTAGCCCTTATGCGCCCATTAGGCCATTTGCAAAGATTTGCAAAAAAAAATGTGTGATATCAATCAGTGCAGATGTTTATAATCATCCAGCTAAGCAAAAGGGATATTTTCCTTAGCTTATCAAACAGTATATAATTATATAAAGAAATTATATAATTATATACTGTTTGATAAGCTAAGTAAGGAAAATATCCCTTTTGCTTAGCTGGATGATTATAAACATCTGCACTGATAGATATCACACATTTTTTTATTAAAAACTCTAGTACCTGCTTCATACATCATCATCTGCCTAACCTTTTCCCAACTATGTTGGGGTCGGCTTCCAGTCTAACCGGGTGCAGCTGAATACCAGTATTTTACACGGAGCGACTGCATATCTGACCTCCACAACCCATAGTTACTGGGTAATAGGATACCCCTTGGTAAGACTGGTTGTCAGACTTTTGAGCTTCTGACTACCCGTAACGACTGTCAAAAATCCACGAATGACAGCCGGGACCAACGGCTTAACGTGCTTTCCGAGGCACGGAGGCGTCTCGGTATGTAAAGATGGTCACCCAACCACAGACCAACCGCGGCAAGCGTAGCTTAACCTGATCACTCGACCTGTGCGGCTGTTATTATTTAGCCACGGGCCCCTCACAGTACCTGCTTCATACATTTTACAAAATAATTTAATAAACAGTCCCAAAAACCCACCTGAATAATTGAAGCCCTGGACAAACACGTTACTGGTGCAGTATGGCCAACAAGCAAACATCTCGGTGTCATCTTCAAATTATCCGGATCTACCTGCCATATGCAGATCTGACCATCATAGCAGCCGGTGACGAGCGTCTTCTGGTCCCGGGACAGGTAGACAGAGGACACGCAGTGGGTTGGGGCGTGCTTGCCCCATAGCACCACGGGGACTATGAGGTTTGTGCCGGGCATGGCTGTGAAGAATAGAGGTTCATTTTAGCAATATTTTGTCTACACCAATAAATAAAATTTAAGTCTTTTTGTTCCGCCAGGGTCGCGGGTTGTTCGAAAGAGATACCGTGGCCCCTGGTACAGGCAACTGAAGGAACACGGGTGGGTTTTAGTCAGTAAGAGTCTGACACTCCCTTCCGCTCCGCCCAGAGCGGGAGGGGTCATTTGATGATTTCCCACCCAAAAAAAAAAGTGTCTTTTTGTTATGGGGGCCTTTCAAGTATCACGTAAGTAGATGTTTTGTAATTATAAACCCCCACCTCCCCCTCAGCAGCAAAAGTAAGCAAAGCTCATACCCCTCCCATGCTTACGTAAACTTTGGTACATGCAGTTTTCAATGTGTTCTGGTTTCTTTACTGATTCATGAGCAGCAGTTATGCGTTTCGTTTTCAAACATAGACAAGTAGGGCTTCCCATAATTATGTGTTCAAACCAAAATTGACTAAATTTTGTAAAAAAAATCCGAAAAAGTAAAAAAATAAATACTGCTGACGTAATCACCATCCAGACCCCCCATTCCTCATGTTATCAAAAATATGCTAACCAAAGACCCCCCGCCCCCCTGTAGTACTTACAAAATACTTGAATGGCCCCATGTCAAAATAACAGCTGTTAACTAAATGTGTAAGAAAGTATATGTGCTACATAAAACAAAAAAAAATTGTCTGTTTGTTTTTAATCTCCAAAACGGCTGGACCGACTATGAATGAAATGGTATGCCCTGCGGAAGGACATAAGCTTCTTTTTATCTACATACCACACGGGTGAATCCGTGGGCAGAGGCTATTAAATAAACAATAATCTTTATTGTAGACCCACAAAATCTTAAAAAAAAAAAACATATTTTCACAATTTATATTTTATAACCCAGACAATCAGACACACTTAGTTAAAAGTTTACTGTTTACTAATTTCTTACATCAGACTTTGCACAAATTTTTATTTTTAGTTTTAACTGATGTACGACTATTATCTATCTATCTGGTGTATTTTGTGTCTTTTAGTCTGTGCTATATAAATGTATTTTCTTTCTTTCTTTCTTGTCTTGTTGTCAGACACTGTGTGTAATTGGAATGTTAGTAAGTCTCTCTATAATGTGATTAAAAAAGAGGTTTGATTTGCATCTGAATTTAATTAGGTCATCTTGAGATTTGGGGCATCTTCATAGAATAAAGATCTTGATTAATTAGAAAGATTTAGCATTTAGCATGGATAAACAGGACTATATCCTGTAGAGGAGCTTTGGAGTGGCCTAGATTATAAGCAGAGAACTGGAATACTTGTGTACCTTTTAACCATAATTAATTTGTAAATAATTTTAATAAATTAAATAATGTTTAATAAATGACATAATAATGAATGAATTAGTACTACTGTAATTTTAAACAAATGTCTTCAGTACAATACTTGAAATATATAAATTGTAAAGGGGCCTCTTACAGGTTTTGTAAAAAACTTAATTTAGGTACCAGTCTTCCACAAATTAAGTACAAAATTGTATCTGTAGACTAATTCAACTTTAAGCTGTAATTTGTGGTAAGAAAAAAAATCTATTCTATTAAAAAAAAAAAACTATTCTATAATAGATTGGTTTAAGGCCGGGAAGTCAATGGTATTATTGAAACTGAAGATGTAATACAGAATCATTTTTATGATGTAACCATTTTAACTTTTTCATCACTGTTGGACAAAGCTCCTATTCCCAAATAAATGAAAAGAAAATTAACTGTGGGCAAAATTATGCAAGAGCAAGCAAGGCAAGAGGCAAGAGGGGGCCTGCGTCCCAGCAGTGGGAATGTTATAGACTATGCTTTTGCAAAATTACTTACATATAATAGGAACTGCAATTATTTTGTTCCTGTTAGTTTTATATTAAAGAAATGTATACAGACACTGAACAGAATACAAGAAGGAGCATATTACAGACACATAATATAGTTGAATGTACCTAATTTATTGCAATACCGATTACAGATTAAACCTTGTGATACCTGCCCCTGTCTAATGCTTTTTATCAGGCAAAGGCATAGACTGAAAGAACTTGAAATGTCATGTAAGTAACAGATAGTGGAGAAATCTAGGAAAATTGTGTCCAGCAGATGTAACAGTACAAAAAATAATAATACATAAACAGAATTATCTAGTAAGAAGTGAGTATTGATAAGAGATTTTAGTAATCTCGATGTTTAAAAGCAATTTACAATCGGAGACAGCACTCAAGAAGATAAATAATAAACAATTATTTTTCCATTCAATTTGACATCTCTATGAGATTCCTATTGGTCACCATCATGTGACAAATCATATTTTACAACTACGTTAGGTAACAGCATAAATAGCACACAAATGTACCGCGAAGATGTTTTGTTAGCATAATAATATGATAAGACACAGCTTTCGAGGATCATCTGCCTCTAACCCAAGGACAAATCAATTTATTACCTGCCTAGTACTCTTAGCAACCGATAAAAAGGTTTTAACAACTTCTGCACTGCTAAACGTCCATGGAGGCTACCAAAACTTGCACTGAACTGCACTTATTCAATTTTAATTTAATAAAAACACGATTACTGCGACAAAAATCAATCGTCCAGTGCTGTCACTCTTTTGACAGCTACTAGCTGATTTCACTTGACGTTGACGTTGAAAATTATTATCGTAATGTTGGCGAAGTTGACATCTTACATTGTCCTGTTACACGAAAGGAAAATAACCGTCTACAAAATTAAATTCATTATTACATTTTGCTTTTTTTATTCAGTTTCTGGGTTCTGCGTAGCTGATAATCCAAGGAAAGAATAGATTTCAACCATTAAACACTATGTGTGGTAAGTATTATATAACGCGCGCCTTTATTAAATTTTTTCATTATCATATACTACGATTATATTGTTTCAGTTTCTGTGCAATATCTGTCCATATTAATTGCTTGTAGCCATCGATTCATATAATATATCCGCTTGTAGCTCAAATAATCCTCAGTTTCTCGCGCGTCTTTGCATGTCGATAAATTCATGTCCCCAATCTACATGACTAGAAAACCGACAAAGGAGGGCTGCACGCAGTACATACAAAAGAGGCTTGAAATTAATTTTAAAACTCGAACAATATTTTACTCACAATGACAGTTTTCGTGAGTTTTCGTTACTGGGTGCAATGCTGATATTTTATTTACATTTTAAATACGACAAAATAGCGAGAAACAATGACGGATAAAGGAAAATCAACTCGCTCGAAGCAGAACGTCAAAGAAGACAAAGTTGTAGATTTAGCCGCTAAAATCGACGAAACTGATGAGATGAAACTCAAAATGCTGGCTGCATTAGAAAAACCTGAGCCTGGTGATAGTTTGTACCCACCTGAACTGAATGCTCATTTGATTGAACAACTTAAAGTAGGTGAAATTACGTTTAACTTTTATGTTGATAGAGTTTAATATCAAGCTCCTATCCATACATTTACTTATAAGATTCTCCCGATGCAACAAGTAATTCTCAGGAACATTAGAGGAAAGGGTAAAGACTAAAGGCTTTGGCTTCTGATCTGGTGAGATCGAGGCCAAGAGCAGGCCTTCCAAACAATAAAAAAGGACAGAAAAGCCGTTAACGAAATTGCTCTTCATTATCCACATTACTCCACTTTTTGAGCTTCATAACAAAGCCAATTATTTTAGTTGGATTGTGTAACCATGTACAGACGCCAGCACATCAAGTTACTACAATCTGTCAGATTTCTTTAATAGATTTTCGACTTTATTGCTAAAGCATAAGGTTCAAGGTTGATTGGGAAAATCTGACAGTTTCGGGTAGGTAGACTTGTTGGCGTCTGTACTTAGATGTAAACTTAGCTACACACGATGATGATGACACATCAAGCTATACATTTCCAGTTTTAGCTGACCTCGCATTGTATAAGTTTTTCGTATGTACAATGAGAAGTCAGCTTTAACTGGAAATGTATAGGTTGATGTGTCGCCGTGTGTGTACCACTACTAGCTGAGTAACATTATCATTTATTTTTATTCAATATACCAATTCCAGGTAATGACATGTGACAATAATGAACTACGCAAATGCGTGTACTTAAAAGACCAAAACACGAAAGAGCTAAACAAAACTATAGCCGATCTAAACCAACGAATACGTGACATCATTTCCGGTACTGGTCCCGCCATTTCCTCAAAATCCGCCGGTATCATCAGCGCAAAGATAACTGACCTCTGCAAACAAAACCGCCACTTGGTCGCTGAAATAGAAAGCTATAAGACAAAGAATGCAGCTTTAGAACGAAAAATGATGCAGCTCGAAATCCTGAACAAAGAACATGAAAAACTAGACATATGCGTGTGTAAAGACGAACCTATAGACGCAAGCCCTGATGAGCTAAAAGAGCTCAACAATAAACTGTCGTCAGTAAACAAAAAGCTTTACGATAGTAAGAACAGGAACTTGGAGCTAAAAAACGAAATACTGATGGCTACGAAAATTCTTCAGATGGAATTAGGGGATAAGTTTACTAGTATCAAAGAGTTGCAGAATGATGTGCTTGGTTGGAAAGGCAGGGCGCAGCAGATTGTGTTGCTGCAGGCCAAAGTTAGTGACCTTGAAAATAAATTGAATGCAAAACCAAAGACGGATGGCCAGTTACCTGATGGCAAGAAGAAGGATCCAAGTCAGGTATGGTAAACAAAACAACCTCATGCCTGTAATCCCCGAAGAGTTAGGCAGAGCAGCACCTATAGACGTTACTACAGGTGAAATGAGGGTGTCCCAAGAAAGGACAGCCTCATTTCGCCAGATATGTTTAAGTCCTATCCTATGTAATAGGAGGAGTACCTGTTGGATGCGAGAAGCACAGAACCAGTCGAAGTGGTGGAGGTGCTTGGGGGAGGCCTATGTCCAGCAGTGGCCGTCTTTCGGCTGAAATGATGAATAGGGGGCGAGCATATTGCCATCAACTTGACACGAGTCTCAGGGAAACTACGGGCTACTACTAAGAAATTCATGATGTAAAAACCCAACAAATGCCGGACCTTGGAACCGAACCCAAGACCTCGTGCTCAGCAATAGTTTTCGCAATCACTAGCTAGAGACGAGGTGGTTAACAGTATGTTAGGATAGGGAAATTTATTGTTTGCCAAATTGAGTAGCAAATTAAATTATTTAAATTATCCGTGTATTCTAATCTGTTGTGTGTTTGTTGTTGTGGTTCTGTGTCTGTTTATTTGTTTTGTGTGTGTGTGTTTTTTTTTCGACAAAGAAAATTAACGTACTGTGTAAGCAAAAAAATAACAATAATTTCCCTCGTCATACGTCCATGCGTAAGTTTGTGTTTTACATCAAGATTTTGCCCTCTTGAAAACACTTATACTGTTTTTCTTATTTCTGCTGTTTTGTTATTTTATACCTTGTCCCTGTGCAGGACTAAGGCCTAATTTACCTCCTTCCACTTATCTTATGCTGTTTGGAGCCACTACTCTAAGTAAAGAGTCAAGTTCATCCTATCACCCAATTTTGGGCCGGCTGGCACTGTCGTTTGTCGAAAATAGGTACATATACAGGGTTATTGGTAAAACATTAACAACCTCTTTTTTTTTTTTTTTTTTTTGCGGATGGGAAATCATCAAATGACCCCTCCCGCTCTGGGTGGAGCGGAAGGGAGTGTCAGACTCTTACTGACTAAAACCCACCCGTGTTCCTTCCTTAGCCCTTTATGTTCCGGGCCAGCGGTAACCCTTTCGGACAATCCCGCTGACCATTAACAACCTCTTAGAGGTCATTGTACCTACTCATCGGATCATTCGCCGCCAAAAAAAAATCTGCTGTTCCCTACATTTTGACGAGTTATACGAACATAAATGTAGGAACAGCTCATTTTTTTTCGGGATTTCAGGTTTGGTCCCATAGTAAAAGTTGTTCATAATGATGAGTACAATGACCTCATATGAGGTTGTTAATATTTTACGAATAATCGTGTATAATAAACAGAACACTTTGCTAAAAGTTGTGCTGTTCTCACAGCTTCTTCGCGACATTGAACAAAAAAGAAAGAAGGAAGTGGAGCAGGCTATGAAGGAGATGGAAGGTCTGAAAGAAGAAAATCATGATTTAAAGAGAAAACTGGAAGGTTCTAGATGCAGGATTAGAAATTTGGAATGCGACGCGACTACTGTAAGACAGAAGATGCAGACTTTCGTTGAGAAGAGCAGCCATGATGACATGTTGATTAATGAACAGAGGGTGAGAACAATTTTGCTAAAATTCTGGCCTATTTCACAAGTTACCCGTGGGGTAATAATTGCGTAACACACTATCAGTAGCAATTAGTTTCATTTTGACAGTTCAACAACATTCATTGCGTTATTTTCGTTGTAGAGCAAAAAAAAATTCCGAACATATGAAGCAATGGATTAGCAATATCCTTCCAAATGACTCAGATTGTGATTGTGTTACGCAATAAGGGCGCCGTTTGTGTTCTTATGACAAATTAACAGTCGCTAATTTTTAGTTTGCTCCAAACCGAACAATTGCCGTTTTCTTTGCAGAAGGTTGGTATCCAGGTAACTTATTTTTTCATTAATTTACTTACAGAATCAAATCAAATCTTCAGAGCTTTACTATCAGGAAATCCTTAAAGAGAACACAGCTAAAATGAATAAGATGAACGTCGAAATCGGTGAATACCAAAAGCTAACAAAGAATACTGCTGCGAAAATAGACGCTCTTAGAAAACAGTCCACTGAAAAGGCAGCCAAAATTGAAGAACTAAGAGCCCAACTCTTAAGATATGAGGAATGTTCTCTTCAAAGCATATTCTTTACTCCAATGAAGACAGCTACAGACAACGAAATAAAAAAGCTATCCGAATTAGTAGTGATCTTAAATTCAAGGTTAGACGCCGAAAGACGCAAATGGGATGAGTTAGAAACCAGCACCAGGAAAATTAAAGAAAGGAAAAGGCGTTTGGAGCGAAAAATCGCCAGTTTAGAAGATGAAATAAAATCGCTGAGAGATTCCAGAAAAGGTTCGAGGATGTCAAAGACTTCAATCGTAAAAGACCATAATTTTGACTTCATGAATGGATCTTCGGTAGTTGTTAAAAAGTCTTCTACTGAAGGTAGCGGTAATAAGCCTAGTGATTCCGGAACAGGCTCTGATTCCCTACCTGGTGACGAACTTGCTTTTGATGATTTAAAATACAGACTAGAGTTGAATGAAGAGAAACGAAAAATCCTAGAGGATAAACTAAAGATGATGGAAGAAGAAAAACAGTACGATTACAATCATTTGACTGAGATGATACAAACGTCAAAACAGTTGTTCAATGAAGCGCTGGCAGTGCTTCAAAGAGAGAAATGCTTATGTTCGTAGATATTTTTTTACGGTATTTATTTTCTTTTGTTCTAATTACATAGTTTTGGGATACATGCATTTTTAATTAATATTAACGCGCTTAAGCAATCGTTAGCGACTGCTTGGGCTACCTATTTAATTAATTTGAAACTATTTACATAACAGAAACTGTAAATTATTAATTATTTATTTTATTTATAGGTACTTACAAGATTGATTTCATATTTTGAAATAACTACGCGGCAACATTTTTACTGGTTTTTATATGGTAGAAATATTTTGTAACGTTGGCTACCCCAACCGCCGCCATTTGTCATTTTTTTGGCATGCGCGTACGGAGATGCTACGAAAATCGTGCTCTTGAGTGTTTTCTTACAATACCGAGTTTTAAACTTTGTTTGTGAATCGTGAAAACCCGTGTTGCTCTGTGAAATATCAGTGCTTTATTATATTTATTGTGTTTTTGTGTTAAAAACATTCATCATGAATAAAACTTGCGCAAGGTGTGAGAAAACAGTTTATCCGACTGAGGAATTGAAATGTTTGGACAAGGTAATTTTCACTTGTATTCTTTTTAAAACCTATTACGAACCGGTTAACTTTTTTATTGCATATTGTTACGAGAATTGCGATAGAAATGCCGATTTGAAAGCTGGTCATTGAACGTAATTTTGGGTGTTCTCAATTCAACGGACTAACTTTTTTCGTAACTATTGTCGTGTGCCGGGCACATCAATTCATACAGCCGGACGCGTGACTCATTAAATTATATAAATTGCTGCTGATATCATTGTGAGCTCTTATAATACCGCATCTGTACTTGCATCGACCTTTTTACCTAATTAGAGTCGTCTTAGGCAATACGCGACCTTGTGTCACATTATTGTATCGATTGTATTCAAATGATATCTCTTGGATAGAGATGGGAACATACCCGGTAAAATCCCAGACTTTGGGTAAATACCTATTTATACCCATTCTTACCTTCCCATTTTCAATTTATACCGGGTAAAAATTACAATCAGTTTAATGTAATTATTTAAGACTAAATAATAAACTAATTGTGCAATTTTAATATTTTTGATTTGGTTATTATTTTTTTATCATTATAATTATTATATTACACTTCTGGACACATCTATTGGCCCACCTTAGAGTTTAGGTTTCGATGGCCCCTACCGAAATATGATTGCTAGATTGAACAAAAACTGTTGATCCAGTTTTAAACCTGATACATTTTACCATCTTTTTCGATCGTATTGTTTTAAATTTGAATTCAGAATACCATACGACATGGAGCTACGCCTAACAAGTCGGATATGCGCCTTGTTAAAGGCAATTGATTTTTGAATAAAAAACATGTTTTATCAAATAAAGGTTTAATTTAATAACGCGTGTTGCCTCCATGGGCATCTACCACAGCTCTCATACGATTAGGCATAGAGTTTATCAACCGCTCTATGAAATGTTGAGGGATCATCTCCCATTCCTCTTCTATGGCAGTTTTCAACTCCTGCATCGTCTGGGCAACTGGCTGACGAGCCCTAACACGTCTTTTTAGCTCGTCCCACATGTGCTCAATGGGGTTCATGTCTGGGCTTCTGGCTGGCCAGTCCATAACTGTGATGTTCACATCCCGAAGATATTCCCTGACGATGCCGGCCGCATGGGCTCTTGCATTATCATGCATAAAAAGGAAATTTGGGCCCACATAGTCCGCGTATGGTATCACGTGAGGTTCTAAGCACTCACGAATGTACCTTTCAGCATTTAATGTTGGCAGCCGTGGTCCTGTAACAACCTCAAGTTGAGTTTTGCCGCTCGCGGATATACCGCCCCAGACAGTCCATGAGCCACCGCCATAAGCAACCCTCTCTTCAAAGCAGCATTGTGCGAAACGCTCTCCCTTACGTCGGTAGACCTTCTTCCTTCCATCATTGCCATGTAACACAATTTTAGACTCATCAGAAAAGAGTACACGGCTACAATCTTGCTGTGTCCAATTTAAATGACTGCGTGCGAAATGAAGGCGCGCTGTTCGGTGGGCTCGCGTTAGTTTGGGCCCATTAGCTGGCTTGTGTGGTACCATATCGCGTTCTTTTAACCTTCTCCGAACAGTTCGAGCGCTCACAGATACTCCGTGGAAGTCGCGAAGTTGGTTTTGTATCTCAATGGAGGTAAGGTGACGATTTCTCAAGCTGGTCGTCACGATGAATCGATCCTGCCTTTCAGTTGTGACCCGAGATCGTGGCCTTCCTTGGCGACGAACAAAGCCGCCAGTCTCTAGGTACCTCCGATAAACATTTCGGACCGCAGATCGACTTAAATTAAGTTGAGCACACGTTTCTTTGGCTGTGTCCGGCCTGAATAAGTGCCACAGCTTGGGCGGCGACTTCAGGTGAAGTATCCATAGATTATTGATAGAACCTCACCTTAATGTTAAGAATAAGTAATCTTTGTTGCAAAACCAAAGATATCAATCACTTTTTCAAGAATTAAATCCAAGTAAACCAATAAAACCAAGTTTTCTTAGTATTCGATTGTTTGATATCAACAAACAGGCTCCAAATTGTCTTTTGTTTCTTTAAATTCTGTGTTCGAAATTCAAAAAAAGACTATTGAATGAAATTGTGAATGTGCCAGGTTCAAAACTGCATAAAAACTTTTTGCTCGACCTAATATAAAATTTTAGCTAGGACCAAACGAAACTGAAAATACAAGGTGGGCCAATAGATGTGTCCAGAAGTGTATAATCATTATAATTAAAAATAATTAATCTAAGTAATTGTTACTCATTGATTTGTTTTGAAATATATTGTATACTTATGCTATCTATATATTCTTAAAAGTAGTGTGCAGCATTTCGTTAACTTTAAAACATGTGCAGTCAGTACAATAGTCTATGTTTGTTTTTATTGTAATCCGTTTATTTTATTTGTATTTGTATACTTTATCTTCAATGGTCAAGATCAAAATTAACATGGTAGATCGTATTATTGATGACAAAGTCAATTAAATAATATTATGACAGTATTTATTTCATGACGGAGCCATTTAAGTAATATAAAGACAGTACTTTTTTTTACCCGGTATTTTTTATTAATACCCGGTAAAAAAAGGTATTTATTATATTTTACCTAATTTACCCTTTCCTTCCAATTTTTACCTTCCCATTTTTTACCCACCCGCCCATCTCTACTCTTGGAAGAATGGAGTTAATTCCCTAGATAATGAGATAAAATTGGCGACCATAATACCGCGAATTGTTTACATATTTTATCATTTAATATCACTTGCCTAATATTTTATCTTTAGAGATAAGAACTGAAACTAAGTACTTTAGTCTCATAAATTATATTACAAATCTTTTTAATGTCATGAAAAGTGATTTTTACAGGGTAAAAAAGTTTTTGACAAACTTAAAGTAACTTTCAGCCTACAAATCCTAAATCTACAAAATCAATCTTATTGAACATTACAAGAAGTGTTGAAAGGAAAAGTTTGGCAATCTAAACATTGTTTTCATATTTTCGTCTACAAACATAGACAATGAATGTCTGTTGTTTATGTTGCAACATTCATTAGGGGTGTATAACAACCTGTTTGGAACACCTGTACTGTTTTGAATATGTATATTTTCATTGAGGACAAAATTTTGCAGGAATTTTGTCACTAAAACTAGAAAATGGTGAGATTTGCTATTATAAAAATTAATACATGTCCATGTAATGTTCAATTCATAGTAAGGTAATCTATGTCCATCCCAGGTTGCCTGAATATTTTTCAAATTTATACAAATAAATAAAAATTATGTGTCTGTTTGCAATGTTAAAATCACAGCTTTTTACTACCTAAATGAAAAATACAAAAAAAAAACTATTTTTTAAACTTTGTCTGTTTGTTCCGGCTAATCTACGAAACGGCTGGACCGGTTTTGACGGTACTTTCACTGGCAGATAGCTGATGTTATAAGGAGTAACTTAACTTAGGCTTTTATTTAAAAAAAATGATTAGGGTTCTGCAAAAAAATTAAAACCCATGAAATCCAATTTATTTTACAACATGCACGGAAACGAAGTACACAGCTAGTATTAATATATTTTATTTTTACAAATTGCTTCTGTAAGGGCTGCTGTTTTTCAATCTCCAGATAACTTTATCTGATGAGTATAATTTCTTTTAAATAAAACTTATCTGATGATTGGAAAATCTGCCCTTACTCAAAAAAGTTCATAGTAATTCACAGCTTCTAAGGCTCAGATCACACCGAGATGGAAGCGAAGCGGAGCGCAGTTTCAGTGTCATAAGAATTTTAACTTTATTTTCATTACTATAATACTTATTATCGCATGAGAAACTTGAGTCATCGGAGTGCACGCGGCGCCGCGGGCGGCCGCGTGACCTTTCAAGTTTCTCAAGCGATACTATGTATTATAGTAATGAAGATAAAGTTTAAAATTTTATGACACTGAAACTGCTCGCCGCTTCGCTTCCATTTCGGTGTGATTTGAGCCTACAGCTCCGTTTCATCTAATTCCATCTTCAATGTTAGGTACCAGAGAAATGAGTAGGCAGATGTTAAAATGACCAGTCCATTAAACATGCACTGTTATGGATTCTACCATTTCAGGTTCCACCAACACAAATGGGTGTTTTACGAGCTAAGAATGAAAGAATGTGCTAATTTCAATATCTGGTTTGAAAATTGAATATTTGTAACATGACCCATGAGGCCTTTTTAGCCTCTCAAACATTCCTTAGTCAGAAAATGTCTTACCAAATACCAAATTTGGTCTTGAGAATCTATGTATACTAATATTATAGAGGTAATATTTGTATGTAGGGGGTAATGTCTGGAACTACTAGTCGGATTTGAAAAAAAATTTTTGTATTTGATAGCCCAATTCTTGAGGAAGGCTATAGGCTATTTAACATCACGCTATAACCCTTAGGAGCCGAGCAAAAAGAAAAAAAGTCCGAAAGGACGCTAAGCAAAAACGAAGTAATAGCGCGGGCAGGCGATGACATGCGATGGGGTGGGTCGGGGGAACAAGATATTTCACGCGGACGAAGTCGCGGGCAGAAGCTAGTTACATATACATAAACTCACGCCTCCCAATGGGGGTAAGCAGAAACTACAGGATGCCACCTGCTACGTAGCAGGTGGCATTCTGTATTTTCTGCATACTTTTGCTTTGTTTACATTCATGTCATACATTAAGTTGTTAAAATATTTTGCTTCTTTCCATGTGCTAACAATTACAGTGTTTATGTCAATAGTGAATTGTGATTCACATTCAACAAACAAGTGGTTTTGTGGAAGTACCATAATATTCATCATCATTATCATAATCAGCCTCGAGGAGGGGCTTGTGGCTAAGTAATAACAGCCGCACGGGTCGAGCGATCAGGTTAAGCTACGCTTGCCGCGGTTGGTCCGTGGATGGGTGACCATCATTACATACCAAGACCCATCCGTGCCTCGGACGGAAAGCACGTTGCCATTGCTCCCGGCTGTCATTTGTGGATCTTTGGTCATCAGGCCAGGCTCCATACAAAAATGCCCATCATTCTTTATGACCAAAAATCTCTTCAAAGTAAGAGTGAACAGGCTTCTTCTGGGTGAGCTCACTCCATCGTCGACTTTGTCTCTGTCAACTCTGACCTAGACTAGAGTACCCATTTCAAATAATAAAAAAAAAAAAAACCTCAAATATGTACAGGGAGCACCCTTTTCCATAGTGAAAACACAACTAACAACACAACACACTTTATAACTCACTTCACTTCATTATTCTTTTCATAACTTTTTCATGTAACAGGCCATTCTGTATACCTTAATTGTAGTTTATTACGAATTATCCTTAATAAGATTAATTAGTCATGAGGTGAAGTCATGATACCGACATTGTTAGGTCATTATTATCTTATATGTATGGGTAATCCACGAGGCAAATGGTATTAACTGAAATTTCGTGTGCAAAGGTTAGAATAAATCCATTTTTGTCAAGTTATCACTTGTAGAAGGCGAATTCCTCACAATTCGCACTTCTCTAAGAACAATCATACTCGGACTCTTACTGACTAAAACCCACCCGTGTTCCTTCCTTAGCCCTATATGTTCGGGCCAGCGGTGACCCTTTCGGACAATCCCGCTGACCCGGCAGGCTTCGGCCCTAAGGGGCCCCTCCTCGATGCTGACATCTCTTTGAGGCGCGCGTGGAACACGTACGCGCACGTACTCTAGACATTTTTCCTAGCATATACATTTTTCGTAGGTTATCAAAAAAAATCTGCCTTATACCTACGCGGTCAAAATGTACTGAATAGCTGTTTTTTAGGGTTCCGTACTCAAAGGGTAAAACGGGACCCTATTACTAAGACTCCACTGCCCGTCTGTTTGTCTTTGTCACCAGGCTGTATTTAATAACCGTGATAGCTAGAGACAGTTGAAATTTTCACAGATATTTTACTAAAAACAGAATAAAATAAATATTTAAGGAGCCCCCCTTAAATATTTATTTTATTCTGTTCTTACAACAACATACAACAAATGTGTTTTTTTGGCATTTTTGCCTTGTGGTACGGAACCTTTCGTGTGCGAGTCCGACTCGCACTTGGCCAGTTTTTCAAAACCTATTTTAATTAAGCGCAAATTATTATCTGTAATTTTATCCTTTAGAAAATCATTAAGTAGGTACTTAATTGTAATAATGAATGATACAGGAAAAGTCCAGGGAACTAAATAATATTTATGGTACTGAATTACTGATTAGCAAGCTCGCAGGATATTGTGAAAAAATATCACTCATTGCGATATTTTTGTATTTTAAATACCCATGTAATTTTCTTGTGATATTTCTGTGACAAAATAACAGCAAAGCACAGAACAGCAGATAATGTAAAAAAAATCCATTGATACTGTATTTTTATCAGATTGTCTGATTTTGCACAGAAACAGAAATTGAGTTACAGATTAGAAAAAAAAAAAAAAAACTTATTAACGAAATCCGCTACCTGACACGAAAAATACAGTTCAATAAAAAAGAGAAAAAATAATAAAAATTATTTTTACGTTTTAAAATACAGCTAAAAACATAATTTTCATTTCAAAATAACAATTTATCCAAATTGAGAAACCGCAAAAAGATATGATTCCGGCCAGGATCGAACTGGCGGCCTTCTGCGTGTAAAGCAGATGTGATAACCACTACACCACGGAACCAGTTGAGTACTTGTTCCAAATTCGCGACTACATCGTACACCTGCTTTCGTTTTTACATTGAATACTTCGTTACGTCACACTATACAAAATTGTATGTACGACTATGTCATAGTGATTGGTATTCAGACACGCAACATGAATTCTTGATTGTTTTATTCATGTCTTACAGTGTTGTAATATTCAAATGCTTTGTTGATAAGAAAGTGTGTGGGGCATGTTAATTATCTTTATAATATCTTCTTTATACCACGTCTGGAAAAGTATGTTATCAAAAAAAAAATCAGCAATTATCTTTATAGTTTTACTAGCCCGCAACTTCGTACGCGTGAAATTTCTTGTTTCCTCGATCCACACCGTCGCATCGCAACCTGCCCGCGCTATAACTTTGTTTCGCTTATCGATCTTTCTGACTTTGTTCTTTTTACTCGGCTTCTAAGTGCCATAGCGTGATGTTAAATAGCCTATAGCCTTCCTCAAGAATTAGGCTATCAAGTGCAAAAAGATTCATTTAAATCCGACCGGTAGTTCCAGTTATCGTGTTCAAACAAACATTATTACAGCGGGGCAATTGCGTAACACATTATCAATCGGAATCGGTTTCATTTTGACAGTTCAACAACATTCATTGCGTTATTTACGTGTAGAGCAGACAATTTTTTCGAACATATGAAGCAATGGATTAGCAATTTGCTTCAAAATGATTCAGATTCCGATTGATAGTCTGTTACGCGATTAGGGTGCTGGTATATGATGTTTAGTTTTGTTTTTTATGTTGGCACGTGATGTTTTCGTGGCCTTTTCATAGTATTGACGTGGCCACGTGGTTTCCCCATTCACACTGTAGTGCCAAAACGCGCAATCGATGTTCTATTTCATTGGTCAGAATAATTGTAGCAAAATTGCGTTGGAACTTTTTATTGAAGACTCCATGTAGTTTTTTTGCGAGTGTTACTTTGTAGCTGGAAATGTTCATTTGGCAAAAAGATTTGCCCATACAAGTTGGCAGTTTTTGTCCAACCACGCAAAATGCGGATCGGTTTCCCGTCACCCTGTATTTAAAATTTCATCATCTGCCTAGCCTTTTCCCAACTATGTTGGGGTCGGCTTCCAGCCTAATCGGATGCAGCTGACTACCAGTATTTTACATGGAGCGACTGCATATTATCTGACCTCTACAACTCAGTTACTGGGTAATAAGATACCCCTTGATAAGACTGGTTGTCAGTCTCGGGCTTCTGACTACCCGTAACGACTGTCAAAGATCCACGAATCACAGCCGGGACCAACGGCTTAACGTGCTTTCAGAAGCTCTGAGGGGTCTCGGTATGTAAAGATGGTCACCCACCCATCCACAAACCAACCGCGGCAAGCGTAGCTTAACCTGATCGATCGACCTGTGCGGCTGTTATTATTTAGCCACGGGCCCCTCGTTTAAAATCAACATCTAAATGAAATGTTACTAAGTTACATCAACTTTGGCCACGTTCCCCACGACCATGTTCCTTACTTGTCAAACAAAACATTGCAATATCCGATTTCCGATACCATATATGCTTAGCTCATAACATTATACGGTATCAATGAGTAATAATGATACGGTATTAGGTAACCAGCTATTAAATCATTTATCGCAACATTACAAACAAATAAAGCGTGAAAGTGCACCTCCACAGACCATAGACAACATTATGACGAGACCATAGACAACATTATGACGTCGAAAATGGCGGTAATTAGCCGCCTTTTTTGACAGATAACGATTTGTAGGCGAAAGTTGTTTTCGTGCTTTCTTATGTCTAAAAGTAGCTCGATTTCGGATTTAGGAATCGGATCAAAATCAAACAAACCGTAGCTAGAAAGGCAGAGTTATAATAAAAAAGGTTTAGCATTGCATAGCTAGCATTGCCAGGTGTCCCAATTTGAGCTTACTTGGCGCCCAAGTGGGACTTTGTCGTTCCACAATAGGACGCCAAGTGGGACTCTATCCAGAACCTCAACAATCCGTTGCTGTGATAAAAATGGTTTGTTATTGGTACATGCTTAGAATATGCACTTGCGAGATGTAAATTCCTGTATGTTTGAAATTCCTGGGCGTTGAGACTAATCCATAAAAGACGTGAAAACAAACAGATCCGAAGGTAAATTCCTGTAGAATCTTCAGCATAATACAGTGTATAAATACTGAATGTTCATAATTTATACACTATATGCTAAAGACTATCAAAATAGTTTTTTTATTGGAATGTTACGAGTAAACCTGGGTCGTTGAGAACCAGTACAAACTTTACGTAACTTTTTAACACGCATGTAACTAACTATGTAATGGAATCTAAGGTAACTAATTTAACCATCTTCCAAGGGTCGTAGCGTAATCAAAATTGGCAGCTGTATGTAGTTCTGATGACAATACAATAATATGGTACTGTCGGACTGATCTGATGATGGAGCCGGAAGATATGAACTGGAACTTCATGATGGAATTTTTGTTTTTACGTGCATAAAAGCGTGTTTTTCTAGTGTTTTTTAAACTATTCTTATTAAGACTTAATCCGTGTCGAAAGCGTTCATAGAGCTATCAGAAAATCTTTAATTGTGAAACTTCAAAATCTAGTATAGAAATAAAAATATTTCAGAAGACGTCCATTGCTCTTTTACTTTTAATGACCCGTAAAGCAGTAATAATAAACATAACATACATATCATCACGCCTTGTTTTCCCGTAGGGTTAGCAGAGATGTACAGACGCCAGCACATCAAGTTACTACAGTCTGTCAAATTTATTTAATAGATTTTCAACTTTATTGCTAAATTTTATTTTTATTGCTTTTAATTCGTTACGAGTATCGTATAATGTTCTGTGCCATTGACCGACCAATGATCGACCATTATGAATTTAGCAGATTACGAACTTTTAGCAAAATGACAATGGGATCGTGTTGGAATGACGAATTTATAAAAATAGCAGACTTGTGGGCCCCTGTCCGTAACACGGCAATGAATTATGAAATTAGTTATTTTAAAGCTGTCATTTTGATACGGCTGCTGTTAAAAATGTCGTAACTTCAAAAACATTACCATTGGTTCCGCCATTTTGATTCATTAGTACCAATGTGAAGAAATTCTTAATCTATTGTGTTGTGGGTCAACATCGTATGTTATTTGCCAATTATGAAACAGTCTATGTACGGTTTTCATTGTTTTTTATTACTTTGAACAGTGATTACCTGTTTTACGTGTATAATCGAATAGAGGTGTAGCGATGATGCTGTGTGGTCACCTGTCATGTCAGTTGGTTTGTTTTATGTCAATGGAAAATATATTTACATAATTATATCGCATGATTATTCCTTGTATAAACTTTCACCTTCCGTTCTTAATCTTATAAGTGTTTTTATGTATGTGGACTTGGTCATTATACCAAATTATCGAACATAAATCACCTATCATTTTTAGGGTTCCGTACCCAAAGGGTAAAAACGGGACCCTATTACTAAGGCTCCACTGTCCGTCTGTCACCAGGCTGTATCTCATGAACCGTGATAGCTAGACAGTTGAAATTTTCACAGATGATGTATTTCTGTTGCCGTTATAACAACAAAAAATACTAAAAACAGAATAAAAAAATATTTAAGGGGGGCTCCCATACAACAAACGTGTTTTTCTCGGCGTTTTTGTCTTGTGGTACGGAACCCTTCGTGTGCGAGTCCCACTCGCACTTGGCCAGTTTTTATTATCCCATACGTAATTACCCACTTCAGAGGTAACCACAACTTAGATTTTTGGCGGACAGTCTCGGTCTCGGCCTTATTACAAAACAAGGGTTATTTAGACCCAGATTTAAACCATGAAGTAATTTTTGAATTTCAAACTTTATTTCGACAGCGTTAATGTTTCAAATGCAAAAACTGTTTTTGAACCCTTGTGCAAAATGGGCCAGCCCTTGACCTCTATGTCGCCTGGTGGAAAGCGATGGATGAGGTCTATGATGGAACGAGCATGCCCAGAAGATGCAGTATTCACTCTTGCTTTGAAGGCTAAGGCTCTAGACAGACGGACCGCATTTCAATTGCGATCCAACCGCAAATTTGCAATTCGGATGCAGTTTGAATGCAGTTGACACGACTGCAATAGAACTGCAAACCAAACGTGCAGTCCGATTGCAGTTCAATTGCAGTTCAGATGCGGTTTTAGTTGAAATGCGGTCCGTCTGTCTAGAGCTTAACGGTTTCTACGTGTTAGGGTTGCGAATCATATTTTAATCAACATACAACCTCCCACTGACCTGCAAATTGCAAAAAACGTAAGTGAATTTCGCGGACTACCTTAGTGCATCCCTCTGATATTTTTTGACAAGTTTTGTATGCAACTATGTAGTCTTTTTGAAGTGAAAACGGGTAGTCAGAAGACCGAAAGTCTGACAACCAGTCTTATCAAGGGGTATTGTATTACCCTGTAACTGGGTTGTAGAGGTAAGGTAGGATAGACAGTCACTCCATGTAAAATACTGGTATTTAGCTGCATCCGATTAGACTGGAAGCTGACCCCAATATAGTTGGGAAAAGGCTAGGCATATGGTAAGATTTTAAATACAGGGTGACAGGGACATCGACGCGTCACTGTTACCGTAAGCGACACCGCGTGTGTTTTGTTTATAAGACTATTCAAAAAATACCCGCTTCGGATGTGTTCGGCTGTCCTCGGGATGTACTGGGTTTTAATGGTTATGTCAGGGCAAAGTATTCCGTTTGTTTTTGTTTTCATTTATGTCGGCACTCCCGGAGTGCCACTGTTTTTTTTTCTTCTGTTAACCAGTATTGTCCCACTGCTAGGCCTTTGCCTCCCTCATATTTTTCCACCTTTCCTTGTGCTGTGCCTGTAACTAGTCTTCACAACCTGTTTTAGGCGTAAACGAAAACAGTGAAACAAATTTCACCCAAACCACACATATTCACAGACACTCATTTCAATATCACGCATAAAATTGAAATTCTACAATAAATAGAGCAGAAAAACCGAGATTCATGAAATAACTAGATCACGCCTCACAGCTTTCGTAAAAATTGTTTACCAGCGCTGTGGACATAGCAACTGGCAAGGTCGATTGATAAGAGTCTTATGTAAATAAAGATAACACACAATAGGGGTATATTCCCAGTGTTAAGTTGCATAATTGATGATAATTTTCGTTCAAGTAGAGCATTTGTTGGAAGAGTTTCTTTGGCAATATCTTCTTTTAGGAGAAAAAAAACCGGCCAATTGCCAGTTGGACTCGCTTAGGATGGCTTCCGTATCAAAAGGCAAAAAACGCCGGAAAAAAACACGTTTCTTGTATAAAAAAAAACCGGCCAAGTGCGAGTCGGACTCGCACACGAAGGGTTCCGTACCACTAGGCATAAAATGCCGAAAAAAAACGTTTCTTTTATACCCCTTTAATTATGAGACACAGAACATTAATTTTACTATTTGCCTTATGTGGCTTTTGCGGCTTAACCACGGAAGGGTTGTCCTCCGCACATATTCCACTTATTCACCAATTCAACGCGTTCGAGACGATTCCACGAATTTGAGTCACATTCGTAACAATATAAAATGGGGCTATCCCTACATATTCCGTGCCGATTTTATCCCTATCCAAATCCTCTCTCCTATTGAACATATGCCTCCCCCAAAATTTGATAATGTACAGTTGCAATTCGGAGGGGAGTGGTGTCATTAATCTTTATCTAAGGGTGACGGGTTCTATCCTTGACTATTTTAGAACGTGCCTGTTTGGATTATCTTTCAAAACTTCGTAGTGTTTTCGTTCGTTTCGTCTATTAAAGCAAAGATGACGCGCACTGTTTCCAAATTGGTGTAGGAAGTTTTTAATACATTATCTACACCTCACACTCCCTAACTTCTGGCATTTTTTAATCATTCGCTCAACGTTGTCTAAACTATTCTTTCCACGACACTTAGTATGTTCTCGACTCTCTTTTAATCCCTCAAGTTCTTTATTATCTCAGATTGGGTCCGAAATTACTGTTATCAATAAAGGTGCAATTCCAAGATGGACCGCAGGCCGCAAACTACAGCTGCAGGTTCAAGCGACACTCTTGGTTTCTATGTATCTCTATGAAAATGATTCCAAAATGATTCCGCTAGCCGCATTGTCGCCTGCGGTGGCAGTCTGCAGCCCATCTCGGAATTGTACCTTAAAACTAAAAAAATTGCCCTACAACCGGCAAGTGTTCCCAACCAATGATTTTTTTTAAGAAAACATGATTTTATTACATTGGGAAATTAATTTGGACTATGAGGAATATTTTATACTAATACAAAGAATATTTTATTACTCGTTCGTTAGAGGACACGTCCTCTAGGACATCGTAATCAAGTCCCAAAAGTACCTCTTTTGAGGAGTACTCAGCGCAGAGAGACATATTCTCCCATTATCCAACCATAAATTATGACCAACATGCTACCGATTATTTTTAATAATTAATTCCGTAAGACACTAACAGTAGCAATACCTTTCATTTGACAGTTCAACAACATTCATTGCGTTACTTACGTTGTTGAGCAGACACATTTTCCGAACATGAGAAGCAATGGATTAGCAATATCCTTCGAAATTATTCAGATTGAGATTGATTTGTTACGCTATTAGATGGCTGAATACCTCTTAGTTTGTTTGAAGAGTACTCAGCGCAGAAAGCCACATTCTCCCATCATCCAACCATATCAGACACCAGATAAATCCGCTGATTTATACCCGGCTTAGTAACGTTGTATGTCAACATTTGTGAGCGTTGAAGCGACAAGAGTCATTGTGCCCATGTTTAGAACCGTGACGGAATGACGGTAGTACGGTGACGACTCGTGTCCGTTTTGTAGGACATGGTTTAACTATTATTATACGGGACTGAAAAACTGGTGTTAATTATGATGAATCAATAAAAATAAAATTTCTCTGCTGCATTTAGCATCTACCTGAAAAGACAATGAATGCAGTCGAAATGACGACTTTTCTTTTTTCAAGTGAAGACTTCTTTAGGCGCGTTGGAAATTTTTTGAGATGGAAAAAAAACCATTGAAATTGGCCTTTCATTTCAAATCATTGGAATTGTTTTTTTAAATCTTCCGTTCCGTACCCAAAGGGTAAAAAAACGGGACCCTATTACTAAGACTTCGCTGTCTGTCCGTCCGTTCGTCTGTCCGTCACCAGGCTGTATCTCAAGAACCGCGATAGCTAGACAGTTGAAATTTTCACAAATTATGTATTTCTGTTGCCGCTATAACAACAAAAATACTAAAAACAAAATAAAATAAATATTTAAGGGGGGCTCCCATACAACAAACGCAATTTTTTTGCCCTTTTTTGCTCGATATCAATAATGGCAACAGGTAGGCACTTGAAATATTCACAAAATACTCAGTTGTATTTTTACTTTAATAATAAATAATAAAATTAAAATAAAATAAATATTTATTTTATTTAAATTTTATTAAAATAAAATAACCGTGATAGCTAGAGACAGTTGAAATTTTCACAGATGATGTATTTTACTAAGAATAGAATAAAATAAATATTCAAGGGGGGCTCCCATACAACAAACGTGTTTTGTTTCGGTGTTTTTGCCCTGTGGTACGGAACCCTTGGTGTGCGAGTCCGACTCGCACTTGGCCAGTTTTTTATATTTACCATGTTTAACATAATATTCCATGCCCTCATTGTAGGTTTAAGTATAATATTTAGCAACACAGAAACTGTGATTTTTATTGTCGACGGTCGAAACCTCTGAACCACCTCTGAACTACACATTTGCTTTCTCTGCTGTTAGCCTATTTTTTTTTTTCCTAGTGTGGGGCAACGTTTTTAAAAAAACGTTTCCCCACACTAGGAATTTCTCCTGTATTGTGGGTGCGTTTACAAACATTTAAACTCACATACACAAACAGCCAGACCCGGAACAACTACTTGTAGGTCATACAAATATTTGTTCCGTGTGGAAATCAAACCCGCGACACGCAGCGCAGCAATCAATCGCTTAACCACTGCGCCAACCATGCCGTCAATTTTCATTTGTGTTCTTCGATTTAGCTTTCATACATAATCAACCTATAATGTTCCCACTGCTGGGACACTCTCACCTCTCTGTGAGAGGGAGTGGGCCGTAATCCACCACGCGGGCCCAGTGCGGGTTGGCGGATGTCACATGTCTTCGAATTTTTGGTTCTAGGACATGTCGGTTTCCTCACGATGTTTTCCTTCACCGTTTTGAGAGCAGTGGTGATGATATAATTTACACAAAGTAAAGCGCCTGTCTGGGTTCGAACCTACGACCTACAACTCGTAAGTCGCGACCGTCACCACTTGGCCACCACTGCTCTCTTGTGTTGTGAGCTTTCCATAATAATAATGTATTCCTGTATTAAAAAGCGCGTAATATTCCATTTTCTTTTATGTTTAAAAATTGTGTTCTTTATTTTAGTTTCGTGTTACCTTTATGTGGGACCTGTCCTCAATTATAGACAACTCATGGTGTCCCCATGCCATGGGGCGCGCCTACAAACACTATTATTGATTTAATAATTCAATTCAGACCACTATGTCTTGCGGTCACTGCGCAGCTCTTCGTAATAATTGTATCTTCACGACATTTTGAAGAATTAGTGGAAGAAATGAAATTAAAGAGTGGAACTCTTTACCTGCGTCTGTGTTTCCGAGCTCATACAACCCGAATCTCTTCAAAGTAAGAGTGAACAGGCTTCTTCTGGGTGAGCTCACTCCATCGCCGACTTTGTCTCTGTCAACTCTGACCTAGACTAGAGTCAAGAGCAAACCTATTTCAAAAAAAAAAAAAAAAAAAGAAGCATTTCTTTCCATTTCAAAATTGTGTGTGATATTTCGATTTTGTGAAAACGATTGATAAAATAACGTAGCTCTGTTGGACCCTAAGAAAAACCTAATCTATCGACATAATTATGCTATACTAGCTTCTGCCCGCGACTTCGTCCGCGTGAAATTTCACCCTCTTAGGGGTGGAATTTCGAAAAAACCCTTTCTTAGTGGATACCTACTCTTCACAAAGAACACACCCTCCAAATTTCATGTCTCTAGGAGCAGCGGTTTAGACTGTGCGTTGATATATCAACAATCAGTCAGTCAGTCAGTCAGTTTACCATTTTATATACAACAAGGTGTAACAGAATAAACGCAAGTCCTGAAAGTAGTTTGTTCATAATTGATTACTGAATCAATTTCGGTAACATTTAAGTTAGGTATTTTTTTTTAAATTATGTATTTTGCCATACTGATCGCCGATTGAGCCAAAGAAAATTAATCTTATGTCAAGGCAATAAGACTCAATTTTGAATGCATAAAGTAATGATAGGGTCAACACAATTTACTTAATAAAAATAGTTAGCTTAAAAAAAAATTGTTTTGATCATTGTATTATGCTTTTAACTCAATACTCTAATTGGGGTGTATGAGGTCTTGCGTTCATTATGTTACGCATTGTATAGATAGATTTGGGGACTCAATCGAAGAACTCTTCGATAGAACAAACCCTATGTAAAGTTGTGAACAAAGAAAACTGGCCAAGTGCGAGTCGGACTCGCACACGAAGTACACAGACAGTTCCGTACCACAAGGCAAAAACGCCGAAAAAACGTTTATTGTATTGGTTTATTGTATTTATTTTATTCTGTTTTTAGTAGGTATTTGTTGTTATAGCGGCAACAGAAATACATCATCTGTGAAAATTTCAAGTGTCTAGCTGTCACGGTTCACGACATACAGCCTGGTGACAGACAGACGGACAGTGGAGTCTTAGTAATAGGGTCCCGCTTTTACCCTTTGGGTACGGAACCTTAAAAAGGTGTAGAGGGTGTAGCATGGTGCCCCGCAGTACTCCTTTGCCACCTTTAGTGGGTGTCTGTCTTTAGTGTGTTCTAACTGCCAAATAATAACAACAAACTCCTTTGACCAATCCGTCTGGCAAGTGTGGTGATTATTTATCTATTGATATGGCACTTCGTCAAGTTTAATCACTAAGGGGCTGATTTTACCAAAATCTAACTCTTTCAACCGTGGGATAAAATTGACGTCTGATAGTTCTAGTAAAAAAAAAATTGAAAAAATGTAAAAAAAAAAAAAAAAAATTTGCTCTCAGGATAAGATTTATACTAGGTATAAAAGTTTGGCGAAATTCGCCCTTAATAAACATAAGTACTTATAACAAACAAAAATCACATAGTTTTAATTGTTGTGGCAAAAACTCCTTTCAATATAATTTGTGAGATGTTTAACTGTGGAGGACTGTTACGTGAAGATGATGACAAAAGAAAAGATTTCATTATACTCCTACTAGCTTCCGCCCGCGGCTTCGCCCGCGAGGTATGTCGATAAAAACTATCCTATGTCCTTCCCCAGTGCAATCTATCTCTCTGCCAAATTTTATCGAAATCCGTTCAGTGGTTTAGGCGTGAAAAGGTAACATACAGACAGACAGAGTTACTTTCGAATTTATAATATTATTCTGGCATGGATTACTTTAACGCCTTAGGAAGACATGACCTTATTCTCAGCTAAACAACTCCTTATAGGTCGAGAACAACAGTCATAAAC
Organism: Oligia strigilis; assembly: GCA_951800025.1. Classification (NCBI taxonomy): domain Eukaryota; kingdom Metazoa; phylum Arthropoda; class Insecta; order Lepidoptera; family Noctuidae; genus Oligia; species Oligia strigilis. Next base: position 8,198,815 of record OX637567.1, read on the forward strand.
CCAGCTACACACAGATGGTCGTCACAATATAGAAAGTAGCAAGTAAAGCATAACTGCGACCCGTTCGTGGCGCCTGGGGTTAAGCGCCGGTTGCACAATGTTAATCTTTTGTTTAGCTAACGGAGTTCAACACCCGTTTTACGTAGTCAGCAAGGTTGGTACTTTGGTAGTCCCTCTCACAGAGAGGAGACCTTTGAGACTGTGACTCAGCATCAGGAATATAGGCTGAGCTAAGGTTGGGCGCTGAAGTATTGCCTCCGCCAAGTCTTATTCCGCAGAATCACTGCTAAACGACCTCCATTGAACTTCTTATGGAACACTATAATGAACGGTAGTTTATCGGCAAAATCACCACGCCTGGCAGTGCGTAGCGTACGGAAAAACGGAAACTAATGCTGTATTTCCCCCTGACTCTATAATCTTTTACTTAAAAATAATCTGAGTTTAGTTTTCTTTGTGACTTTAACCGTTCTGTCTAGTTTTATCTCACACAGCTAAAGCGTTACAGATGCTCGTCATAATATAGAAAGTAGCAAGAAAAACATAACTGCGACCCGCTCGTGGTGACTGAGGTTAAGCGCCGATTGCACAATAGTAATCTTTTGTTACTGTCGTTAGTTTGACATTCAATTACGGGTTTATTGTTGCAGTTGTAACCGTTACGCGCGAAATACGATAATACTTATGAGGTGTGGGGACCGGATTTTCATACAATCCTGAGGGGGGCGACTTGCGGAGCCGGCAAAATTAGTTTTTATTTATAAACGATGATTAAAGTTAAGTAACGTTTAAACGTCAAAATGTATGGTTAAACAGTCGCTAATCACTGCTTAACTTTGAGCAACGGTCATGAATGAAGGATTATGATTCTATGTCTGTAAGTAGGTTTGTACAAACACTTTTACATGTCAAAAATAAATTATGTTTTAAAACTAGCTATTGTTGCCACTCATGGACATAGGGCTCTCCCAGGCTGTGCCACAACACACTGTCCTCCGCCTTCCGCATCCAGTCCGTCCCAACCACCTTTAGGTCGTCCGTCCATCTAGCTGGGGAGCATCCCACACTACGCTTGCCGATACGCGTTCTCCACTCCAGGGGGTCTACTCCGAAGCGGTTAACCACTGTATCGGCCGAATGTTCGGTCATTTTCTACTACCATTAATTTCCTATATTGACTATTGGTCCCGACCAAACTGTGCCAATCCGAACCTTTTTAGAACCCTTAACCCTTTTTTTACCTTTTTTTTTTTTTAAATCGTAGGACAACAATATTCGAATCAGAAAATGACCGAACATTCGGCCGATACAGTGGTTAACCGCTTCGGAGTAGACCCCCAGGACTCATCTTTACACAGACTTGAAACACACCCACACACTTAATTGCATGCTACAATTGTTTTATTATTTTTAATTTATTTTCATTTATTATTTACTTATTGTAGATTTTCCTTGCTTAGCCGTCTGTTAATTATCACTTTGCCAACCTGCACATGTAACACGTACCAGAGCCAATTAGTACCTAGGGATCGAAACTGTGTCTCCTTAACACAGGCTATTCCGTAGCCTAGCTAGGAGTTCAGAGCTTCACCCACCTTATTGTAGACTACAATACTGTGTTACCTATTATTATTATGTAAAAAAGTTGTATATCTACAATCAGTTTATTTGAAATAAATTATTATTATTATTATTATCTGCTCCACCGGCCATCGGTCCTTCGACAAACATTGCCACTGCCTCTTCAGTTTGCTTTCTCTGCAAGCTATGTCGGTAATACCAGTTCTTTTCCGGATAAATTCATTCCTGATTTTATCCTTCAAAGAGACTTCAGAGATACGGTTGCCTGCTATTTTTCAATTTAACCAATCGTTTGTTATAAGGTAAGCTTATTAAGTTCGGTACTAGAAAAAGTAATTGTCTCCATTAGTGACAGTTGAGCTCTTAACATTCGTCGGGACACGCGATATAATCGCGCGCGACACAAATGCACAGCTCGTTGCACGACTTGCGGTGCTTTTATGTGACGTGTCGTGTCGCGCCTGTTTGAAGGCGCCTTTTTGCGTCCAAAATTTCCAATGATAGCTGAAAAACAGCTTTCTTTTCACGTACTTAACAAAATTATTTGAAATCGGTATCCGGATGCTAAAATGTAGCTGTATGACTCCCAGATGTTGGTTTCGTCTGACTTGTATCCACGTTGAACTGAAAATAAAAGAATCATGAATCAGCTGTTCAACTTGCAAGCTGTTTAAATTTAAACATACACAATGTACAACGTTAACTGCCATTAAAGTTTCTTTGTTAGAACATGATGTATGAACGAAAAAGCCATTTTGAGCAGTTTTTTTGTGATGTCAGAATCAGAAGTCAATTCAAGAATGACCTTATTTAACCTTTTGACCGCCACGTCAATAACGTAGGTAACGTAAAAAATCCGTGTTCTCTACGCCAAGCGACAAATTCCTTCTTTCTTTCATACCTACAAAATAATAGTCACGGCACATGTTTATTTTGAACTGTAAAAAAGGGTTATTTTCGACGTGGCATGCCGTCCGTGGCGTCGTGAGCACTTTTTGATTTGACGTCCATAGACGTCTGTGGCGGTCAAAAGGTTAAAGGACGTCTAAGATTTATTGACGTAAATAGTAATAGGGATTCATAGGGAGCTTCCGCCCGCGGCTTCGCCCGCGAGGTATGTCGATAAAAACTATTCTATGTTCTTCCCCGGGATGCAATCTATCTCTGTGCCAAATTTTATCGAAATCCGTTCAGTTGTTTAGGCGTGAAAAGGTAACATACAGACAGACAGAGTTACCTTCGAATTTATAATATTAGTATGGATAATCTGTCGGTCGTTAGTTATTCTTCATTCATCGGGAGAGACAAAGTGACAGATATCCCACCAACAAAGAACAAGAAAGAAAATAAAAGAAAGAAACAACATGACTTTATTTGCGGTAAAACATGACGCAAAGACGAAAACACAAAAACTAGCCAAGTGCGAGTCGGACTCGCACACGAAGGGTTCCGTACCACAAGGCAAAAACGCCGAAAAAAACACGTTTGTTGTATGGGAGCCTCTCTTAAATATTTATTTTATTTTGTTTTTAGTATTTGTTGTTCTAGCGGCAACAGAAATACATAATTTGTGAAAATTTCAACTGTCTAACTATCGCGGTTCTTGAGTGGTTAACCGCTTCGGAGTAGACCCCCTGGTTTTCAGTGCCAACCGCCTTTGACTATTTGATCTGATTAACTGATGTATGTAGGTACTAGGTACCATTTCATTCGTCAAAAGCTTGTCGCTGCGAAGTGCGAACCCACTATCTCTTGACCACACATTTCTGGAGTTAAACTCGACAAATCTACTTATTTTTGACCACACTATCATATAACACCCAACATTATAATCATCCAAGTAATAACCAGGTTCTCAAGTCTGCTATTACAATAGTGTCAGAATGGTCTATCATTGATGTCATAATTGTTGATTTTGACAAGTTTGGTAATATTAATGGCGTCATTATAACTTTCCAATGGTCAACCACTGACACTCCATTGAAAGAAATGGCATTGAATGGTAATCTCGTACATAATGACAAATTAATAACTGACATATTTAGGCGGTAATCTGCAAAAATTTTGACAGTTCCTTTGATCAGTGACCTACCATTATAACGTCATTGTGCAGTCATTGCTTTTAATTCGTTACGAGTATCGTATATGTTCTGTGCCATTGACCGACCAATGATCGACCATTATGAATTTAGCAGATTACGAACTTTTAGCAAAATGACAATGGGATCGTGTTGGTATGACGAATTTATAAAAATAGCAGACTTGGGCCCCAGCTGTTCACCTTAACCTAAGTTTACCTTAACCTTATACAGTGCGCCCGACTGTTACAGTTAGTCACTTTTATCTCGGAATCTAAGTAAACTGTTCAATTGAACGCTACTTGGATGGAAATTGGGTCAAATAATCTTGTTACTTATAGCTGTAAGGCGTAGAAACTTATTGATGTCATCGTATCAGACTTTACTTCTCTTGTAGAGATGAGAGTAAATCTTAGCATAATCAACCTATAATGTTCCCAGTTTCCCACTGCTGGGACACAGGTCTCCCTCTCGGCGAGATGGAGTGGGCCACCACGCGGGCACAGTGCGGGTTGGTAGATGTCACATGTCTTCAACATTTTGGTTCCAGCGGTGCTATTCTGTAAAAAGATCACCGTGATAACTTGGGTGAAGTGAGCTTAAAGTGAGCTGTCATTCCACCAGCCGGTCGAAGTGTTTTCTGTATGGCCCCTAAAATTTTCAATAAACTCCCAAGTAGTTGGAAAAAGCTTAATGTTCGTCTATTAAAAAATAAATTAAAGATACTCCTTCAAGGGAAAGCATATTACAGTATTCTAGAATTTCTTAACACGCCACTAAGGCCAAACATGACTGATCTAATAATGTATTGTGATAACTTGCATGCTCTGTATGTATACTCATTGTTTCCACTGAATCTTGAGTCGATTCTGTAAAAATGTCACCGTGAAAACTTAGGTGGAGTGAATTTGTTTTTGCTAGGAATTGACACTATTGACAGCTCACTCCACGCTCACTTCACCTAAGTTTTCACGGTGAGATTTTTACAGAATAGCATCGCAGATGCTAGGGATTAACACTATTGACAGCCTACTTTAAGTTCACTTCACCTAAGTTTTCACGGTGAGATTTTTCAGAATAGCACTACTGACACGAACATGCCCGATTCCTCACGATGTTTTCGTGGGTTTACTGTTATGAGAGATTTGATGAAATTATTTACACAAAGTAAAGTGCCTGTCTGGGTTCGAGCCTACGACCTGCAACTCGGTAAGTCGCGGCCGTTACCACTGGGCCACCACGAACTCTGTCTAACCCGGTGTCATTTGTGACACTCTAAGCAGTGCCGGATTAGCCCATAAGCGTTCTGGGTCGCCATAAGGCAAGAAACAGCACCGAAACAGTATTTGCTAACACATGAACGGCAAGGCTGTTTATCAGCAAGATATTTCAAGACCCAAAAGTCACTCTAGCTAGAGATGTGCGCCAAACGCCAATCTTTACAAATCGTTTGTCGATATTTTGGAAAAATACGAGGTGACTAGTGGATAGGAGGGCCTACAGGCGTGGATTGCTTAGGGCATCAAGGGCACTGACTCTAAGTTGCTCTCTCTGTAACTTCATAACAAGAGCAACCAGCTACACCAAAGCATCGTTGTCCCTCAACTCTGACGTCATCAATTCGTGAGTGCCCGCTAAGGCTAACATCCCGGGAATCCCGATCTCGAAAATTTTGAGAGTGTCGACGTTTTGTTTGGTATTTTAGAGACTCTGAGACTAACATTTTCGGTCACGGGAATAACGAGACTTTTGAGACTGGAGACGCGGGTTACTTTTATAATAAAATTAGGTCCTCTCCTTCTGAAACCACATTAAACGCCCTTGGTTTCTTCCGTGCCTACTACAAAAATGAAAAAAACTTCAACAAATATTTTTTTAATTTTTAATTTGCGTTTATTTAATAAAGTACTTGATTAAAATATCTTGTTTTGGCTGCCTAATTGCATAGCCTATAAGTAAGAAACCTAGTTTTGACATAGTCTCAAAATTCTCGTTTTTCCCGGGAATTTCGAGACATCATCGAGTCTCATTTTTTTTTCCGGGACTCGGTAATGCATCGAGAATGAAAGCCCTAGACTGCCCGCGTAGCATGCAGGCCCAAAGAGCGCCCATCCTGCGCAATTTGTACGTCTAACCGAGGTAAATGGGTCAATTTACTGTACTTGACCGTGCGTCGGGCAGCTAACTAGCCATACAGACGCTATTGTTGACTAAATAGCCTGTTTATTACTGTATTATGGTCTTTGTGAACGAAGAAATGTTGCATGGTTATAAAGTTCCCATGGAGTCTGCATTCGACCGTCACACTTGCGTAGGAAATCATTTTTGTTCTGTGTTGTGTAGATGAAGTAGGTACTTTTCAATATAGTTTACTAGGTCAATTTCTTGACCGCCTCGTTCTTCTAGTGGTCGCAAGCGCTACTACTGAGCAATTCCCGGCTCGGGCTAAAGGTCATAGCACACTTATCAACTCGAGCCATTCAGTATTCTTTGCATGAAACTCCCTTCTACAACGCACACTAATCGGAATCGTAAGGTAATCGCCTCGCCTCGGCACAAGCTCATGAACCGCGGTGCGGTGCGTGGTCAACTTGCAGTTCCCGAGCTAAAGCCTTGTACGGACTAAGCGTTCCAATTCCAATGTACGCGCAGTCGGTCAATACGAGAACACAGGAACGATAGGCCGTACCTACAGGCACGGACTATCGTTCTCGTTTTGATCGCGTAACCGACTGCGCGTACATTGGAACGCTTAGTCCGTACAAGGTTTTACGGATCGTCGTCCCGAGTTTACGTCTCTTCGTCCACCCTTGCCCCTCTCACCCCTCCTGCGGCCTGCCTGCAACACCATCAACCAGCTGTCGGCGAGCCGTAAGTGCGGCGTCGCCTAGCCGTAGCAGAGTCGACGCTTTGGTTACATGCATGCTTACGTTAGGTTGACAGCGAAGCGAAAGGCGATATGGAGACGATCCTTTTCCGAGTTGATATGTGTGCTATGACTATTTTTCTATCTGGAATTTCTCAGTGGCAACCCCGGAGCCTAGATTTATGCCCGCCTGTTGACAATAGGCTCGCCCCCTATTACATGGGACTTAAAACATAACTGGCGAAATATGAGTACTATAAGTACACACTTGTCTAACCCATCGAGGAACAGGCGTAATGTTTATGTATAGAACGTAATTAAAAAGGTCTACACGGCTGACCGAGGTTACTCTGTAAGTGTCATAATCAAAAGGTAACACGATCTCAAGAGGAAATGGAAAGTTAGTCCTGCAACTAGGGCAAGTTAACTAGGGCAAAGAAATCTGTGCACTCCTATTTTTGTATTTAACACGAGAATTGCTTCATAAGGTGCATGTAAAAGCCGAATAAGAAAAGGCTATTGCGTACTTTAGGTATAGCTTTTTTGTAACGCTAGCGTAGTTTGCGTGAAGAAATCTTGAAATGAGCTGTCATTCAACCTGATGCCAGGAGATTGACACTATTGAGGACTCACTTCACGTAGATTTCACGGTGTGATTTTTGCAGAATGGGACGGAAAAAAAGAAAAAAGACGCACAAATTTTACTGCGCACATTTTTGCACAAATTTAAGCTCTCTGCCCATGGACATATTTGTCTCTCCGATCATTCGTTTAGAATTTTTCTGTTGGAAAAACGTTACTCCAGCAGGAATCGTTTTTTTCCAAAACGACAAAGCGCACAATTTTTTTATTTGGCGCACATTTACAGCAGATTACGCACTAATTATACGTTCCACTCATATCGCTATAGGAGCTAGTTTCCTGCTGGGGTAACGTACAGTCACGACTTCACGAGCAAAAGTATGTATACACTTGGCTTTATTCAAAGTCGATTTTCTCCTTTATTTTTGAATGAAATTTTATATTAGTAGGAACATAGTATTTTCGAACCCATAGGTATATGTAAAGTGTCGTATTTCAATGTTACATTCGTTATTTCGTGAAAAAATCGCAATTTAAAGTTGCCAAGTGTTGACCTGAGAGCAGTGGTGGCCAAGAGGTAACGGCCGCGACTTACGAGTTGTAAGTCGTCGGTTCGAACGCAGACAGGCGCTTTACTTTGTGTAAATTATTTCATCACCACTGCTCTCAAAACGGTGAAGGAAAACATCGTGAGGAAACCGGCATGTCCTAGAACCAAAAATTCGAAGACGTCATCTGCCAATCCGCACTGGGCCCGCGTGGTGGATTACGGCCCACTCCCTCTCACCGAGAGGAGGCGAGTGTCCCAGCAGTGGGAACATTATAGGCTGATTATAGAAATGTTGACATATTGGTGCTCGTGAAAGTTTAGCAGCATCGAGTTACTCAAGCATGAATACTCCATCGTGATGGTCATGAGTCATAGCATGACAGAAGGTATGAGGTAACTCCCATCTCGTATGCCTCGAATGGCATCACTGTCATGTCACGATAAACAACGCTGGCGCTATATGAACACATTCACTACCATAATGGTCAATGGCACTAAACATTTGCTAAAATCAGTGAAATAGACTAACCACCTGGATACACATTTGCAAGTGTTGAAACTCTTGATTTCAAATCAAATGTGGTGTGAGGTAACGCATTTTTAGAGAGGCCGAGGAGGAGGGAGGATGTCTGATAGCTTCCCCATAATAGACAATCATAGGGAAGTCATATGAAACTAAGGATTCTCCATTAACATATCAGAGTAGTCAGATAGGAAACGCCGACTTCATCTAGTTTTAAAAAAACATGATTGACGTGTAAAAGTGTTTGTACAAAACCTACTTACAAAAATAAAATCAGTTATCATTTAACAAGGAATAGATTTAGTTATGTTATTGACACTTAAAGGACAATGCTTATCTAAATGAAATAACACTTGAGCCTATCAGCTAAAGGATTACTACTCAAAAAAATGGTATGGGATTTTTTTTCACATTCAGACAAATATAACTGGTGAAATGAGCTCTGCCAATATGCCTTGATCCTTCGGGAAATAGAGACACAAATTATGTCATCAAAAATTCGAAGGTGCGTGGTGGATTACGGCCCGCTCCCTCTCACCGAGAGGAGGCCTGTGTCCCAGCAGTGGGAACGTTATACGCTGATTATGTAGGCAATTTATTATACCGATCACATGCTAAAAATACCATGGAGAGAAACCCGTCAACAGCCGGCAACCCCCATATAGCAACACGACAAAAGAATTTAAAACCACCAGCTTAAAATTCAGCTCACATAAGGTAAACTTCGTCACGTTACATAACGAAGCCAAAATTAAAGTTATAATCTTGTTGAACGGAAACGCTAATGTTTACATTTCGAGTTATTTGCGAGGGCTGAGTCATATTAAATGAAGCGGTCCATTTATTTTCAGGGCTATTATTAATTTAACTGCCTGCTTTAGAATTTGTTTCATTTGGGCACGAGTCTGTGCGGTTTCCGGGACGAAAAAGACTGACGTCGACATTTCTATTATTAACTCAACCTCTTATCCATGACATGAGTTCCTAGCAATAGCATTCAAAGCGGCGTGGTTTCCTCATTCACACTAAAGTGTCAAAAATCGCGCAATCGATATGTTCTATCTCATCATTTCAGCCGAAAGACGTCCACTGCTGGACATAGGCTTCCCCCAAGCACCTCCACTTCGACCGGTTCTGCGCTTCTCGCATCCAACGGGTTCCTGCGGCCTTCACAAGGTCGTCGGACCACCGGATTTCGTTGGCCAGAATAATTGTAGCAAAATTGCGTAGAGAACTTTTTTTAGGAAGATTTCATAATATTTAATGAGAGCATTGCTTCATCATGTGCCACTCCGGACTCACCGTACCCCTGGGAGTAGGGTGGGACTGAATCATACCACCATAGAGATGTGGCACCCTAGTTCCATTGCGTAACAAGTAACAATGACCATGTTCAAATAGCCTTTTCCCACATATGTTGGGGTCTTCTTCCAATCTATCGGATGCAGCTGAATACCAGTATTTTACATGGAGCAACTGCCTATTTTGACCTGCACAACCTGGATTGTGGAGGTCAAAACAGACAGTAAGACTGGTAGTCAGACATTTGGGCTTCTGATGACCTGTAACGACTGTCAAAGATCTACGAATGACAGCCGGGACCAACGGCTTAACGTGCTTTCCGAGGCACGGAGGGGTGTTTTGGTAATAGTTTTCAAGAAGATGAATAGTCAACTGTATACTCCTATCATTCATTATTGGCAACATTCCACCCAATGCCGAGTATAGGCCTCTCCTTTGTGCCATTTATCCCTGGTATGTGCGAGTCCTAATCAAGTCTTATCCGCGATCTTCTTAATGTCATTCACTCGTCTTGCTGTTGATCTCATTATATCTACAAAAGACTAATGTGTTTTGTTATACAGTAATCATGCTGCTTAGAATAATCAGCCTATAATGTTAATGCTGGGTCAGGTCACCTCTCGGTGAAAGAGAGTGGGCCGTAATCCACCGCGCGCGAGGGCCCGGTGTGGGTTAGAAGAGGTCACATGTCTTCGAACTTTTGGTTCTAGGACATGCCGGGTTCCTCACGATGTTTTCCTTTACCGTTTGAGAGCAGTGGTGACAATTCAAAAGTGCTTATTGATAGTTTAATTTAAATAAATGCTTTGAGTTTGGATATCTCGTCTTCTTCTTAGAAGTTTTGGTATTTGTTTTTTGACTCCTTGGTCTAGTATCATGTAAAAGGAATACACGTTTCAATGCGTTTTTCTCGATACAAAAAAAAATTAAAGTTATAATATCTATTTTTTTACTATTTTCGACATCACGGCGTAACGCTTAAGAGTTATTCAATGGAATTTACTTTAAAACATAGAGAATTATCATATCAAAGTTTACTCAAAGTAGATTTAAATTGAATTCATTTATTTTGTTAAAAAAGGAGTAAATTCGTTTTGGCACATACGTCGTTTAATTCCGAACGCACGCACATTATAGCCATCTCTTTTTCTTTTGCGTTTCAAAAGTAATTGCATCACTTTCGCACGCTTAGTAGATCAGTCGCTACGATTTGTTTTCGAGGTAGCACCTTTAGTAGGTATACGACAACATAAAACTACTTATTTATAAACCATGACTCATACAAGTGCTCCATTTTATTCTGCCCGTGGTATTATGTTGTTAACTATTGTCTGGTTTCGTACAAACTGGGTCAGGATAAAAATACTGTTTACCTTAGGTGGTTGTGCGTGCTTTGTCGTGGCCAAGTCTACGTGAATGTTTCAAATTTACACTGACTGCAGGGCTGGTTAGCAGGCCATTCTTTGGCAAAACATCAATCTGCCTAGATTAGGGTCGGCTTCCAGTCTAACCGGATGTCTCTATTTTAAATGGGTCGACTGTCAGTCTATCTGTCCTCCACAACCCTGTAACGAATGTTACCCACATTCTTGGTAAGGCTGGTTGTCGGACTTTTGGACTCTAACGATGGTCAAAGATCTACAAATGACAGCCACACTGGTCATAACATACGTATCAAAACGGAAAGGGTTCGGCACCGTATCAACTCTAGCTGTTCAGTATTCTTTGTATGAAACTCCCTACAGCAACACACACTAATCGGAATCGTAACGTAATCGCCTCGCCTCGTGACAAGCTCACGAACCGCGGTGCGGTGTGTTACGACTCGTCGTCCCCGCGTTTACCTACGAATCGTCGGTCGGCCCCGCGTTTACGTCTCTCCGTAACCGAGCTTACGTCTCTTCGTCCCCCCTTGCCCCTCTCATCCCTCCGGCCTGCCTGCTGCACCATCAACCAGCGGCGGTCGGCGAGCCGTAAGCGCGGCGTCGCCTAACCGCAGCCGAGTCGACGTATCGGAGCTTCTGATCCGCTTTGGTTACGTGTTTACGTTAGGTTGAAGCCTGTTTGACGGCGAGGCGAAAGGCGATACGGTGCCGATCCCTTTCCGATTTGATACATGTGCTATGACCATTATTGTAAGGACTTGCATCAATAAAGTATTATTATTATCAACAATAGTTCCTATAATGACGTGTTAGTGACCCTAATCTAATCTATAAGACAGGTGATTATAAACGGCCCTGTCCAGCTCTGTGTTGTATTTTATTTATCTACTAATCTAAAGCATGACCATTCGTTATCAGACTTATCAGCTTAGATAAATTCTATCAAAATAATGTGTCTATCCTTGGAAAGTAGTTCTACCCAACTCAGGAATCTTATTTATCATTATCAGCGAGCACCTTAATTACATAACACACTTGATCACAATCTGAATTATTATACAGGATATCACACTAATATTATAAAGGCGAAAGTTTGGAAGTGTTTATGTTTGTTACTTCTTCACGCTCAACCGCTCAAACGGCTGGAGCAATTTTGATAAAAATTTGTATGGAGGTAGCTGACACCCTGGATTAACATATAGGCTACTTTTTATCCCGATATTCCCACGGGTTCGACATTTACGCGGCTGAAACCGCGGCGCGCAGCTAGTAATAAAATAAAATATCGCAAATCCATTGCTTCTTATGTTCGACAATAACCCTCATTCTGGCGCAGTCGCGGGTAAAAAATAACGGAATGAATGTTGTTGAACTGCCAAAATGAAAGTCATTAGTACTGCTAGGGGGTTACGCAAGTCCCCGCTGTATTGTCTCAGTAATTGCAAAGGTCTTCCTTTCCTTTTCCCACTCAACTCGATTTTGAGCCAATATAGACCAAACCCTTCTATAGGCGCCTAGTTCAATCTTATAACATAACATAATCAACCTATAATGTTCCCACTGCTGGGACACAGGCCTCCTCTCGGTGAGAGGGAGCGGGCCGTAGTCCACCACGCGGGCCCAATGCGGGTTGGCAGATGCCACATGTCTTCGAATTTTTGGTTCTAGGACGGTTTCCTCACGATGTTTTCCTTCACCGTTTTGAGAGCAGTGGTGATGAAATAATTTACACAAAGTAAAGCGCCTGTCTGGGTTCGAACCTACGACCTACAACTCGTAAGTCGCGGCCGTTACCACTGGGCCACCACTGCTAATCAATCAATCTTATAAAAAATCAAAATATTTGCTTGTGTCCAAAAACGTTCGAGACTCCTTAGGGTCAGTTCACACCGAGACGCGACGCGACGCGCAGTTTTCTAGATAGAAATACAATTACAGACCTTATCTACTACACTAAAAGGTACACAATTCAGTGTCTACTTACTACGTCGAGCTACGCAGCGCGGCGCCGCCGCCGCGCGGCGTAGCTCACTGAATCGTGTACCTTTTTGTGTAGTAGATAAGGTCTGTAATTGTATTTCTATCTTGAAAACTGCGCGTCGCGTCGCGTCTCGGTGTGAACTGACCCTTAGTGTTAGTAAGCACCAAAATAGCTCGGGAATTTACAACCCATTTTGCAATGAGAAAACTCCCATGGTGGAAATATACACAGTCTTACATGACTTTGACTGTCCTCATTGTCCTCTGAAATGTATTCAAACTGCACCGAACATAGTATGTTCTAATCGACACGGAATGCATTTGTGTATTGTTAGCAAATTGCTTTATTATACGCTCGTGAAGGTGTCACAAACTCAGAACTGCCAGATGGTTTAACCGTTCATAAAATTCATTCGACTCCGAAAGGATAGCGTTTAGTGGATGAGACAGAGTTTTGTAATGTTGTGGATGATAACAGTTAGTTGGTTAGTTAGGAAGGTAAAGTTTTTCAAAGGAACCAGAGGAGGATATTTTAAAGTACTGATTTCTGGCGTCCGGAAACCAAAATTGATAGTAAATGGTACTTCGTAAAGATTGTAAAGGGTACTATGAAGCTCCTTTTCTTTCAGCGGGATTGTCCGAAAGGGTTACCGCTGACCCGGAACATAAAGGGCTAAGGAAGGAACACGGGTGGGTTTTAGTCAGTAAGAGTCTGACACTCCCTTCCGCTCCACCCAGAGCGGGAGGGGTCATTTGATGGGTCACGATCCTTTTTGGTTTGATTTTTGGAAAAACATCCACTGCTGGACATAGGCCTCCCCCGAGTATCGCAATCCTAAAGTACCTTAAATGTAAAAAAAAATAAACGCTGTGTACAACTAGATCTCCAATAATGCAACTAATTGCATGACATTCGATGTTCCTCTTATTTAAGAAAGTTTTTTATTCCACCTCTTCCTCAGCTGAAACTAGGGAGCGTCTTCGGATATCTTTGGTAAAATTCCTAGAAGAACTCCTATGAATTCTAAATTTCTCTTTTAATAAGAAAGCAATTCACTGCGTTCAACCCCGCAACGACGTCTTACCTCTTCCATAACTAGGAACTTAGGAAGGCTATTTCCCAGCACACAAAATCTATCAATAGGTACCAAAAAACTTCAATTGCAAGTTTGCAACAAACATTGTGTAGCCCGTCGCATCCACAAGCACTAATCGACGCAGTATACTGTGTATTGTTACCTAATTGTTGTATTATATGCTGTGAAGTGGGCCAGCGTTTGCGAAAACGCCGCTTGCGCAATGCCCGATGGACTGTGGGGCCTGTGGCTCAATATTTTAGATGTGACTGATATGATAGTGTTTGTTTCCCAAAAATTACGTGGCTGTAATTTTAAGACCGTTAGGTGATTGCAACTGTAACGCGACAAAGATTTGACTGAACGAAAGATCGAAATTCGAAAGTAATGAGGAGATCTTCGGCTTCTTTTGAAGGAACTGTCACCTGGGAAATATCGGCATCATCTTGTTATAGTTATACCACAAAAGACAAAATTACCAAAATTAAACAGATCCTAAAAACAATACTATTTGGAGACGTGATATCCACCAACCCGCACTGGGCCCGTTTGGTCCCAGCAGTGGAAACCTTATGGTCTGGTTACGCATCCATACCAATATTATAAATTCGAAAGTAACTCTGTCTGTCTGTCTGTATGTTGCCTTTTCACGCCTAAACCACTGAACGGATTTCGATAAAATTTGGCAGAGAGATAGATTGCATCCCGGGGAAGGACATAGGATAGTTTTTATCGACATACCTCGCTGGCGAAGCCGCGGGCGGAAGCTAGTATTATAAATGCGAAAGTGTGTCTGTCTGTCTGTCTGTTACCTCTTCACGCTTAAACCGCTGAACCAATTTAGATGAAATTTGGTAGAGAGGTACTTTAAGTCCCGAGAAAAGACATAGGATACTTTTTATCCCCATATTCGCATGGGATCAACACTTATGCGGGTACCTAAAACCGCGGGGCGCTGCTTGTTGCTTAATGTCTGCTCGACAACGTAAAAAATGAAAGGCATTGTGATCGATTGCCATTCTGTCTGTTACGCAATTACTGTGCAGTCCAGTCCATCATACAATTAAAATACTCGTCGTTTTTCCTACAAATACATTAAGACTGCTTCGGAAAGCACGTTAAGCCGTTGGTCCCAGCTGTCATTCGTGGATCTTTGACAGTCGTTACGGGTCGGCAGAAGCCCGAAAGTCTGACAACCAGTCTTACCAAGGGGTATCGTATTACCCAGTTACTGGGTTGTGGAGGTCAGATAGGCAGTCGTTCCATGTAAAATACTGGTATTCAGCTGCATACGGTTAGACTGGAAGCCGACCCCAACATAGTTGGGAAAAGACTAGGCAGATGACATTAAGACAGACCAGCTGTTTCACTAACATCCTAGGTGATTGACCAGCGCGTACTTATGATAATTTAATTGAACGTGCAGCACGTGATGTTAAGTACATTACACACGATATCAATTGAGGAAAATTGCTTAACAATTCATGTACAAGTGGCTACTTGACACCTGTGGACTGCCGACAAATTGTTTTATGACATAGTGAAGTGTAGGAAAAAGAGGCGACTGTTTAAAGACCAGGTTTTGGGCCAAACAAAGCTGATTCATGCAAAACTCACCTTTAATAACCTGTAATAAACCTCCATTGCTCAAAAGGGCCTTGCAAGCATCATTACCGTTCTCCTCACTCTTGTCGAGTCTTGTCCTTTTTTTTTTTTTTTTGTTAGCCTTGTTTGTGCCCCACTGCTGGGCAAAGGCCTCCCCTTTTTCCTTCCAAACCTCCCTGTCTTGTGCGATCTCTGGCCATGTTGGCCCTGCGAATGTTATTAGATCGTCACGCCACCTTCGCCTTGGTCTACCTCGACGGCGATGTCCTGCCTCAGGCGTCCAGTGAGTGACGATCTTTGCCCATCTCTCCGGGTGCATTCGTGAGACGTGTCCGGCCCACTCCCACTTCAGCCTGGCTATTTTTTCACCAACATCCGCTACTTGAGTTATAGAGCGCAGCGTGGTGTTTCTAACTCGATCTGTACGCTTAACACCTAACATGCTGCGCTCCATTGCCCGTTGGCAAATCTTGAGTTTGGACTTCTGTTGTTCAGTAAGTGACCAACTTTGTGCACCGTAGGTTAGGACGGACAGGATGCACATGTCGATGAGTTTCCTTTTTAATGATATAGGAAGACTACCTTAATTTATTTAGAGTTAGTTCTCCACCTTCCGCATCCAGTTTGTCGCAGTCCCATCCTCATCCCACGCTATGCCTGCCGATTCACGCTGTTAATTACTCGACTGCTCCAACGGCCTCCAGTTATGTTTTGTGATCATTAACCCCCGACGCAAAAACGACGGGCTGTTATAAGTTTGACGTGTCTGTGTGTGTGTTCGATTTTGTTTTTTTTTTTTCATATCCTTAACACGGGTCTCCCTTGTTTTGCCGAAAAGATTTTGCCAAATTATCACTTCCCAAACAATTTTCCGCATAATTTCATTTGCCAAATTATTACTTAGCAAAAAATCTCTTCACAAATAATTGTAACCCAAACCTAATGTTTGGCAAGTGAACGTTTAAACAATAACTTGTTTACCAACTAGTACTTTTACCTATTTTTATTTAGTCAAATATTTCAGTTGGAATAACTCATTTTACGCAAAATTACATTTGCCAAATATTTAGTATCGTCAGTTTTCGCAGTTTTAAGGCAGCCATTTCAAGCATAAGATCTAACTTTGAAGACGTTTTATTACAAGGGTGTTTTTTCCACTTGGGACAAATTCTAAACAGGTAATAATAATATTAAGTATTCTGGTAGTATTTTTTGAAATAATTAATCTCGTCTAACTAGTTCAGTTTCGGGTAGACTTTTTTTCCATTTTTTTTTTCTATATAATCTAGTCGTTTCTGGCGTAGGAGGTCACAGTTTTAACCTAACCTAACCTAAGCATTTTTTTTTAATAATTAACCTCGTCTAACTTATTCGGTTCTCGATAGCCTGCTAAAAATAATCTCTTTTTTCCATATTTTTTTTTCTATATAATCTAGTCGTTTCTGGCACTCGCCGGCCGCTGCCGCGGCACCGCTCGCTTCGCTCGCTCGGCTCGTGCGTAGGAGGTCACAGTTTTAACCTAACCTAACCTAAGCATTTTTTTAAAATAATTAACCTTTTTTTTTTTTTTTTTCTTCCGGGGTGGAAAATCCTCATGGATGTCCGCCGCCCTAGGGTGGGCGACGGGGTCTGTCAGACTCTTACTGACTAAAAACCACCCCGGTGTTCCGTCCCACACCTACGCCGGGGGTCGCGGGAACGTACGATCCTTCCGCAACCCCCGACTGGTGCCGGCCCGCCACTGCGGGCCTCGTCGGGTCAGGGGGGGGAGTGAGGTGTTTGACTCCCCCCGTGACGTCTAAGAGGGGCGCGCGTGGAACACTACGCGCCGCCACCTCGGGTCCTGATGTGTGGGGGGCGGCGGACGTCCCCGAGTCCGTCGCCCCTGGACCCATTTAGGGGGGCTGGAAGAGGGCGTTGTCCGCCCTCCGCCGACGCCCGGTGCGCCTGCTGCGGGCCGGGTGAGTGGACGAGATCTCCCTCTCCCTTTCCGCAGCCTCCTTCTGCGAGATGACCGTTTCGCAGAAGGAAACCACCGCGTCCCAGGACTCTTCGCTGCCGACCATCGACTCGACCACGGCCGGCAGCGACAGGTCACTGCCTACTTCTGAGATGAGGGCACGGCGCGGCTCCTCCCAAGCGGCACACTCTGCCAGCGTATGCCACTGCCTGCTAAAAATAATCTCTTTTTTCCATATTTTTTTTTCTATATAATCTAGTCGTTTCTGGCACTCGCCGGCCGCTGCCGCGGCACCGCTCGCTTCGCTCGCTCGGCTCGTGCGTAGGAGGTCACAGTTTTAACCTAACCTAACCTAAGCATTTTTTTTAAATAATTAACCTCGTCTAACTAATTCGGTTCTCGATAGCCTGTTAAAAATAATCTCTTTTTTCCATATTTTTTTCTATATAATTTAGTCGTTTCTGGCACTCGCCGGCCGCTGCCGCGGCACCGCTCGCTTCGCTCGCTCGGATCGTGCGTAGGAGGTCACAGTTTTAACCTAACCTAACCTAAGCATTTTTTTTTTTATAATTAACCTCGTAACTAATTCGGTTCTCGATAATGTCCATTGCAAAAAATTAAAATAGTAAGTTACAAATATTTTGTATTAAATAAATGATTATTTTAAAATAAAATTGCATTTTTTAATTATTTAATTAACAAAAAAAAAAAATTCTCAAAAAATCTTATTTATGCCTTTATATTTTTTGTTATAACAAATCGTTTGACCAAACGTTTATTGTCTAAAGATTGTTTGCCGTAATAAATCATTTGATTAAAGACCAAATGCCTAAATGACATTATCCTTAATAATATTCTGCCAAGTAAAAATTCGACCAAATGAAAATGTGCATACTAAAATTATTCCAAACATTGCATTGGTATAATAAAAGGTTGCGAAAATTTGTTTGGGTAGTGAAATTTTGGCAAAATCTTTTCGGCAAAACGGCAGGCTCCCCCTTAACACATAACATCAAGTCTGTATTCCCCAAAAAGTTGGGCACTAGTGTGTAGTAGATTAGATACTTATTTTTTTTTTTTTTCCTTTTTCAGGTATGGCACAAAGGGTGCTTCAAATGCCAGGAATGCGGCATGACACTCAACATGCGGACCTACAAAGGATATGGAAAACTCCCATACTGTGAATCGTAAGTATATTTTTCTTATAATATTTAAACTAAAACAATATTTTCACAACACTGAGCAAGTCCAAGACCAAAAGTGGGGAACTTGATAGCCAAAATGGCAGGATTCAAAGACGAATCCTGCAATTTTGGCTATCAAGTTTGCCGCGAAAGCGTCAGGGTAATTGAATGACTATTTCAAGAAATCATGACATTTGAGGCCAATTCGTAACTCCATGAGTTGATTACTGATTCTAATTATTACAATTCTCAGCCATATTTGTTACGGTCCCAAATCATATTTAGATCAACAGACAAACTGATACTGACCTGCAAATTGCAAAAAAAAACGTAAGTAAATTTGAATTTCGCGGGATAACTTAGCGCATAACACCCTTAACTATTGCTAAAAAATATGCAAAATAGTCACCATACAGTTTATTTTATTTCTTTAGAAAAAACGTTGCCCCACACTAGGAATTTCTCCTGTATCGTGGGTGCGTTTACAAACATTTAAATTCACGTACACAAACAGCCAGACCCGGAACAACTACTTGTAGGTCATACAAATATTTGTTCCGTGTGGGAATCGAACCCGCGACACGCAGCGCAGCAGTCAATCGCTTAACCGCTGCGCCGACCGTGCCGTCAAAAAATCAGTCAGTTTCACAAATCGATTCAACAATAATATGTACATTCGGCCCATTACCTAATGTTAATAGGTGTTCTGACCAGCCTATTCATGGCACGCACAGACTTCGTAAGGTTAATAGGTGTTCTGACCAGCCTATTCATGGCACGCACAGACTTCGTAAGGTCAAGGTCGCGAACACGTTTTTGATAGCTTTTAACCATAGATATAGATACACCTAGATAACGCAAGAGCAACTACTTCGCGTGCCAAAAATCGCACCAGCTTACGATAAAAAATCATAAGCCGCCACTTTCGCGCTCAGTCCTGTGTACTGCTGGCTGGGTAAGCGTGAGCGAGAGCGCGAGCTTTTGACGTCATAATGTAGTAGGTAGTCAAAAAATGGCACGCTTGGTTTTCATACAGTTCGTGATACTTGCGTTATCTAGGTCTATCTATATCTGTGCTTTTAACCAACTTGCGTGGTGTTAAAGTAATTAATTTTTAGGGTTCCGTACCCAATGGTTAAAAACGGGACCCTATTACTAAGACTTCGCTGTCTGTCTGTCACCAGGCTGTATTTCATGAACCGTGACAGTTGAAATTTTCACAAATTTATGTATTTCTGTTGCCGCTACGCGCTATATATTTAAGGGGGGATCCCATACAACAAAGATTTTTTTTTTTTCCGGTGTTTTTGCCTTGTGGTGCCCGTGCCCGTGAGAACCCTTCGTGTGCGAGTCCGACTCGCACTTGGCCAGTTGTTTTGATTAATTACTGGTAAAAGGTGTAACAAATGATTAAATGACTTTGTGACTTTAAGGTGTGGTTTTGGGGGTATGCCCTTGTGAGCTCATGCCGTGGTAGAAATATTAGCCAGTCAGCGAAGTGGTAGCAGCAGGGTAATTGCGTAACTCACTTTTTTCTTTTTTTCGTTTTGGTTGGGAAATCATCAAATGACCCCTCCCGCTCTGGGCGGAGCGGAAGGAAGTGTCAGACTCTTACTGACTAAAACCCACCCGTGTTCCTTCACTTGCCTGTGCCAGGGGCCACGGTATCTCTTTTGAACAACCCGCGACCCCGGCGGGCATCGGCCCTAGCGGACCCCGTCAGTTGGTGCTGACATCTCCTTGAGGCGCGCGTGGAACACAACGCGCCGTCGACCCGGGCCTGGTCCTTACCGGACGGCGAGCTGCCCATTGCTCGCCGCCCGCAAGCCCGCGCCTACGGTGGCCGGGAATCGGCTATCGACTCCCGACGCCCGGGGCGTCTCCTGCGGCGGCTGGGGGCGTAAGGGCGCAAGGATTGCCGCTCCCTCACGCGTTCCGCCTCCTCCTTCGCGAGCATCACTGCTTCGCAGAAGGAGGCGATAGCCTCCCATGCACTCTCGCTCCGTACCATGGCCCGGACTAGGGCCGGACGCGAGAGATCGCCGCCGCCGATCGCCGCCGTGAGGACACGGCGGTGCTCTGCCCAAGCTGGGCAGATCTCCACCGTATGCTCCACCGTGACCTCCGGGCGATCCACACAATGGTGACACCCGGGCGTTTCCTCCCGCCTTATTCGGAACAGGAACCTCCCGAAGCAGCCGTGTCCGGTGAGGACCTGCGTTAGGCGGAAGGTGAGGACGCCGTGGCGTCTCTCTAGCCACTCCTCAAAGAGGGGACTTATCGTCGCGTCGGCGTAACACACTATCAGTAGCGATGGGTTTCATTTTGACAATTCAACCACATTCATTGCGTTATTTGCGTTGTTGAGCAGACATATTTTTTGAACATATGGAGCAATGGATTAGAAATATGCTTCAAAATGATTCAAATTGATAGTAATAGTGTGTTACGCAATTAGGGTGCGGGGTGCGCCCCACGTATGAAGGGGTGGCAGGGAAATTGATGCGCAAACTATAAATGATAAATGATTTATTTTCTGTAAGCAGGTTTGTACAAACACTTTTACACGTCAATCATATTTTTTTAAACTAGATGAGGTCGGCGTTTCCTATCTGACTATTCTGAGAAGAAAGGCCGAAGTCACAGTCTCTTTTAAAGTCCAGACAAAATCTGGGTCAGATCGTGTGAAGACCATGTAGATTGGTGTCTGAAATGGTCTTTTGAGGAAATGACCACACAGATTGAGCGGACCTGTCCAATCTGTGCACGCATTTGTCAAAAATCGTGCAGCTCAACTCAGAACTTGAGGAGCTCAACGGTTCGACGAACAATACCAAAGCAACCTATGAAAAAGAAACCCATATAACCATGAATTCAGCACATAATTATAGACATTACATTGCGTAGACATTATTATAACCGACTAGCAGTGTCCCGCGGTTTCACCCGCATAAGTTTGGATCCCGTGGGAATATCGGGATAAAAGTATCCTATGTGTTAATCCTGATTATAAACTATCTGTGTGCCATATTTCATCCAAATCTGTTCAGTAGTTTCGCGTTTATAATATTAATTATAGGATAGGATGAAAAATTTGAACGCAGCGGGTTTCAGAATCACGTACTGAATTCATGGTAACAGGTGATAGTTATTAAAAAACCGGTCAAGAGCGAGCCGGACTCGCGCACCGAGGGTTCCGTACCATCATGTCTTTAATTTTTCATCGGCGAGGCCTATATTCGTCGGAGAATTTTAACACTGCACTGCGGTGCAAAATATTGTAGTTAAAGGTCAGCGCCATCTCTTGACCAATAGTGGAACTAATGTAACGTTTGTATGATTTCTGAAAAAGTGTGCTATTTACTGATTTCGTTTTATATTTTTCTGTAATCTTTACAAAAACTTCTATCCCATAGAATAATTTCAGATTTTTCTCTTTGCAAACTTCGGAGATAAGGGTGGGAACGGTATTTTTTTTTTTACATTTTTCATCAAAAGTCGAAAACTATGGGGCCTAAAAAAAAAGAAAATGTTTGAGAATGTGCAAACTGCGCTCTTTCATATGATACCCCACATGCCCTAGTAGCCCCACTTCTAATTTTTCAGACACCCTTTCAGTCCCTATTGCAAAAAATATACATATATTTTTAATTCTTTCTTATTTGCAAAATAGTTGGGCAAACGTCATCTAAAACTATTCCAAATTTCAAGTTGATAGCATTAGTAGTTCTTGAGATATCCAGCTGCGACAGACAGACAGACAGACAGAATGAGTCTCACCATAAGGGTTCCGTTTTACCATTTTGGGTAAGGAACCCTAAAAATCACCGCTGTGCTGTGGGTCCCCCATAGCACAGCATCATGCTGAGTGGAAGCCTTCTTGTCACAGTCACGACATGCAGCTGCCGACTTTTTTATACCAATTAACTTGCTTATCTTTTTATATGCACGTGTTTCTGTGACAAATAAACCTATTTTGCTTTCTTTCCTCGGTGTGCTGGAAAATATTTTACGGTTGCTACCCCGTTTTTTTGAAATATATGGCCATTCCTTCATGTCCATATTTGGGCATAAGTTATATTTTCCTGTTAACTAATTCTTGTAGTGGGTACCTATGAGGAACAAGCTACAATAATAATGAAAACTAAAACTAATAATATTATACCTATATATATACCCATAAAGTCCCATGTTTGTTTGTCAAGTGTGACTACGTCAGATCAACAGTGTGATTCTGTAACCATCTTACCGTGAAAACTTAGGTGAAGTGAGCGCGGAGTGAGCTGTCAATAGTGTCAATTCTTAGCAAAAACAAACTCACTTCACCTAAGTTTTCACGGTGAGATTTTTACAGAATCGACCGGCTGGTTCCAACTTGAATGAAATATGTGAATCACTGAATAACGTCACAAAAATGTCTGTTGTCTGAAAAACGGCGTCAATTCTTATAATAACGGATACGTTTTTGTACACTTTAGACATATTGTTATGTATTTAGAAACTAGCTCGTCACTGGAAAGGAGAAAAGGCTATGATAATGCTAAAGCGCCATTTGGGCCAAGATTAGTTACATAATATATCGTTGGATTCAACGATAGCCACAATCTACAGAGACAATCTGAGCCAATTAAAATTGGCTCAGATTGTCTTGAAACCTAAACAGATTGACGTAGAAAAAAAATCTAATCCAACGATATATTATATTAACTTATTTTGGCCCAAATGGCGCTTTACCATTTTCTCCTTTCCAGTGACGACTGTTTTCACGGTTGTACCTCAGGGATAATGTTAAAATTCCATTCCACCCTGCTGACTAGCTTAGTTTTCACCACATTCTCATAGTCATTTCGTCACTCTCCCTCTATTATGTAAATTCGGTAATTCCATGAGAAGACTTCCTGAAGCTAAGCGCAGATTCAGCCCAGCACAGCTACATCTCGAAAGGTTGAAAACCGACTGCAATCAGTCCATTCTATAAAAATCTCACCGAAAAAACTTACGTGAAGTGAACTGTCATTCCACTTGAAGCTAGAGATTGACACTATTGACAACAATGACAACTCACTTCAAGATCTTAAAGTGATCAATAGTATTAATCTCTACAGTTTTTCACGGTAAGAATTACAAAATGTAATAGGTAGTATAGCCGGGATGTAAATAGTTTTTCCTCGTCAAATTCCTAAACTAGACTATCCGATTCTCATTAATTCTGTGACGGTAAAAACCAGTGTATATTTATGTGTCGTTACTCATAGCAATTACTTGCTTACTCACAACATATTTGTTACGCTACACTGCGTAATGAGTGAATCATGCGTCGCTATGGTAGAGTTCATTTTGAGAAATATACATTGAAATAACAGTCTTATTTTTAAAGAAATTGGTGTACGCCAGGCCGGTTCTCTCCGCGGGCCCAGTGCGGGTGTATCTACCAATCCACACTGGGCCCTCGTGGTGGATTATGGTCTAATACCTCTCACAGAGACGAGACCTGCCGATGTATTCTGTAAAAATCTTACCGTTAACACTTAGGTGAAGTGCGGTGACAATGCCATGACGTGGAATGACAGCTCACTTCACCTAAGTTTTTACGATGAGATTTTGACAGAATAGGCCGGCTGTATCAGCAATGGGAACGTTGTAGGCTGATTATTAAATTTATTGATTTATAACAGTCGCACAGATCGATAGATCTGGTTAAGCTGCGCTTGCCGCGGTTGGTCTGTCGATGGGTGACCATCTTTACATACAGAGACCCCTCCGTGCCTCGGAAAGCACGTTAAGCCGTTGGTCCCGGCTGTCATTCGTGGATCTTTGACAGTCGTTACGGGTAGTCAGAAGCCCAAAAGTCTGATAATCAGTCTTACCAAGGGGTATAGTGTTACCACAGATCATAGAAATACAGGTGTTACCCAAAAACGGGGTGTTGGAGGTCAGATCGATAGGCAGTTACTCTATGTAAAATACTGGTATACAGCTGCATCCAGTTAGATTGGAATCCGACCCCAACATGGTTGGGAAAAGGCTAGGCTTTTTTTTTTTTTTTAGCGTGGAGAAATGCTCATGCATTCTGCACTACCACGGGGAGATAGTGCAGGTATGTGGGACTCTTACCCACTAAAACTCCACGGTGTCCTCCTCTGCCGCTTATGGCGGGAACACGGGCACGCGTTAGCACTCATTCGTGAACCCGCCGCGGCTGTCCGTCACCGCACCAGAACACATAGCACGCCGTGACCACCCCAGGGACCAAACCAGCACATGGGCGCCAGACGACCCCGTGTCTGGGCACCCTTGGTCCCCCTGCGACGGGTCAGGTCATTGGCCCCGCCGCCTGCCAATTTTCGGCCGCAGAGGATAGGGAGAGCGGCCAACGTCATACCAACACTCCTCCTCCCCTGCGGCCCCACCGCGTCCGCCATCAGACGGTGGCGTGGCGACCTCGTCAAGGCCGCGGAAGGTAGGGAGAGCGGCGCACCGTAATACCGACACTCCTCTCCCACCGCGGCCTTCTACCCTCAGCCGCGATGTCTCCCATACGACATCGCGGCTCGCCTCAGTTGCGATGTCGCCCAAGCGGCACCGCAACCTACATGTTGGCCGCTACGTCGTCGGCTTGTCGGCAAAAGCTCTGACGAGCGGCCCCTCCTCGGGTTCCTCTTCGCTTCACCGTGGGTTAGGTATTGATTTACTTCTTCAAAGCGGATAAGGTTGCCTCAGCTTTTAATCCTCATCATCTGCCTAGCCTCAGCTTTTGATATATCGTAAAATCTCCTCTTTTTTGGGTGTTGAATTACCAAATAACTTCTCCCGCTCTGGGCGAAGCGGGAGGGCTATGTCAAACTTTTACTGGCTAAAACCCACCCGTGTTCCTTAGAAATAAGCATCACCCTTGTACAGACGCCAGCACATCAAGCTACCCGAAACTGTCAAATTTTCCCAATCAACCTTGAACCTTATGCTGTAGCGATAAAGTTAAAAATCTATTAAAGAAATTTGACAGATTGTAGTAGCTTGATGTGCTGGCGTCAGTACGTATTTATCTGTTCCTTTCTTGTTGTCTGTTTACATGTGTGTACAATGTACATAAAGTGTTAAATAAATACATTCTTTATTTATCTGACTAACTTTTCCATACAAGTAACTCTCAAGTGACGTAACGATGCGTAACAACATGTTTGTTACGTATATTACGTCAAACGGAGTGATTTCCATTCAAATGACTGACTGGTCAACAACTTGTTAGTAATTATGCAACGAGACGCATATTTTCTCCCACTATGGTCGCTATGAGTAGAGGTGGGGTGTCGAGTCAGATATTATCGATATTTTACGTGTTACATACCTATCGATACCGGTATCGAGTAAAAACGATTCGATATTTTAAAGAAAACATCAGCTCCTAGCCTTTTCCCAACTATGTTAGCTTCCAGTCTAACCGGATTCAAAAAAACTTAAAACAGTATAGTGTGCCTCACGACTGCTCCAAATAGGCCCAGTTCAACATATGTCAAACAACTAAGTCATTAATAAAAAAACTAGGTATCGTAAGACAAGTAACGACACTACTCTAGTATTTATCGATGCTTTTTTCCCATCCCTAGTCTGTTACGATTATGAGGTCTGCAATTCTGCATTTATTAGTACTTATTATGTCTGTTTACTTGTCATCGATGGGTGGGACTGATTTGTAGTTAGCTAGTGCAGACCTTGGCCTGATTCTCATAACGGTTACTTAATAGAGTCAGAAAGATCTGTAGGTCCTGTGAAAAACTATTAGAAGTATAGTCTGTTCCAAGAGGAGGGGCCCGTGGCTAAATAATAACAGCCGCACAGGTCGATAGATCAGGTTAAGCTATGCTTGCCAAGGTTGGACTATGGATGGGTGACCATCATTACATACCGAGATCCTTCCGTGCCGTAGGTCCCGACTGGCATTCGTGGATTCTTGACAGTCGTTACGGGTAGTCAGAAGCCCAAACGTCTGAACCAGTCTTGTCAAGGGGTATCGTATTACCCAGTAATTGGGTTGTGGAGGTCAGATAGGCAGTCGCTCCATGTAAAATACTGATATTCAGCTGCATCCGGTTAGACTTGAAGCCGACCCCAACATACTTAGTTGGGAAAAGGCCAGACAGATGATGAATCTGTTCCTAAAGTATCTGACGAAAGTGTAAATAAATGGATCAGAAAACGTACCTGTGGGTACTGAGTACCAATATTTAGTGCCATATACAAGTATTTCATAATGGTTGAACGTGACATGAAATTGTTTTAGGGTCAGTTCACACCGAGACGCGACGCGACGCGCAGTTTTCAAGATAGAAATACAATTACAGACCTTATCTACTACACAAAAAGGTACACGATTCAGTGAGCTACGCCGCGCGGCCGGCGGCGCCGCGCTGCGTAGCTCGACGTAGTAAGTAGACACTGAATTGTGTACCTTTTATTGTAGTAGATAAGGTCTGTAATTGTATTTCTATCTAGAAAACTGCGCGTCGCGTCGCGTCTCGGTGTGAACTGACCCTAAGGAGACAAATACGATCGATAACGAAGAAGATCGGATCGATTTTTTTTTATTCGATTCGATGGAGATCGAATCCGATCGATCGAATGCTTATGATGACAGCCACTACAGAACCTCGTTTTTTACCCGACTGCGCAATAGCAGAGATAGGGTTATGGTTCTACAAGTCGGTTAAAAAACACGTGGGTTAGCTATTATTATAGAAGCACCAGGCAATGTTGCTGATAAGATTACATCGGGGGGCACGGCAGTGCCCCCCGATGTAAGTCGAGCAAAAAGCGGCACGGCCGTACCATCCTTTTCTCGAAGCAGTTCGGGTCATTTTCGACCCCCTATAACTTCGTTTTGGATAAAACTAGAGACCTGAATTTTTACCGACTTCAAAAAAAAGGAGGTTATCAATTCGATACGTATGTATGTAATATTATTGGAATTGCATTATATTCACATATGACAATCTATTAGGGCTTGCAAACAAATATACAAAATTTTATAGACGTATGTATGTATGTATGTATGTATGTACGTATGTATGTATGTATGTATGTATGTTTGTCCACGCATATCTCCGTAACTATTAATCGGATCGTGACCATTCTTTTTTTATTGGCTTACATTTACTTCAACTTAGGGAACAGTGCAAGTTTCATCAAAATCGATTCAGTAATTTTCAAGATATGGACTAAGACGTGAAAGTGTGACGGCCTGGCTTATTGATACGAGCTACGGGTGTA
Organism: Oligia strigilis; assembly: GCA_951800025.1. Lineage (NCBI taxonomy): Eukaryota > Metazoa > Arthropoda > Insecta > Lepidoptera > Noctuidae > Oligia > Oligia strigilis. The sequence continues at coordinate 8,226,751 of OX637567.1, forward strand.
GTGTCAAAGCGAAAACATCTCAAAACCTTGGTCAAATTCTAGTGCAACAACTAAAAATTACCAAATAAAAAGTAATTTAAAAAAATTAAACCGACTTCAAAAAGAAATGAACTCAAAATTATGAAATAACTTTAATTTCGGAAGTCGGTGGCAAAAAACTAAAACTAAAATACAGATCCCAAGACACCGACTTCCGAAATTAAAGTTATTTCATAATTTTGAGTTCATTTCTTTTTGAAGTCGGTTTAATTTTTTTAAATTACTTTTTATCAGTAATCAAGCAGGTATACTACATTTACTGTAGGATAAGTGTTTTTAATGTAAGTACGAGTAAATCAATGAGGAATGGAACGCAACGCATGAGAGAGAGAAGGAACGACAGTGCAGCCAATTATTTTGAAAAAGAGTAACCGTGGAGTTTCTTGCCGGTTCTTCTCCATATGAAACGACCAATTGGAATCGTGCACCTAGCTTCATCATAAGTGCCCATGTAGGCTTATGTGAAATAAAATATTTTGATTTTGAGTGAGAAGGAGAGAGGTGAGGAATGGCGGTTTAGTACTGGGGAGGAACGTTTGTCATGGTAAAGACGCTAAGATTTAATAGATTAAAATTAAGAGAATTACCATTGTATCGATGTCAGTAAAGATAAAATCAACCTACTTTAATTTTGTATTGAAAAGCATTTTACTTGCCCCACAATCCCACATTCTACATTACTGTTGCTGATAACGATTAAATACAGCAATGTAATTTTGTGTTGTAAAATAAAGGAAATGTCTATTATTTGGAAATATCCTTAATTTTCGCACAACGTTTCCTTACGAAATTTACTTTAACAGTTGGTTCATTAATCAATGATATTAAAGTATATTAGGGTTCCGTACCTCAAAAGGAAAAAACGGAACCCGTATAGGATCATTCGTGTGTCTGTCCGTCCGTCTGTCACAGCCAATTTGCTCCGAATCTAATGGATCGATTAAGTTTAATGTTTTGAAAAAAATATGTGGAATTAAGTTGATTTCAACGTTGTAGCGTAAACTGTATGTAGCGTAAATTAATGGAAAAATAACTTTAATTCCTACACTTAGGAATTAAAGTTATTTTTCTATTCATTCATATTTGTTTACATTTTTGGCAATTAAATCACGAACTCAGATTACCTATTCTGTAAAAATCTCACCGTGAAAACTTTGGTGAAGTGAGCTGTCATTCCACCTGACTGACACTTTTTTGACAGCTCATTTCGGATAAGTTTTCACGATGAGACTTTTACAGAAAGATCGTCGTGGGACCCACCTCTCTTTCTTGTTCCTGTTCCCGGTATTTACTTTTAATATAAATCAATTATTTTTATTAAGTCATAAATCAATCAATTATTATTTTATTAAGAATAATCAATTATCGCGTAAGTCCTTGACCTTACTCAACATTCGTGTACGTTGCATATTACAAAACATTACGCATATTAACTTATCGTAATCAGCAGTAATTAGCATATTATTATTGTTGATACAATAATATTAGCGTAGAATATGGCTTGTTGTGAATAATATCAGTAATGGTCACGCTATGATTTAATGGGATATTTTATTTTATTCGCCATCTTGACCGATAGTGGAACTAATGTATCTATCGACGGCACGGTTGGCGCAGTGGTTAAGCGATTGACTGCTGCGCTGCGAGTCGCGGGTTCGATTCCCGCACGGAACAAATATTTGTATGACCTACAAGTAGTTGTTCCGGGTCTGGCTGTTTGTGTATGTGAGTTTAAATGTTTGTAAACGCACCCACGATACAGGAGAAATTCCTAGTGTGGGGCAACGTTTTTTAAAAAAAAAGAAAGAAAAGAAAGAAAGAAAGAATGTAATTTTTGTTGATGATTTCTGAAAAAGTGTGCTATTTAGAGACTTCGTTTTATTTTTTCTGTAATCTTTAAAGAAACTTCTATCACTTAGAATAATTTCAGATTTTTCTCTTTGCAAACTTCGGAGATAAGGGGGGGGGGACGGTATATTTTTTTATATTTTTCATCAAAAGTCGAAAACTATGCGATTTAAAAAAAAAGAAAAAATGTTTGCGAATGTGCAAACTGCGCTCTTTCATATATGATACCTCAAATGCCCTAGACAGAAAGGGGGTCTAAAAATTCGAAGTGGGGCTACCACTTCGAATTTTTCAGACCTTTCAGTCGCTGTTGCAAAAAATATACATATATTTTTATTTCTTTCTTATTTGTAAATAAAATATCATCTAAAACTATTCCAAATTTCAAGTTGATAGCATTAGTAGTTTTTGAGATATCCAGCTGTGACAGACAGACAGACCGACAGATGTCAATGAAAATAATGTCAATCAACAATCAATCTACAAAGTCTGTGCGTGACTTTGTCACACTGAATGAAAGTTGTTAGTCACAAATTGTCCACACTTTTCCTGCCTGGATCGCGGAAACTGTTTGCTTTTTGCTAACGGTGCGAATAATACGCTTGGCAGCAAATTGTTTTGTAATAAGCGCGAATTGTCAATTAACTGTTATTGATCGTTTTAAAAGAAAAAAATATTCGTCAAAGTTTTCAAACTAATGTTTTGTTTTTATTAGGATACCGTACCCAAAGGGTAAAAACGGGACCCTATTACTAAGACTCCACTGTCCATCTGTCACCAGGCTGTATCTCATGAACCGTGGTAGCTAGACAGTTGAAATTTTCACAGATGATGTATTTCTGTTGCCGCTATAAAAGCAAATACTAAAAACAGAATAAAATAAATATTTAAGGGGGGTTCCCATACATCAAACGTGTTTTTTTCGGCGTTTTTGCCTTGTGGTACGGAACCCTTCGTGTGCGAGTCCGACTCGCACTTAGCCAGTTTTTATTGAAACTAGCGGCCCGCCCCAGCTTCGCACGGGTGCATTTTTTTTTTCGAATTTCTGATATTTTCTTTCATACAAACCTTGTCCTGGCAATACCGAACACAACAAAAAAAAAATTTATCAAATTTGGTGCTGTCATTCGGAAGTTATGCGCGTACAGACATTTTGTTTTATACTATGTAAGGATCAGCGGAAAGACGTCATTTGAGACCATCGTCATAGGTTTTCCCTAAGCATTGTCACAACAACAGTAAGTAAGTACCTAGTAATAGTCACTAGGAAAACAACTCGCAAACGTCACAATTTCACAACGCAGACAGTGAATTATGAATGGAACCATAAAAAACCACATCATCATCTGCCTAGCCTTTTCCCAACAAAATTTGGGTCGGCTTCCAGTCGAACCGTATGCAGCTGAATACCAGTATTTTACATAGAGCCTATCTGACAACTGAAAAAATCGAAGTAGGGCTACTAGGGCATGTGGGTTATCATAATGAAAGAGCTCAGTTTGCACATTATCAAACATGTTTTCTTTTTTTGTTTAGGCCTCATAGTTTTCGACTTGATGAAAAATGAAAAAAAAAAACCGTTTGCCCCCCTTATCTCCGAAGTTTGCAAAGAGAAAAATCTGAAATAAGTCTATTTGATGGAAGTTTTGTAAAGATTACAGGAAAAATAAAACGAAGTCTTTAAATAGCACACTTTTTCAGAAATCATCAAAAAAAGTTACATTAGTTCCACTATCGGTCAAGAGATGGCGCTGACATAAAACTGCAATATTCTAAACCGCAGTGCACAGTGTTAAAATTCTCTGACGATGAAAATTTAAAAACCATGATGGTGCGGAACCCTCGGTGCGCGAGTCCGACTCGCTCTTGCCCGGTTTTTTTTATTGAGCCACGAGCTTACTACAGAATTAACAAAATTTTCCTCATAACTAAAACTACCATTAATCGTTCCAGACATGTACCTAAAGCGAAGCACACGACGATGGCGGAGACGCCCGAACTAAAACGAATAGCCGAGAATACGAAGATACAGAGCAACGTCAAGTATCACGCCGACTTCGAGAAGAGTAAGGGGAAGTTCACACAGGTATGTATTACACTACGGGCACACGCCAATACTTATTAACACTGTAACAGACTTCTCACATTACTATAAGGCAGGCATACCTACTGTAGGCGGATGCGCTAAGGTCGTCTTCGAAATTCAAAAGACAATGGGCAAAAAAGAGGTAACGATGGCTTTTGCCCTGCAGTGAGATAACGCAGGTTTACAATACTAATAATATTATTAGGCAATAATAGGCGGAGAGCAGAATCTCATGGCATAAAAAAAAATATAGTGATTTTCATATGGATTGACATTGCCCTAAGAAAATCACAGAGCAGTGGTGGCCAAGTGGTAACGGCCGCGACTTACGAGTTGTAGGTCGTAGGTTCGAACCCAGACAGGCGCTTTACTTTGTGTAAATTATTTCATCACCACTTCAAAACGGTGAAGGAAAACATTGTGAGGAAATCAGCATGTCTTAGAACCAAAAATTCAAAGACATGTGACATCTGCCAATCCGCACTGAGCCCGCGTGGTGGATTACGGCCCATTCCCTCTCACCGAGAGGAGGCCTGTGTCCCAGCAGTGGGAACATTATAGGCTGATTATGATGATGAAATCACAATGTTTTATTTTTTTTATGCCATGAGATTCTGGTAGACCTATACGACCGACACCTCAGGAGGCTCTCATTGTGCGGGTGGGTCAAGGACTTGATTCAGTACTCCTAGACACAGCTCGCATTGTGAGGAGGTTCTTCTCTCTAGAGCCCTGAACACTGGCAGCTTGCCGACGAATTTAACATTAAAAAGACGGCCATAAAAAAATTAAAAAAAAAATCAACAGCATTGCGGATTTTAACTACTATGATTATAATTCTGTAAATACATGAGAAAATTTGAATTTCGCGGGCTAACCTGGTGCATCTTCCTTTAACACGCTAACATACTACTTACAATACTTCAGGCATACATACTTTAACAATCTTCTTCCTTTCATCAGCATAAACCCTATATCTTCAGCCCTAGCAGTAGGCCATAATTATAACGGGTGTAAAAAAACACTTAGCGAAGCCAAGAGTTAATTATACTCCTATTATTTAGCCAAGGAATTAATTTTGTTACGATCCTTGTGGAACGGTACAAATCATCGTTACCAGAACTACGCGTAATGTTATTTTGAGTAATGCCGGCCACTCACGATCAAGTTCACCGTCAAGTTTGCAGCGGACTTGAAGCCGCGTCCAGTAAACTTGACGGTGTACGGCTACTTATCATGCATACCCATAGCCATACACGTTCAAGTTTACTGGACGTGGCCCACATAACGTTTCAAGTCCCTAGTTTGATGTACAGAATGCGTAGTTGACGGCTATGTAACGTCTTTTTACACCCCTTATACAACGTGTAATTTAAATCCTATATCATTTATTTATTTTAAATCATATATCTACATTCTACATGTTAGGAACATATCGAACGCCCTTATTAGCGGCCACCGAAGTTCTCCGTGCTTTGTAATAAGTAGAAATTTTGCCATCGTCATTCTTTTGCCAAATGGAATTCTAAAAGCAGCACATACAAAATACTTCCCACAATTGCAACTGCGAAAGGTATTCCTTCAACAGTTGCATTCACAAACAAACAGCTTCTAAACTTCAATCCAGTACAAATCTTACTTACAGGTCGCAGACGACCCTGAAACCCTCAGGATCAAGGCTAACACTAAAATTATCAGCAACGTCGCTTACCACGGGGAGTTGGAGAAGAAGGCTCAGATGGAGAAACAACGGCAGATCAACGAGAATGGAGAAATCGTTGGTGAGTTGGTTACCAACTTTTGTTACAGTATTGGTGATGTTTGCTTCAATGTTGGTTGATGTCGTGTGGTTATGTTGGCACCTTGTGTTTTGGAGTGAATCTGGATACTGTTAGAATGTAGAGGAAAATAATGATATGTTCTAAAAATAGGTAAGTAGAAAAAAAAAAACAAAAAAAAAATCATACCTCACAAAATTCATTTTATTTATTTTTATTCGATTCTGGCATTTTTATAATTTTATTATTATTATTTCATCACAATTTTGTTTTCGGTTTTTACCTGTTTTGAATTTAATATTATATTTTATTAGTAATTTTAATGTATGAATTTGAAACTATGGACTAGAATTATGTCTGAAATAAAATTATTATTATTATTAAAATCAAGAGGGTCGTCCTCTTATACTGCTCTTATCTGCCTTCGCTGTCAGAGATTTCAGTCGTGATGTTGGTTTTCCTTTTTCGTAGCTCACAAAATCAAGTGAGTCGTCGCCCTCTTAAACCTCTGCCTTAATTCCCATTCGGGCAGTACTTTATGCGTGATAATATTTTATGTTACATTCCTAACATTTTAAACTACAAAACATAAATAATTTATCATTTTTGATAGCCTCGCAAAAACTGCTGTAGAATTATGGTAGTTTTAAGTTAAAAAAATATCTAACTTCCATAACTTACCATGTATGGTAACCAATAGCTTACGAGATTTTAACATTTCATAAATTGGTAAATACATTTTAAATACTTATCAATAATATAGTTTTAACAACGGTAGTGTTAATCATAAATGGATTAACTCATTAATAAGTAATTAAGGATTATCCAGATTCATTCTGAGCACATTAAAAATCAATTCACATTGATCATTACAGTATGGCCGTTAGAGCAAGACTAATATTTATTTAAATTAATAATTCAACGATTTTAAAAGAAATACTGGAGTGTAACAAAGCATAGATATAATTTGTTAAGTGACAAAATTAAAGTTTGTTCATGCATGACATACACTATGTCTTAGAAAGATGTGGTCATATTAAGGAGAATGGATAGTGGTAGACCGCGAAATTCAAATTTTCTTACCTTTTTTGCAATTTGCAGGTCACTGTCAGATTGTATCTTGATCAAAATATGATTCGCGACAATAACAGGTACTTATTTAGAGAATTATAATCATTAGAATCATTAATATATCTTTCTAAGTTAGATTTCTACCACCAACCACCAGAAAAGTGTTAATGGTAGAAATTAAAATTCCCACCCACCCCCTCGCATCGCATCACCTGCCCGCGCATTTACTTCGTTTTCACTTAGCGTTCTGACGTTTTTTTTTTCTTTTTGCTCGGCTCCTAAGGGTCCTAGCGTAATGTTAATAGCCTAGAGCCTTCCGCCAGAATAGGGCTATCAAATGCAAAAAGAATCTTTCAAATCCGACCGGTAGTTCCAGAGATTAGTGCGTTCAAACAAACAAACTCTTCAGCTTTATTATTAGTATAGATATAAATATAAAATGAGGATAACAGTCTTGCTTTAACGGCTTCATACTGGTCAAAAAGACACTTATCATGTCGCACTATTCACATTCGTATCAATGTGGGATGTCCAATCATAAGGTTTATGACCATATGTTGCTAACTTTCATTATATCGAACAGTTCATCGGAAAAATAACATTATCATTGGGAAAGATTTAAATTTTCTTTAATACTCATACATAATGATTGACAGTCTAGTGGTTACAAGCAGGGTCTGGAAAAGGAAATTAATTTCGTTCCGTTACCACTAATGTTATCGTATAACGTTCCAAAAAAACGTTTTAGAATATAATTTTCGTAGAACAATATTATAATTTCTATAGGTATCAGTAACATTAAGCTTATCCGCTTGTACTAAAGTTACGGGTGAAACGCTACAGATTCAACGTTATTATATCGTTATACTAATAACGATATATTGACCATATTGTTATTGAACAGTTTAAGATTTCGTTCCGTTTTTCAGTATCGTTATAGCCAAGGAATTAATTTTGGTACGATCCTGGTAGAACGGTACAAATTACCGGTACTGGAACTACGCGTAACGTTATTTTGAGTAACGTTTCAAGACCCTGGTTACAAGTGCAACCTCTGGGCCTTGAGTTAGATTTTTTGGCTCACATAAATGTCACATGGGAATCATGACATAACTGAATCTTGATTCATGATACCACTAGACTTCATTAGTAATTAAAAAAAAGTATTAAAAAGTCCCAATGTTATTTTTCCGACCTCCACCCATATGTTTCTAATACCTTTCCCCCCTAGAACTACCATCGGACAACTACCATCAACAAATCGACAACTACGCAACAGAAATGCTGCCGCCAAACGTGCCACCACCGCATCTACCACCCAAGAACCACTACCAGACGCCATCAACTCAGTACCACCCACCGCCACCCCAACAACAGCCCGTTGTTCACCAACAACAGCAGTCCGTTGCCCATCAACAACAACAACAGCAACATCAACCGTCAGGACATAACAGACAGTACCAAGAGCAGTACTACAAGCAAAAAGAGGAGCCATATTACCCTCAGTATCAAGAATATCAGGGTCAATATTACCCTCAGTATCAGAGTTACCCAGCTCAACAACAGAGTCAGCCCCAACCACAACAACAGTCTCAACAACAGAAGATTGGAAGGATTCAGGATTATGATCCTATTAGTGATGGACCAAGAGCGCCTCCGAATACGCAAAGGGCGTCCGCTACGCTTATTTATAATAGCACTACTAGTGATGGGAAAAGAGGTTTGTTTGTATACATAAGTGTTTTTTTTTTGGGTGTTTTACTATTTCTATGAAAAAAATAATGACCAGCAAATATTTAATATAGTGTATAGTATAATAATAATTAGTATACTATACTATATTTCGATCTTGGCGGCCAATCTAAGCGGAGACTAGCATCGGCGCGGGAGATATTATAGTGTGGAAAGTGTGCGCAGACTCAGGCGCAGGACCAACGGCTTAATGTGCGCACGGGGGTTTCCACATCGCCAACTAAAATAGAGAGAAAAAAAAAGTATAAAAATAGGTTTCTGGTCATACCAGAGATCTATAATAGGGGTCATACTTACAGCCCTTTCACAGATGTTTTTTACCTGTGGTATTGCAGCGCAACCACAGTGATCTTTATTGTCGTAAAATAAGGTTGATATTAGATTGCCGCTGTCCGAAGTAAAATAACCGAGAGAGTTCTGTATGCCCAAAATGGTCATGTAAAAGAAATGGTAAAAATCCAATCATAATATTTTTTATTATTTGCTTTTTTATGTTGTTGTTCGAATCTCCATTCATTTTATGTTATTCATTATTTTTTGTTTGGTTATGGGTTATATCTACAAGCAATGTTTTTTGCTTTTTACTGTGTTTTTCTTCTCTTTTTATTTTAACCAAGATTCTTCAGGTTCTTTCCTCTCCTTTTTAGGGTTCCGTACCCAAAGGGTAAAAACGGAACCCTATTACTAAGACTTCGCTGTCCGTCCGTCCGTCCGTCTGTCTGTCACCAGGCTGTATCTCAAGAACCGCGGTAGCTAGACAGTTGAAATTCACAATTCAAATTTCACAAATTATGTATTTCGGTTGCCGCTATAACAACAAATACTAAAAACAAAATAAAATTAATATTTAAGGGGGGTCCCATACAATAAACGCGTTTTTTTTTTGCCCTTTTTTGCTCGATATCTGTCACCAGGCTGTATCTCAAGAACCGCGGTAGCTAGACAGTTGAAATTTTCACAAATTATGTATTTCTGTTGTCGCTATAACAACAAATACTAAAAACAAAATAAAATAAATATTTAAGGGGGGCTCTACAACAAACGCGATTTTTTTGCCCTTTTTTGCTCGATATCAATAATGGCAACAGGTAGGCACTTGAAATATTTACAAAATACTCAGTTGTATTTTTACTTTAATAATAAATAATAAAATTAAAATAAAATAAATATTTAAGGGGGGCTCCCATACAACAAACGTGTTTTTTTCGTCGTTTTTGCCTTGTGGTACGGAACCCTTCATGTGCGAGTCCGACTCGCACTTGGCCAGTTTTTATATGTACAGACGCCAGCACATCAAGCTACTACAATCTGTCAAATTTCTTTAATAGATTTTCAACTTTATTGCTAAGTTCAAAGTTGATTGGGAAAATTTGACAGTTTCGGGAAGCTTGATATTATTATGCTGGCGTCTGAACATGTAATTATTATTATTTTACTGTTAGCTTATATATTATGCCAAGCTTATATAAATACAAATACTTAAGTGGTAAACATTTTGAACTAATTAAAAAAAAAACTATTGAAATATAAAATTACAAGAAGCCTTTAAAGACCACCTTTTTTAAAATAGAGCTAATTTTTTAATATCTTCACGCTATATCCTCAGGTTCTCACCAACAAACAGGACATCAGCAGCAACAGAGCCGTCAGATCGGTCGCGTGACAGACCTCGACCCTCTCGCGAACGAGCTACCCAGACAGACTGCCAATCATCATAATCAGGTAAATATAGAAAGAAAATATGTTTATTTGCGGCAAACATGACGCATAAAAAAAAAAACAAAAAAAAATAACAACATTATCTATATACATGAAAGAAAGTCGTGTTAGCTACACTATTTATAACTCAAGAACGGCTGAACCGATTTGGCTGAAAATTGGTGGGGAGCTTAGAACCAGGATACGGACATAGGATTTTTTTTTGTAGTGTAGGAGTAGGTTAGGAGTAGGGTAGAAGTAGGGTAGTAGTAGTGTAGGAGTAGGGTAGGGTAAGGGGTAGGACACCACGCGAACGAGGTAGCGCCGGGCAGCTAGAAATAATTTATGTGGCAAAACCGTTTGCCGGGTCAGCTAGTATAATATATAATATACAGAACATAATAGTATAAAAATACCCTTAACGAAGGTTAGAGTCACTCGTTCTTATGATATTTTTTCGTAATAGACCATGCTTGGGATCCTTCTGGTTATTAAGATATTGAATGTCAAAGTTATAACTTTTGATGTTTTTTTTTACGAAAACAAGTTTAATTAAAATTTTACGTAGGTAGTACCCGATTGTTGGCACATCCTGTTTTATTATATTATTATAAAACGAGTTCTAACGTAAGTCCAAGACTATAAGATCGCGCCATTATTTATATTTTTAACCTTATTCTAACTTGATATTATAAGTAAAAAAAAAAAAAAAAACATACCGTCGAATTGAGAACCTCCTCCTTTTTTGAAGTCGGTTAAAAAGGTGTACCTAGATAGGTTACCTACACAACATTCGATCTTCAAAAACGGCACACTAACGCACACATAAAATATAACTTAATATTGCAATAGCACACTACATTACGTTTAGACGTCACATTTGGATGGCATGATTCAATTATCGCGGGCGAAAAAGAGACAAATATAATTTGCGACAGTACGTCGTCTCGTGTACTAGAAACTGAGACACTGAGGTCCAACTTAGTCACTTGACTTCGTTTTAACGTGCCACTTGCTGACACCTTATAACCTATCTACACCTTTTTACACTTATAATATCATTGGCATACCCCCTTACTAATAAACGTATATGAATAGTCGACCTTATTATAAAACAACAGAAGATCTATAGCTATGTATGTTCATCATCGTCATCTGCCTAGCGTTATCCGAACTATGTTGGGGTCGGCTTCCAGTCTCACCGGATGCAGCTCAGTACCAGTATTTTACATGGAGCGACTGCCTATCTGATCTCCACAACCCAGTAATACGATACGCCTTGGTAAGACTGGTTGTCAGACTTTCGGGCTTCTGACGACCCGTAACAACTGTCAAAGATCCACGAATGACAGCCGGGACCAACGGCTTAACGTGCTTTCCGAGGCACGGAGGGGTCTCGGTATGTAAAGATGGTCACCCATCCACAGACCAACCGCGGCAAGCGTAGCTTAACCTGATCGATCGACCTGTGCGGCTGTTATTATTTAGCCACGGGCCCCTCTTATTAAAACATCAGTGATATTATTCTAAATGTTTTTTTTCTTTATTTTTTCAGCGGGTATACGTCGCCATGTACGACTACGAAGCAAGCGACAGCGATGAGGTAAGATTTTACAAATCATCATCATCATCTGCCTGCCTTTTCCCAACTATGTTGGGGTCGGCTTCCAGTCTAACCGGTTGCAGCTGAATACCAGTATTTTACGCGACTGCCTATCTAACCTCCACAACCCAGTTACTGGGTAATACGATACCCCTTGGTAAGACTAGTTGTCAGATTTTACAAATATTTTAATAAATACGATTGATATCAGTAACGTTCGAACCCCACTCGGTTGTACAGACGCCAGCACACTAAGCTACCACAATCTGTCAAATTTCTTTAATAGATTTTCAACTTTATCGCTAACACATAAGGTTCAAAGTTGATTGGGAAAATTTGACAGTTTCGGGTAGCTTGATGTGCTGGCGACTGTATAATTGGCATGCTGCTAAGAAGTTAGAAAAGAAGCTACAAAGCAAGCCATATATATTGATAATTGCACTTTAGTGGTTTCAGCAGACCAGGTGATATTTATCACACAGATTTGTCCTTTTTCCACAAGTAAGATCTTGCACAGTTCTTGGTCAGTTCTTAGTATTACTAAGACTCCACTGTCCGTCTCCGTCGTTCGGTTTGTTTTTAGGGTCCCGTTTTCACCCTTTGGGTACGGAACCCTAAAAACAAACCTACCACTGCTCTCTGATAAAAACCTAAAATAAATAATAAAAATTTTTTTTTTTGCTCAAAAGATTACATAGATTTTACATTGGCCCCTAACTAGGCAAGCCTGTATGTAGGGCACCAATATGGAGGGTTTACCATTTACGAAGTAGCCTCTACTAGCCATCTGTCAGTTTGAGTAGTTTATGCGGCCTACCCAAATGTCCTGTCTTTGGTATTGTTCGTCGAATCGTGGAGCTCCTCAAGTTCTGAGTTGAGCTGCACGATTTTTGACAAATGCGTGCATTGATTGGACAGGTCCGCGGTCCGCTCAATCTGTGTGGTTCTTTCCTCAAAAGACCATTTCAGACACCAATCTACATGGTCTTCACACGATTTGACCAAGATTTTGTCTGGACTTTAAAAGAGACTGTGACCTCTGAGTTTGTTTCGGCCTTTCTTCTCAGAATAGTCAGATAGGAAACGCAGACCTCATCTAGTTTAAAAAAATATGATTGACGTGTAAAAGTGTTTGTACAAACCTACTTACAGAAAATAAATCATTTATGAAGCATAAGCTAATTCAAACTAATTCCACCCTTCCAGGTATCATTCCGCGAAGGCGACCTAATCTCAAACGTGACTTCAATCGACTCCGGCTGGATGACAGGCCAGGTCCTTCGCACTGGCCGCACCGGCATGCTGCCAGCCAACTACGTCGAGCTAACGCCGTCAAACGCGGTGCCACAGCATTATGACAACTGACTGTCAATGAAGTGACCGGTGACCATCAGCTTCAGAACTTGGTTGTGCGATAGTCGGTGATGGTTGCTTTGTAGTTTATGGTTGTTATTTACAGTTATGAGCATAATTACTATGTCCCAATCCAGGTCTACCCATGCGCCAAAGGGGGTTGAAGAATTTTATATGGAGCCGCATACCTAGTCGCGCCATTTTTTTTATTTTGAAAATTGCTGTCTATCATAAAACCTATTTAAATCGATAGCTGACCTTAATGCAAACGGAAAATATAATACAAGGTGTTGATTTGCATCCTTGTCAAATTCAAGGACGTAATTATGCTAATGATTCTCGACCCAAATCAACAATAAAATGGGTAGGTTTTTTTTTTTTCTTATTTACGGAAATAAATCCGTAAGTGTGAACCAGCCGTATTTAATCGCGGCCCGTCTGTTACTAGCCTATAACCGCGCTTTCACACACAAACAAACGCCTTTTACTTTACTAAGTACTAAAATACTAAAGTACTAAAATGTCTTTTATGACAACCTCCTGAAATTTGACGAGGATGCAAATCAACACCTTGTAGAAACCCTGTAAAACGTCACGTTTCTGTGGTAATGGTGACGATTCTGTTGTTCACAAACTAAACTAAATTTAAGTTCAGTGCATCTTTTCTTTCTATTTCATTAAGAAAAGGACAAAAGATAAATATTAGTTTAGTCCTGTCAACTTAATGAGCGACTGACGTCAATTGACGTAATTTTAGTAGGCAAGTTTTTAATTAGGTACGTCTAAACTGAGAGCAGTGGTGGCCAAGTGGTAACGGCCGCGACTTACGAGTTGTAGGTCGTAGGTTCGAACCCAGACAGGCGCTTTACTTTGTGTAAATTATTTCATCACCACTGCTCTCAAAACGGTGAAGGAAAACATCGTGAGGAAACCGGCATGTCCTAGAACCAAAAATTCGAAGACATGTGACATCTGCCAACCCGCACTGGGCCCGCGTGGTGGATTACGGCCCACTCCCTCTCACTGAGAGGAGGCCAGTGTCCCAGCAGTGGGAACATTATAGGCTGATTATGGTACGTCTAAACTTGTATGGAGTAGTGTCAGACGCTGAATAATTTGACAGGACTAAACTATAACTTATCTTCTGTCCTTGTCTTAATGAAATAGAAAGAAAAAGATGCACTGAACTTACATTTAGTTTAGTTTGTGAACAAGGGAATCGGCACCATTAACTTTCAAAGTTGATCACGTGACATTCATATTTTAACTTACTTAGATCTTGTTGCATAAATGTTCGATTATTTTAAACTTTAAACATCTTTGCCACAACCAACCGAACCACCGAACTGTTATTCGTCAACCACTAACTTCTTTAATATTATTTGTTGGTTACCCATTTGACACTTAACCATGTGACTGCCAAGATAATAACAACCATTCGCTACAAAGTAAGTTCCCTTGCAATTCTACATAGTCGTTGAACACCGTAAATGATGTTTTAAAAATATACTGCAATTATACGGCTAGGCTTTTTAAAATCTAAGAAAAAAAAATGTAACAAAATGTGCCTTTGGTACCATATTCACGAATTTTACCTTTTATACTTAATCTTTTAAAATTTAATTAAAAAACAATACCAAGTTTTTACTTGGGATTAGTCAAGTTTTTGGCACTTTTATGTCGTATTGATGTATAATAAGTCCTAACCGTAATTTCTACATCCTGTAGATTTTAATAATTATTTCCATTTTAACTAACATTTCTGACTACGCAAAAATATGTTTAACAAATGGCTGAACCAATTTTGTAATGTCAAAATAAGTTTTGGAAAAATCGCGAGGTTTTTATAAATTTATTGCGTAGCGGAATCATAAGAATTTTAGCTTTTTATAAATTGCCACTAGCATTACACTATGTAAAGAATTTTTATGTATAAATAATAAGAAAATAAAATATACTTTTGTGAAATTTATTTAAAATATTAAGATTAAAAAAAATATAAAACAAGGGTTTATTTGGACCACCTTTTAAAAAGCTATTAACAATAATTTAAAATCATACTCAACACAACTTTTTAAGGGGTAGTGCAAGTAAGAAACTCCCTTCTTTCATTTTCATGTCAATAATTCGTTGCTTGAAAGGCGAAATCGACTAAGCGACATAGGGCTAACTTTACAGGAAAACAGTTAAAATTTTAACTTTTCAGAAAAAAAAAATCATATAAAATCTGATTCAGATGATAAATTAGGAACTGTTCTACTGTAAAGTTAGCCCTGTGTCGCTTAATTAATTTTGCCTTTCAAACATCGAATGAACAATATCATTAAGATTTTCGACGTGCATGAATATTTTAAAGTCGAATTGTGACTGAATTGAAATAAAAACTAATGTAAAGGCTGCATTGTAACTGCTGAATAGAGGCCTTAAGTTGTATACAGGGTCTAATTACCCAACTAGCGAAAGTCCGCGGACGGGATGGGTAACAATATCTAAATTATGATAAAACGATTTCATGTTTTTTTGGGGTTCGACCGCTTGTCGTTTTGTTACTTGAGGTTAGAGTTGAGAAAATCTGTTTTGTTTTATTGTGTTTAGATATCGAAACACTAAATCAGTGAATATTACACAAAAAAAAAAAAAAGTTTTGCTGAACTGATATTTCTTGTGGCTAACACTAACTATTAAATTATTAATTTTATGTTTTACCATGTTTAGATATCGATATCCCATCCCATCACGTCTTCGGAGTTTCGCTAATAAATTTATTTTGACCCTGTCTTACTGTTAGAAATAAAATAATGTTAAAAACTTGATATTAAAAAAGTATTTTAACTACTTACTGCTTTTCCAATTTAAAATTCTGGCCCAACTTAAGATGGTTGGTTATAAATATTAGCAGTTTTAAAATATTTATTTTTTAATTTTAAATTATAATATTTTAGCGAACAAATTCTGTTTTGTGGTCCATAATGTAAGCATTTTATACCCATTCCATTTTTGTTTTTTAACATAACGGTACTTTTATAAAGATCATTCCGATATTTTATTGAGAATCTTTTTATCCATATAAAGTTGTCTCACAGCGATGCCCGTTTTCACTAACACTAGAAAACACCTAAATGAATGCCTAAATAAAAACGCGCTGTTGGATTTTTAACTTTCGACGCTGACCTGAGCGTTGAAACTCCAACAAAGCTCTTTAAAGTTAAGTAAACGGGTTAGTTTATCTATCTCATTCATAGCTTAGGCAACTGTGCGGGAATTTTAAGGAATATGCCGGAAGAATAAACTGGATCCTCAATATAAGCGAATATAATTTTAAAATTGGTGTTAACAACATGGGGTATCAAAGGCAAGTGAAGTGTCAAAGAGACGGACACATTCATTACAATTAATAAGTCTTGTACATAAAAGCTAATTAGACAAATTGCTGCTATGAGGTATTGGTCAGGCGTTTCAACAGTAGTAGGGCGCCTTGAGAGCGATCGGTGTCCAGCAGTAGACCGAAGTAAGCTGATGATGATGATCCAACATTTCCCCGGGCGTTGAAACCGTTGGTTTCAACCAGATTCGGAACACACAGGCAATGGGCAGATTCTGTTGAATGCCCGCCGAATGACTCCAGTGGACGTCTGAACATCAGCTACACGGGCGATGCCATCAGTTCCGGGGTGAACAGCTACAATTCGTCCAAGTCTCCACTTCAGAGGAGGAAGATTATCCTCCTTAATCACGACCAAGGAGCCCAGCTTTAAACCATCCTTGCAGGAACGCCATTTAGACCGCAGCTGTAATTCTGCTACATACTCTTTGCTCCATCTGCTCCAGAAGTGCTGGCGGAGTTGCTCAATCCTTTGATATCGAGACAGATGGTTGGCAGAGGTATCCTGGTAGTTAGGTTGCGGCAAGGAAGTAAGAGGCCGTCCAACAAGGAAATGTCCCGGCGTGAGCGGTGTACAATCTGCAGGATCTGAAGACAACGGCGTCAGTGGACGAGAGTTCAAGATGGCTTCAATCTTAGTTAGTGCGGTGTACAGCTCCTCAAAAGTCAAGTTACAATTTCCCAACACTCTTTGAAGGTGGTACTTTGTTGACTTCACACCCGCCTCCCAGAGTCCACCAAAATGCGGGGTGTAGGCGGGTATAAAATGGAACCGTATTCCGTCGCTCGCTGCACTTTCACCCAAGGACGAAGCATTTGACTTTAAAAACTTGGAAAGGTCGTTGTACGCACCGACAAATGAGGTACCGTTATCAGAAAAGATATCAACGGGCTTACCTCTTCGAGAAACAAATCGATACAAAGCCAGTAAGTAACTATTGCTAGTTAAATCGCCAACGAGCTCCAAATGAATGGCCTTGGTGGTGAAACAAATAAAAATAGCGACATACACCTTTACTAGCCTACATCCACGACCTTGACGACTGGCACACATAATAGGGCCAGCATAATCAACGCCTGTACTTTCAAAAGGGTAACCTGGACGAAGGCGTTCTTTTGGTAAGTTACCCATTAAGGGAGCTACAACCTTACCCTTCATACGGTGACACAGAACACACTTATGATAACAGACCTTCGCCAAGTTGCGACCTCCTATTGGCCAATAAGATTCCCTAATGGAAGCTAATAATAATTGTGGGCCAGCGTGCATCAGCCTTTTATGCTCAAAATTAAATAATAATTTAGTAAATTCATGAGTGGACTGTAATAAAATAGGGTGTTTTTTATTATAAGCAAAACAAGAATTATCGAGACGTCCTCCTACTCGCATTATCATTTTATCGTCTAAGTAAACATTAAACTTTAGAAGGGCGCTCTTTTGAGGTAAACTCTTTTTATTTAAAAGTAGTTGATATTCTGGAAATGACTGAGATTGACTTTTAATGATGACAACAGTGAGTGCATCTTGTACCTCATCATGTGATAAATAATTGGTTTTCGGGTAATGCTTTCTACATGACTTGATGAATCGCAATACGTAGGCAACAGAACGAACAAGTCGTGAGTAATTAGAAAACCGATTAAAATCGATTAAACCTTCAGTTTTTGATTCGTTGTTAACGGCACTTAACACAATATTAGGTCGAATCTCCGGTAATGACTCAATTTCTTGATTCGAAATTCGAGAAGGCCATGCAGACGGGTCTAGTTTTAAAAATTCTGGTCCATGCCACCACAGATCTGAATCCTGCAGAATACTAATATCCATACCACGGGATATTAGGTCTGCTGGATTTTGATCCGTTGGGACGTGTCTCCAAGTACAGTTACCCGCCTTGTCCAACACTTCAGCAACGCGGTTGCGTACAAACGGCTGAAGTTTGGTAGGCATCATCTGTAACCATCCCAACACGATGGTCGAATCAGTCCAACAATAGACCCGACTGATCTTCACTCGAAGTGAGCTCATTACCTTCTTATAAAGACGAGAACCGACTACCGCACCACACAACTCCAGTCGCGGGATTGTTTTAGGCTTGATGGGAGCCACTCGACTCTTCGCCATTAACAAGCGAGCCATATACTCACCCTTACCATTAACACTGCGAATGTAGACGCAAGCACCGTATGCAGTCTCAGACGCATCTGTGAAAATATGGAGTTCTAACTCCGTATATAAATTGCAGACTACAATTCGCGAAATGCGAACATGATTTATAAGAGGTAAAGACTTAATTATAATATCCCATTGTTTACTAATCTCATTAGGTAATGGTTGATCCCATGATAATTTATCTAACCACATTTTCTGTAATAATACCTTCATGGAGATAACAATAGGACCCAATAGACCTAAGGGGTCGAAAATTCGTGCAATCACAGATAACACGTCACGCTTTGTGTACCCAGTCGAAGACTTAGTCAGACTTATAGGAAACCCTAACTCATCAGTGCCGATAAACCAACCGAGACCAAGCAACTTGTCAGGCTCATTAGGTCCAATGTTTAAGTCAAATGACGCAGGGACAGCATCTGACACTAATTGAGGGTCATTTGACTTCCATTTTCTCAATGGCATACATGCCGACGCAAGCGCCTTGGTGACTTCAGTGCGAATGAACTTTGCTTCGTCTAAGTCATTTCCCCCAGTCAGCAAGTCGTCGACGTAAAAGTCATGTTTAATGATCTCAGCTATTTTAGGGTTCCTACAGTCGAGTCCTATTTGTTTAAGGCATCGTGTCGCAAGGAACGGCGCACTAGCCGTACCGTACGTGACGGTGTTTAATTGATAAACATTAATAGGTTCACTAATATTATCACGCCAAACAATCTGCTGCAAATACCTATCCGACGGGTGGACGACTATTTGTCTATACATCTTCTCCACATCTGCAGCTAAAACATACTTGTGGAATCTAAAGCGAAGTAGTATAGACAAAAGGTCATCCTGTACAGTTGGCCCGACCATCTGTAGGTCATTAGAGGACACTCCCGTCGAAGTAGGACAACTTGCGTTGAAAACAACACGAAGTTTGGTCGTGCTACTCGACTCACGTAAAATTCCGTGATGGGGAATAAAATAACCAACACACAAATTAGGTTTATTAATTTTTGTCATATGACCAAGTGACTCATATTCTAACAAAAAATCATGATACAGCCTACTAAAGTCTGGCTTAACCTTTAATCTACGCTCTAAAGACTGTAAACAATGTGTAGCCTTATTAAAAGAATTTCCTAGAACTGAAGGATCTTTCTTAAGGGGTATGCGGACACAAAAACGACCATCAGACAAACGTGTCGTATTTTTAACGAAATTATCTTCACACAATTTCTCTTCGGGCATATAAGAATTGGAAGATTTCGCATTCACCTCCTCTAATTGCCAAAACTTTGTCAATTCTATCTTAATTTTTTCCCAGTCACTATCGCTATCGGAAACCATTTTAGAAAAATTACATTTTACGTCATTCGACAGCAGAGAAATATAATTCTGAGAAATTGGACCGGAAACTATCCATCCTAAACGGGTTTCACATAATATTGGTTTTCCGGTACCTAACTTTAGTCTTTGAGATCCTAACAACTCCCAAAAAAGGTCAGCGCCAATTAAAATATCAACATCAGCAGGGTTATAAAAAGTAGGATCAGCTAAAGTAATATTCGAGGGTATGTCGAAATCAGAAATATTTATTTCACGGCACGGTACGTTACTCGTAATGTATGGCAGAACAAAACAATGAAGTTCGAATATGAAGCTATCATCTAATGACGTAATCTTAACCCGACATGTTTTTCCTACTTGCGAAGTAACATTGTTGATGCCAAGAATCGATCTATTTACTTGGCTAGTTGTTAAGTTTAGTTTATTGCATAACCTGTCCGTTATGAATGACGACGTGCTACCGCTATCAAGCACCGCGCGAACGAGATGCACACAACCATTGTGGTCCCGCAGTTTGACCAAGGCGGTTGACAACAACACATCTCGTTGCGTATGACCACACGGAGATGCAATGTTTGCTGATAACGCTACGTTATTCGTATCAGTGGTGGCAGACGGTAACGAAGACGATGCAGACAAGTTGTTCATCGAATTACCACTAAGTGTATTCTCAATAGTGCCTTTAGAATCTACGTGAACTAGTGTGTTGTGCCTACGTTTGCATAGTTTACAAACTGGTTTTTTACATTTATTAGCATAGTGCCCCGAACGAAAACAGTTGAAACATATCTTATAACTAGGTAGTAACTTGAGACGATCGTCATTACTTAATGCAAGAAACTGTGGACAATTGTTTAAAGTGTGATCGTTGTTGTTACATTTAGGACATGATTTCGAAGCTGATTCAGTGCTAGAACTATTAGGAGATTGTGTTGCTACCATCGACTTGATCTTAGGGGCTGATTTACCTGTCGTTTGGGAATAATTAGTACGTGCTAGCTCCAAGGTCTCGATAAGATCGGCACGATTACGTAGGAATAGCATAAATGCGTTAAAAGTAATCGTGCAGTCTTTGTCCATCCTACCTTTGTACTCCTCCCACTCACGATAGGTTTTCTGATCAAGTTTACGAGTGACAATGTATATTAAAAGTGTGTCCCAGTGTTTAACAGGCTCCCCTAACGAATCTAAAGCTCGCAAATCTTTATTTAACTGATCGATCAAACTTTTAATGGCAACAGAAGATTCCTTTGACATGGACTCAATATTAAATAATGCGCAAACATGATTTTGTATCAATAATCTTTTGTTGTCAAATCGATCGCATAACAACGACCATGCCACAGTGTAATTGCTCGAAGAAAACTCAATAGACTTAATGACTAATGCAGCTGTTCCCTCAAGTGATGCTCTCAAGTAATGAAATTTATTGATTGTGTCTATGTCATCGTTACTATGAATTAGGCTAGCAAAGGTGTCGCGGAATTCAAGCCAATTACAATATAATCCGCTAAACTTTGGTAACTGAATCGTTGGCAATTTAACTGGCTTATGCAGTGTAGGTGTACTTTTGCAGCTTTCCATCGATTTATTATCTTTGTTAAAATCACTCAAAATATTTTGTGCTTTGGATATAGATTTATAATAAAGAGACTCAAATTCAGAGCGTTCAGAGTATTGTGATTTTAAATCGTCTACAATGCATTCCAGACGTAATTGTACCTCATCATACTGTTCGTACAACGACTCCATCTTGCCCACACGCAACTGCAGTTCAGACACATTACAGCTGGTTAATTCCTTGTCCTTGAGTGAGTCCAGGAAATTAACGAAAGCAGTTAAACGACCCTTGAAGCTGCCTCGCTTTTTAATTAAATCCCTTTCGTCAAACATACTGGGAGACGAGTGTTGTCAACCTGGAATTGATACAGGAATACAATTATAAAAACGAAAAATATGATTTTAGTACCTATACGCCTAACTGTATTTTATACACCTTCTAAATGCTATAATTAATAGCAAACAACGCAAACTTAATACTGTAAAACTACAACTAGGTACCAAATGTATAAACCTAAGATACCTAAAATACTACAATCTTTTTTAGTTGTAAAACTTTAACACTAATTAATAAATAGGCACAACTAAAAACACTAATATAATATGTTGACTACATAAATGACTCTAAATGCTTATAATTTATAACAATGACTTGCACTAATATCAAACACTCTCAAATGATAGATATGTATTATGTTAAAGATACTTGCTAACAATTAACACCACTGTTAAATAAATAAGTGGATTAGTTACAGCTCTAAATAATGTAAGTTCAAATAATGTAGCAATTAAGCTAACTATACTGTGATAAGTATGATTTTAAACTTAACTTTGCTGTTGAATATAATACTAATCACAATGTACCAAGTACCTAATGATTTTAATCTAACACGATACAATAGGTAATACTATAATTAAATGATACTGACCTTAAATGACCATTTACTTATACTACCTGAGTGTTGGGTGACGATATTAGTTTAATTATAAATGCTGTACACCGCTAAATCGTTTGCTTGAAGTCAATCCTTTTCACCGGCGAATAACCTCCACTGCACGTGGGTGATAATAATCCTTATTTTTGATTTTAACCGCTGATCTCCTTTGTATTATACGTTATCCGGCTCGTTACGGACCATGTGCGGGAATTTTAAGGAATATGCCGGAAGAATAAACTGGATCCTCAATATAAGCGAATATAATTTTAAAATTGGTGTTAACAACATGGGGTATCAAAGGCAAGTGAAGTGTCAAAGAGACGGACACATTCATTACAATTAATAAGTCTTGTACATAAAAGCTAATTAGACAAATTGCTGCTATGAGGTATTGGTCAGGCGTTTCAACAGTAGTAGGGCGCCTTGAGAGCGATCGGTGTCCAGCAGTAGACCGAAGTAAGCTGATGATGATGATCCAACAGCAACAATACGATGCTGATTTCTTATGGCCGAAGATGTCTCGATTTGCCGGGGACTACGGCGTTGCTTTTATTAAGTATTTATATTTTACTGTGTAAGCAAGTATCGGATATTTTTTCTACTAAATGTTTGGCCTTAAAGATATTTTGAAAGTTAAAATTTTCACATTATTATCTGAAAATTATAAATTATGCCTGCTAAAATCGTGCATTAAAAATTCCAGTAGGGTTACCCTATATGGGGTAAACCGAAATACCCTAAATAGGGTAACCCTACTGTCGGTGTAGAACCCGAATGTAGGTGGTATGTAAGCTTATATTCATGAAAAAATCCAGTAGTACTGGAATTTTTAACCCTACTGAGTAGGTTTACCCTAAAATATATCTTTATTGAAAGATCCAGTAGGGTTATATATTTATCTTATGATCCCTAGAAACATGTCCGATACTAAAAAACATAACTATTGTTATAACTTTGCTAAGAATTAACATTAAAAGTACCTGGTTACTAAGGCAGGTCGAAAGCTTGTAAATACACCCTTTTTAGTTATAAAATACCTATATTATGAGTTAAATAAGATTACTTACGACACATGTAAACACTTCCGCATAATACTAGGCACTGTCTTATGTATAACATTCCATTTAAACTTTTTTACGACAATAATTAGGAAGCAAGTTCTGAAGAACTGATTAAAATATCTCTGTAAGCATAATGTGCAATTTTTTTGTAAAATCATCGAGATTAGTAAATTATATGCACTTTAATTTGCAAATATACATAGTCACTAGTTTCTGTAATCGAAACTGGGGTAAAGATAAATATCGGTTGGTTTATTATGAAACCATTGGATAGGGTCAATTTTAATCATAATTGGGGTCAGGGCAGACCCTTTGGGAGTTTATTTGTTCATAATGAGGGTTAAACTGGGTTAAAGTATCCTTATTAATGGGGTAAATGTAGTCTGCTAAATGGGTAACAGTAGCCCGATAGTGGGGTTTAATTAGCCTTTTAATACAAGTAATGTTAATCCTATAGTGGGGGTAATGTTAATACTGTAGTGGGGGTTATGTTAACTCCATAGTGGGGGTAATATTAACCCTATAGTGGGGTAAATGTAGATCTCTTACTGGACAAATCAACAATCTTTGTTTAAATTACTTCCTCAATATGAACTGTATATTTTTCTAATTACGTTTATGTCGCTTCAGATGTTAGCCTGGTATAACAGGTTATAGCAATAACTATTGTTGAACTAACTGTTATGTCTTAACCATCACAAATAAACGCTATATATTATATAGGACCAGTATTAAGTTACAGTGCCTTTTGTAATATTTAATAAATTTTATAAGCAATTTTTCTAGTTTTATTGTATTTTTCCTGGGGCGTAGCTATCGCCGTATCTGTATCTATGTCTGCCATTATGGGGCTCCGAACGAACGCTACGGCTACACTGTCGCGATAACGGCGCTCTGTTTTTTACAGCGAGAAGTCGAGCGGTGTACGAGAGACCCTGTGATATTCAGTCTCTTCACCGCACCTCACCACGTGTGCGGCCTTAGTTGCATCCGTTGGTCTCAATATCCGAGTGCAGCTCGGATGGTATTGTAGAAGAGAGCAAGAGCCTTTACGGTGCGATTTTTTAATTGCCTGTGGCATGCCATAAGTTATGACGATGAGTTATTTGTTGCCATAATTTTAAATTATGCCACAAGCAAGAAACTTGCATCATGTAACATAATCAGCCGAAAGTAACTCTGTCAGAATGTTACCTTTTCACGCATAAATAAGATAGTTTTTATCCCATATTCCCACGGGATCGACACTTATGCGGGTGTAACCGCGGGGCGCTGCTAGTCTCTAAAAAACAGCTCGACTATAAAAAGGTTTTTAAATCAAAAAGAAACTCAAAAAATGCGTCTTTTATACATTTATTGACTATATACTTCATACATTTACTAACCTAAACATGCAACATAATATCTTATTCCAACACTATATTCTAATTATAAAATCTTATAAAATATTCTTTAACATAATACTCCGTGAAGCAACAGCGCGAACCTCAGAGGTCGTGTTCAGGCACTTTGTAAGGCACCAGTTTTTAAATAAGTTTCAAGTTGTAGATGTATCTACATCTGCCTAACCCTTCATCCCGTACAGGCGTGATGTTATGATGATGTCAGTAGTATTGTATACTATTAAGTTTGGGACAGCATACTTTCTTCTGAAAACTATAGACCTGACTAGGTAAGTCAGGTCTTGGTTACCCTAAGTTTAACCTCCTTTACCCTTTGAAGGGTAAAGGTCATTAAACTTTATTGTTATGTTTTTGGTTGGCAATCAAGCTGGCGGGCTATCTGATGATAACTTCTAGGTTTTTAGGTAATTAATTAACATCTCGATTTCAATATAAACTTGAAACTTATTTGAAATAAAAATATCATTTATTTATAATAAACATGCAGGTCGCCGAGCGGCGCTATATTAGACGTACCTAAATAACAATTATAATCTGTGATTACATAACAACCGAATTAAAGCTAATTAACATAATATGGTGTGTAGCTGCCTTTATTTTCTGACATCCATTTTGCGGCGAGACCTTACTTTTATTTTAATATTGCACATTAATTTGAAATATGGCAGAGTAACATTTTTAGTAAAAAAATCATACTATTCAATTGAATGATCGCCCCCCTTTTTACATGAAATGCGACATATGGATGTTATGGTATACCTCTGCCTAACCTTGCAGGTCATACAGTCGTGATGTTTATTTTTCTAAGGAGTTTCGGTCTCACTCGCTACTAAACAATAATCAACACATACCACCCACAACTCTTCATTCTAAAACTGGCGACTGACCAATAAAATTGTCGTAATGTTACATTCGCTCAAGATGGGACCAACGACCTGCTGAAGGTCGTAGGAATCCGCTGGATGAGGGAAGCACAGGACCGGTCAATGTGGTCATGCGACGCCAAATTCCAGCAGCGGAAGTATTTCGGCAGAATAACGATCACCCACCACGTCTTTGGAGTTTCGGACCCTGTGTACATAAATAGCCAGTACATCAAGCTACCCGAAACTGTCAAATTTTCCCAATCAACTTTGAACCGTATGCTTTGGCGATAAAGTTGAAAATCTATTAAAGAAGTAGTAGCTTGATGTGCTGGCGTCTGTTTAAAACAAAATCAATTTTCTATTTCTGTGTGCGCTTAGATATTAGAAACTGCAGAATGGATTTTGATGCGATTTTGACCACCAATTAGAGAATTTATTTCGGAAGGTAATGTGTATAGTACATTCATATTTTAACTTGGATATGGGACAGAAACCGACATTATTGACATGTCGCCACATCAGTAGACGCGAAGCAGGAGCGTGTCACTAGTTCTGCATAAATACAAATGTTCATTATATCATTCGTTCAAATGATACAGGTCAGCCACCAGCTTAATAACACTAAAGTGCAAATTGCACGAATTTATGATACCTACGGAATTATTAACTTAACAAATTTTACAATAAGGTAAACTAATTATTTTAAAGATAATTTTAGTCACATTGTACTTGAAACAATATTGTCATTTGGAGATCCTTGACGACAATATTAGTATACTTTTGAAGTGAAAACTTTATACGCACTTTGCGCTCTTTCTGAACAGTGAACGAAACCGTCACGCTCGGATGGTGACGCTGAATCGGGTATACTCGGCTCCAGTCGTAAGTTTTCACATTTTTTTTTTTTAGTTTTCAATTCGAAATTAGTTTACATTATTGTAAAAATACACAACTAATAATATAGAGTATTTAAAATTAAACATAGTTCGGTGAAAAACTACAAAATATCTTAAAAACTATACTTATATAGATTTACAGTACCCGTGTGTTAATATGAGACATCGATTTAGAAAGAGAAAACGCTCTACAAAGTGGAAGTTTTTCCAAATTTCGATATGTCATATTTCCTGTTGGGTACTGGGTACATAATCTAGGTTTTCGAGTAAGAATGATAAATGAGGTGAACATTAATGACAAGAAATACTCCATGGCCCTCTCTGCATTCGAAACATCATACCTTATTCATATTTCTAAAGCTTTAGATTCCCAGGACAGGGGTTCCGTCATATACTGCAGGGCCGTAACGAAAGTTAACATTTAAACCCGTTTTTGACATTAAAATGTCAAAAAACGCTCAGTATTTGGACAGCAGTTATTGTGTGACCGTTCACCGCTATCTTGGGAAATAAAAGCTTTACGTTCTTTTTTTTTGTTTCTACAGTAAACGTTTTAAGTAAACTTTTACCTAACATTGGTTTTTTTTTGTCAAATCCTTGAATTAAAAATTGTTTAGTCAAGTCTAAAGTGGCCTATTCACTTTCCAACAAGCAGACCAGTAGACCGATTTTAGCCCCATATTCATTGGGAAACAAAAGTTGCAAGACATTGTTTTAAAACATATTTTCATGTTGCTTGCGTCACGTGGCTTGTTTCACGTTGCGATCGTGAGGAAACCGGCAGTCTTAGAACCAAAAATTCGAAGACAGCATCCGCTAAACCAACCCGCACTGTGCCTGTGTGGTGGATTATGGCCCACTCCCTCTCACAGAGAGGAGGCCTATGTCCCAGCAGTGGGAACGTTATAGGCTGATTATGCTGGCAACATGCTAATGTTCCGTATTCATGACAAGCAAATGTTGCTGGCAACAATGCTTTGCAATTGTTTTCCGGTGAATTCGTGGCATACATCTATACATAAAAAAGTCGTCATAATATTTAGCGATTTATTAAACATCGATCCTCAACATAAAACGCATATAAAATTCTTTAGTTCACATTTTCAAGTCCTGGTTTTAAATTCCTTTCAAGGAACTTTTTATTTGGTACATAATGTCATTTTTTATAACTAGTCACCTGTTTGTCTAGCGTGGTAACATCGTTATGGCTTAAGCCCAGCAGTGGGCAAAAGCTGTATTATACACCCTTACATTTTGATCGTTTTATTCCTTATAAGGGGTAATTATATTCATCATTATGAACAACTTTTACTTTGGGACCAACCCTGAAATCGTGAAAAAAAAAAACCATTGATCCATACATTTATGTTAGCATAACTCGACATGATGTATTAACAGATTTTTTTTTTCACGATTACAATGTTGGTCCCATAGTAAAAGGAACATTCCATAAAAGAACCCACACATGTTTAGTCTCTTTGTATGTTTTGTTAGTGTTCCATGTCATCATAATTCTAAGGTTTGTAAATGTCTATTGTCGAGTAGTATCCATCTATCCACAGAGCACAGGATGGCCGCGTCTTCAGCGACAAGGAAGGCGATTGCTAACAATACTCCAGCCAAAATTGGACGTACCTGACCGCCGAATCCGACTGTCACAGGCAGGGACTTGAAACGTTACGCGTAGTTACGGTAACGATAATTTGTACCGTTCCCCAGTATCGTAACAAAATTAATTCCTTGGCTATAACGATACTGACAAACGGAACGAAATCTTAAACTGTTATTATCAATCTATCGTTATCAGTGCCGTAAATAGGGCGGTGCCAGCGGTGCCCAGGCACAGGGCGCAGACCCTGGAGGGGCGCAGAAATGACCAGACCTGGGTCACTAACAATACCTATTATTTATTTATTTATACGTGTGGATTCTCGTCGTCCGCGTATATTCTTCTTACAAATAAATAATAATCGTAAAAGTTTGTGAAGAATGTGATATCGAAGACGATTTTCCTGAAAAGCGTAAAAAGCGTCTTTACTCGCGTAAAGAGGTCGGCAAGCTCTTTGAGAGATTGATTGCGGGCCACCTCGTCGGGCACCTGGTGAGGACGGGGCCGGATCTGGCGGACAGCCAGTTTGGCTTCCGCAAGGGGCGCTCGACGGTGGACGCCATCATGCGCGTGAGAGCCCTCACGACGGGGGACGCGGTGTCCCGGGGTGGGGTCGTCGTGGCGGTGTCACTCGACATCGCCATCGCGTTTAACACCCTGCCCTGGAGCTGCATTGTGGAGGCATTCCGGTATCACCGGGTGCCTACCTCCGTCGAATAGTCGAGGCGTATTTGACGGACAGAGCCGTCATCTACCCCGGTCGCGACGGGGAGTGGAACCGGCGAGAGATGTCGTGCGGTGTACCGCAGGGATCGGTTCTGGGGTCGTTCCTGTGGGACATCGGCTACGACTGGGTGCTGTGGGCTGACCTCCCTGATGGCGTCAACGTGGTTTGCTACGCTGATGACGCGCTGGTCCTGGCGCAGGGGAGGTCGCATCAGGCGCGGCCGACGCGATGACACGCGGGGTTGCGATAGTCGTGGAGAGGATCCGGCATCCGGCAGTTGGGCCTCGAAGTGTTATTGTATAAGTCCGAGGCCATGTCGTTTCATGGGCCCCGGAACGCGCCACCATCAGGATCCCAACTAACGGTAGGAGGGGTTCACATCGGCGTCGAGACAACGATGAGGTACCTGGGTCTCGTCCGCGACAGCCGGTGGAACTTCGTCGAGCACTTCCGACGTTTGGCCCCCAAACTAGAACGGGCCGGGACCGCCTTCAAGCGGCTCTTGCCCAACCTGAGGGGGCCAAACGCCTCCTGTCAGAGGCTTTACGCAGGGGTCGTGCAGTCCATGGCCCTATACGGGGCCCCGGTGTGGGCGCGTTCACTGCGGCGGCGAGCCGCCCACTACCTGAACGCGCCCCAGAAGGCTTATCCGGGGCTACGGCACGATCTCGGGCGAGGTGGCAAGCCTCCTTGCCGGACTGCCGCCATGGGATCTGGATAATCCTCGCGCGCCTGTATTAGTGGCGCGCGGAGGCACTACGCAGGGGGGAAAATCCGCTTCCGCGGCAAATCGCGGCGGAGCGGACGGATCTCCGGCGTGACCTCATGGGGACATGGAAAGAGCGACTGTCGCAACCCAGCGCAGGGCACGCCACGATAGTGGCGATAAGACCCCTCTTTGAGGAGTGGCTAGAGAGGCACCACGGCGCCCTCACCTACCGCCTGACGCAGATCCGCCTGACACGGAAGTTTTGGGAGGTTCCTGCACATCATCAGGCGGGAGGAAACGCCCGGGTGTCACCATTGCCAGGATCGCCCAGAGGACACGGTGGAGGTCTGCCCCGCTTGGGCGGAGCACCGTCGTTTCCTTGTAGAGGCGATCAGCAGCGGCGGCGACCTCTCGCGTCCGGCCCTGGTGTAAGCCATGGTCCGGGGCGAGAGGGAGTGGGAGGCAGTCACCTTCTTCTGCGAAGCAGTCATGCTAGCAAAGGAGGTGGCGGGACGGCTCAGGGAGAGAGCCTCCCGTCCCAGCCGCCGCGGGAGAAGCTCCGGGCTACGGGAGCCGCGTGACGACTCCCGGCCTCCGTAGGCGTGGACCTGCGGGCGGAAAGTAATGGGTAGCTCACCGTCCGATCAGGACCAGGCCCGTGCCGGACGGCGCGTACGTGTTCCACGCGCACCTTAAAGAGATGTCAGCATCGAGGAATGGGCCCCTTAGGACCGAAGCCTGCCGGGTCAGCGGGATATTGTCCCAAAGGGTTACCGCTGGCCCGGAACATAAAGGGCTAAGGAAGGAACACGGGTGGGTTTTAGTCAGTAAGAGTCTGACACTCCCTTCCGCTCCACCCAGAGCAGGTCATTTGATGATCTCCCATCCGAAAAAAAAAAAAAAAAAAAAAAGGGCGCGGATATAGCAGCTCGCACCGGGCGCATAAAAGGCTAATTACGGCACTGATCGTTATTAGTATAACGATATAATAACGTTATTCATTTCGATACTCAACTTTGCCAGCTTCATGACTTATCATGATGACGAAAAAGTATGAAGAATAACGTTATATAATGAATCTGTAATGTTTCACCTGTAACGTTATTACAAGCGGATAAGCTTAATGTTACTGATACCTATAACGTTTTCTTTTGTAACGTTATTAATATTTTTAGGTTTTAGTATAGTTACAAATTTTGGAATGTTATAAAATAACATTAAGGGTAACGGAACGAAATTCATTTCGTTTTCAAGTCCCTGGTCACAGGCATTGTCACGACCCGTTAGTTTATATGAGTATACGGTGACGGTCACAGACACGCTTGCTTTATATGGAAAGTGTTGACAATACTGTCATACAATTTTTTTTTTATCAGCGGCCCCCCGAGTCGTCTCCATGCTCTGTCCATCGTCCTACCCTCCCTAATTATTGTTGGTAGCGCACAGAAGCAACGCACTGCAGTCGTCAACTCTCTCGAGCCTGTAGGTGGAGTTGTCCGGCATGTGGCGGACGAGGTCGTCCGTGAGACGAACGCGAGCGCCGTTCGGGCCCGAAACTAACACTGTTTCGCATTCCTGAGGACAAAAGACAGTGAGTTTAATAAAAAAAATAATCTTATCGGTTACAGGTTTTTCTCATACGTAGCATAAGCATAATCAGCCAATAATGTTCCCACTGCTGGGAAGGCCTCCTCTCTGTGAGAGGGAGCGGGCCGTAATCCACCACGCGGGCCCAGTGCTGGTTGGTAGATGTCACACGTCTTAATTTTTTTTAATTTAGGACATTTCGGTTTCATCACGGATGTTTTCCTTCACCGTTTTGAGAGCAGTGGTGATGAGATAGTTCACACAAAGTAAAGTGCAGGCGGCTGGGTTCGAACCTACGACTAACGGTCGAAGACATGTAACATTCGCTCACTCACTCACTCCCGAGGGCTTTCTCCCTCTCACAGAGAAGCCCGCGTCCCAGCAGTGGGAATATTACAGGCCATTTAAGCTAAGTCACTACTTACTTAGATTAGACCATGTCGGACCACTGTCCGACATGGTCTAATCTGATGGTGTAATTACCTTGGAAGCATGCACAAGTGAGTTCAGCTTGTGTAGTAGTTCGTGCGCCCTGCAAGCATGTAGATATAGCGCGCTGTATATGTTGCTGCCCGCGGGACACACGTACACTGTGAGACGGGGCTCGATGCGTCTGGAAATATAAAAACATATATTATTGTAAGTACCATATGAATTGAATTAACTATTATATTAGGTGTAACTGGGTGGCTCCCGCTTAATGGCGAACGACATCGCTGCAGGCCCAGACGGAGATGGCGGGATGACCTGGACTCCTTTCATAAAGATTGGTCCTTGCCAGCTCCGGACAGAGAAGGAAAGAGTACGGAGGGCCAGCAGTGGGAGTTTACTGGCTAATAATAATGTGTAATTAAAATAACTGAAAACCTGAAAAGGGGTCATTGTGCTATCATTATTAACAAAAGTACCAGTTTTTTTTTACTTTGGTCCTGAAATCGTAAAAAAAAACTTCCGCTCCAATGCTGGTTGCCTCTTTCGTCTATTGATTGATGCAACTGCTGAGCCTGAGGTCCTGTGTTCGATCCCCTGGTCCGTCAAGTGTTATTAAGAGTTTTCATTCGGAATTGCTTAGTAGTAGCCTATAATCTGGTTTATGGCAATAGGCTCGCCCCAAATAGGCTATTTGACAATGTAAAAAATAAGGTCATAATTATTGACACTCGTATAGATATTCGTTTTTAAAATCGATTTGCATTAATTTTACTACAAAACAATGTATTATTTATAAAAAAAATCCCGAAAAAACTTCATCTTTTTAAATCTGGCGCCACGTAATCAAAAACGGTCTGGATTGGCTGAACTTAAGATGACGTCATGATTTAGTCCTAGACTGTCTATCGTTGACAGAACAGATGACTTTTGTCTAGTATCTCGACCGTTTCAACGTTTGTTTACGTGAATCGTGACGTCACGACGCCATATTGTTAAAGATAGCGTTTTGGCTGCTTATTTAAACAGTACATTTTTATTTACTATTTTTTAAAAGAAATACATTATGCAATTTGAAGTAATAGGTTTTTGTGGGTTCGTAAGAAACCATTAAATAACCTGAGATGTTTATCAGAAACCAGTCAAATAGCCTATTAAATGGAACTTAAAAATAACTAGAGAGATATACGAGTTCAATTCTACAATACACTTCTGACTTTCTACACTAGGACCCTGAGTCGAGCAAAAAGAAAAAAAAAGTCAGAATGAACGCTAAGCGAAAACGAAGTAATAGCGCGGGCAGGCGATGCGATGCGACGGGGTGGGTCGGGGGAACAAGACTTTTCACGCGGACGAAGTCGCGGGCAGAAGCTAGTGCTATATATTTTCTAATCAGACACATTCTCCTATATCCTTACACATTGTTGATATATTTTGGCACCACACTAAATTCCTATAGTGAAAACTGACTTAATATAGAACGATTTAATTATAGTATTGTTTCTGATTCTCTATTTGTGGTCGATTTGGACGTGTTCCAAATGGCGCTTAGGTACATGTCACGGAATTAGAAATTACAGTTACTATTTATATGTTGATTTATTGATAAGAGGGGTCCGTGGTTAAATAATAACAGCCGCACAGGTCGATCGATCAGGTTAAGCTACGCTTGCCGCGGTTGGTTTGTGGATGGGTGACCATCTATACATACTGTGATCCCTCCATGTCTCAGAAAGCACATTAGGCCGTTGGTCACGGCTGTCATTCGAGGATCTTTGACAGTCGTTACGGGTAGTCAGAAGTCCGAAAGTCTGACAACCAGTCTTACCAAGGGGTATCACTGTCCATTCCAAGGTTGCCTGGAAGAGATCGCAGAAAGCGATAAGGCCGCCCATTGTATGTTTTGTATTAACCGTATTTTTTTTTTGTTATGTATTTTCTGGTGTACAATAAAGTATATATAAATAAATAAATAATAAATAAACTGGGTTGTGGAGGTCAGATAGGCAGTCGCTCCATGTAAAATACTGGTATTCAGCTGCATCCGGTTAGACTGGAAGCCGACCCCAACATAGTTGCGAGCATCCGGTTAGACTGGAAGCCGATCCCAACATAGTTGCGAAAAGTCTAGGCAGATGATGTTGATTTATTGGTTACATTGCGAAGTAGGCTGAAGATATTTTGAAGCAGGAATCGATCAAACTCAGGGCAAGATTCACAGATCAATAATTAAAATGAACATTATTCTTTTACACGTAATCATATTCGTATAGTATAGGCGAATCGGAGCAGGCATTTCATATGAATATAATAATAATAATAATAATAATAATAATATTCCACAACTATCACACAACGCCGTCTAGTCTCAAGCTAAGCAGAGCTTGTGTTATGAGTACTAGACAACTGATAAACATACTTATATATTTCTAAATACATACATATATAGATAAATTACACCCAGACACAGAACAAATGATCATGCTCATCACACAAACATTTGTCCTGGGTGGGAATCGAACCCACGACCTCCGGCATAGCAGTCATAGTCACTGACCACTAGACCAACAGGCCAGTCATACATATTTGAATATGAACATACATATTTGAAGTGAAAACTTCTTTAGTCGCGTTGGGCGTTTTTACCGACTTCAAAAAAAAGGAGGTTATCAATTCGATACGTATGTATGTAATATTATTGGAATTGCATTATATTCACATATGATGATCTATTAGGGCTTCCAAACAAATATACAAAATTTCATAGACGTATGTATGTATGTATGTATGTTTGTCCACGCATATCTCCGGAACTATTAATCGGATCGTGACCATTTTTTTTTATTGGCTTACATTTTCTTCAACTTAGGGAACAGTGCAAGTTTCATCAAGATCGATTCAGTAATTTTCAAGATATGGACTAATACGTGTAAGTGTGACGGCCTGGCTTATTGATAAGAGCTACGGGTGTAGTGTCAAAGGGAAAACATCTCAAAACCTTGGTCAAATACTAGTGCAAAAACTAAAAATTACGAAATAAAAAGTAATTTAAAAAAATTAAACCGACTTCAAAAAGAAATTAACTCAAAATTATGAAATAACTTTAATTTCGGAAGTCGGTGGCATAAAACTAAATTACAGATCCCAAGACACCGACTTCCGAAATTAAAGTTATTTCATAATTTTGAGTTAATTTCTTTTTGAAGTCGGTTTAATTTTTTTAAATTACTTTTTTTGAGATGGGAAAAACCCATTTTACTCGCGCCACTGTTACCGTAAGCGACACCGCGCGTGTTTAGTTTATAAGACGATTAAAAGATACCCGCTTCGGATATAATAATATTAACGTATAATCCTGTGGAACACAACTTAACGTGCTTATTTTCTGCATTTTCATTCTAAAATAAAACAAATAACCAAACAAACGATGAGGGCGCCACTGTGCGGTCGGTGTAGCCTTAAGCTAATACTTACTTGGCATGCAGAGCGTTAAACAGACGAATGCCGTCCGCCAGACCGCAGATCTGAATGATGTCATCGCGGGACAACCTGCACATAAATACAAAATACGTTATTATTTATAATCTGTGAAACGGCTTCACACTTTACAACAAAGCTCCAAAAACACCCATCTTTAAAGTGAACAAAAAAATGATAAGTTCCGTTGTATTGTAGGATTTTTCAACGAAAGATAAACCCAGTTACTGGGTAACACGATACCCCTTGACAAGACTGTGTTTAAATAAAATATTCTCGATGCACTTGTCCAATATTTATTTAATTTATAAGTTCAGTAAGTCGTATTGTAGGATTTATCAACAAAAGATACAAACCTTAGCAGATCAGCGCCTGAGAAGTTGGTGAATGTGGCAGCGTGATGGCCGAAGCGTTGTCGCGACAACCACGCCTGAGTCTCCGATGACGTTGCCTCCTTTGACAGCCCCGAGTTCTGCAGCAACAAAATCCATACTAATATTATAAATTCGAAAGTAACTCTGCCTGTCTGCCTGTTTTTTTTTTCTTTTTTTTTTTCTTTCTTTTTTTTTTTTCTTTCTTTCTTTTTTTTCTTTTTTTTTTCTCTCTAAAAACTATCATATTATGATAGTTTTTATCGACATACCTCGCTGGCGAAGCCGCGGGCGGAAGCTAGTAACGTTCATAATCTTATTCCGTATCTACATGGACTATGCGAGAAACCAGTCAGCTAGGTGGTCGAAAGCTGAGTGATCAGGGTGCGCCAGAAATATTCTGCACAATGAAATAACATGAATCATCTTCTATAGGTATGAGGAACAGGGTGTAAAGTTCAGTCATCCTCGATAGAAAAGGGAGGATCCTCCGAGGGTGTTGTGTTTGGTGGGCCAACGATTGCTGTTGGAACGTTGTATATATGCTAGTCGCGGTCTTGCGCGATGCAGGATTTTAGAAGGATAGTTTTTTAATGGCAGCCGTAATAGTTATGACATTCTCACTTCTGGGACACAGGTCACACAGGCCTCCTCTCTGTGAGAGGGGGTGGGCGGTAATCCACCACGCAGGCCCAAGTTGGATATCACATGTCTTCGAATTTTTTCTATGGTTCTAAGTCATGCCGGTTAGCTTACGATGTTTTCCTTCACCATTTTGATGATAACATCTCGATTCTTACCTTTTCAGGATCCTCGGCGGGTTGTGGCAGGTCGGGCAGTATCGCGCCGGGCGAGTGGCACGGCGGCGAGTTCACTTTCACGTCGTTTGTTCTGAACAAGAAACATCATCCATTAAAGATGCAAATTTTTTTTTAAGGCAGCACCCGTGTTCCTTCCTTAGCCCTATATGTTCCGGGCCAGCGGTAACCCTTTCGGACAATCCCGCTAACCCGGCAGGCTTCGGCTGACATCTCTTAGAGGCGCGCGTGGAACACGTACGCGCCGTCCGGCCACGTTTAAGCCTCATTTGCAACACAAATCACTAAATGCATTTAACGCTAAATATCAACGTTTCTATCATCTTCAAACGATACTTTAAGTGGTAGTGGTGGTAAAATGTTCTCTACTAACTTTTAGACCTTTGTATCCTGCTTATCCGTATGAAGTTTCATTAAAATCGGTTCATTCATTTCGAAAAATAAGGGCTTGAAAGTTTGTATGAACATTGAAATGCCGCACGGCGTAAATGCTCTTAAAACAGCATGATCGAAACTCAAAAAATCACTGTTTATTCCGAATTTCTTCTTACGCCACTGACGATACAAACAGTGCACGAATTACGAATGCTGCCAAATTCTATATTTATGTTATTTGCATGCGGCCTTCAGAGCGTACTGACCGACATACACTATCTCTGAAATGTGTTTTATTTACATTTGAAATAGTTTGTTGTTTGTGTTTTTTTCAACCGACGAAAAACAAGAAGAAGGTTCTCAAGTCGACACGTACTTTTTTCTCCCTTAGAAATGTTTTTTAGGGTTCTGTACCCAAAGGGTAAAAACGGGACCCTATTACAAAGACTCCACTGTCCGTCTGTCACCAGGCTGTGTCTCATGAACGGTGATAGCTAGACAGTTGAAATTTTCACAGATGACGTATTTCTGTGGCCGCTATAACAACACATACTAAAAACAGAATAAAATAAATATTTAAGGGGGGCTCCCATACAACAATACGTCTTTTCGGCGTTTTTGCCTTGTGGACCCGCACACGAAGGGTTCCGCTTCGTGTGCGGGTCCGACTCGCACTTGGCCAGTTTTTTGTTTATCTTGGCACTTAAATTGAAATCTGCAACAAGCTGATTGTATCTTAAGAAATTCCGATTTTTATTTGTATAAAAAAACATAACACGCAGCCGAAGTTGCGGACAATTTAAAACAATAAAATACTCACTCTTGGCAATACGACGGCTTCATTTGATTGTTGGTGGCCAGAATTGCTGAAACAATACATTCACCTAATTAATTATAAATACAAAAAAAAAAAAATAGTTTCAGTAAGGGTCAGTTCACACCGAGACGCGACGCGACGCGCAGTTTTCAAAATAGAAATACAATTACAGACCTTATCTACTACACTAAAAGGTACACAATGCAGGGTTTACTACGTCGAGTTACGCAGCGCTGCGCCGCGCGGCGCAGCGCTGCGTAGCTCACTGAATCGTGTACCTTTTTGTGTAGCAGATAAGGTCTGTAATTGTATTTCTATCTTGAAAACTGCGCGCCGCGTCGCGTCTCGGTGTGAGCTGACGCTAAGCGATCCAAATAACCGTCAGCATTCATATCAAGGTATGTATTTATTAGCCCTTCTTCTTAAGTACAGTCAGAATTTCAATTATAATTGTTCAATTTAAAAAAAGTATTAACTCTTAGCTTAGATAAAATGCTGAAATACAATATATCAAACAATTTTGTGTGTTTTGGTCTCGTACAGGTAGTTTTTAGGGTTCCGTACCCAAAGGGTAAAAACGGGACCCTATTACTAAGACTTAACTGTCCGTCTGTCACCAGGCTGTATCTCATGAACCGTGATAGCTAGACAGTTGAAATTTTCAAACATGATGTATGCCGCTATATCAACAAATACTAATAAAAACAGAATGAAATAAATAGGTATTTAAGGGGGGCTCCCATACAACAAATGTGGTTTTTTTCGGCGTTTTTGCCTTGCCGTACACCCTTCGTGTGCGAGTCTGACTCGCACTTGGCCAGTTTTTGCCTTGCCGTACACCCTTCGTGTGCGAGTCTGACTCGCACTTGGCCAGTTTTTGCCTTGCCGTACACCCTTCGTGTGCGAGTCTGACTCGCACTTGGCCAGTTTTTGCCTTGCCGTACACCCTTCGTGTGCGAGTCTGACTCGCACTTGGCCAGTTTTTGCCTTGCCGTACACCCTTCGTGTGCGAGTCTGACTCGCACTTGGCCAGTTTTTGCCTTGCCGTACACCCTTCGTGTGCGAGTCTGACTCGCACTTGGCCAGTTTTTGCCTTGCCGTACACCCTTCGTGTGCGAGTCTGACTCGCACTTGGCCAGTTTTTGCCTTGCCGTACACCCTTCGTGTGCGAGTCTGACTCGCACTTGGCCAGTTTTTGCCTTGCCGTACACCCTTCGTGTGCGAGTCTGACTCGCACTTGGCCAGTTTTTGCCTTGCCGTACACCCTTCGTGTGCGAGTCTGACTCGCACTTGGCCAGTTTTTGCCTTGCCGTACACCCTTCGTGTGCGAGTCTGACTCGCACTTGGCCAGTTTTTGCCTTGCCGTACACCCTTCGTGTGCGAGTCTGACTCGCACTTGGCCAGTTTTTACTTGTTTATTTTGTTTTATATATTAACTAGCTTCTGCCCGCGACTTCGTCCGCGTGAAATTTCACCCTCTTAGGGGTGGAATTTCGAAAAACCCTTTCTTAGTGGATACCTACTCTTCACAAAGAACACACCCTCCAAATTTCATGTCTCTAGGAGCAGCGGTTTAGACTGTGCGTTGATATATCAACAATCAGTCAGTCAGTTTACCATTTTATATATATAGATTTTTTGACACTCGCAAGGGAATCAAAACCTATAGGGTACTTCCCGTTGACCTAGAATCATGAAATTTGGCAAGAAGCAATGTCATGTAGCACAAGTAAAGGAAAAAATCCGAAAACCGTAAATTTCTAGTTACATTCCTACAAAATTGTACGGAACCCTCGGTGCGCGAGTCCGACTCGTACTTGACCGGTTTTTTCATGACAGCAGTTATAATTATGACGGAACCGCTTTTTAGGAAACCCAAGGTAAACAGCTCGCATGATCCTTGACTGTAGATTAACTGATCATATTCTAGTTGAGGCTTACAGTAAGGTTGCTAGTTTTAGAAAAAAAAAACAACCCGGCAAGAGGTACCAGGTACCATCATATTATATTTTTAAATTTTCACCGGCGAGCTACTTACTAGATCTCGTTCAAACCAATTTTCGGTGGAAGTTTACATGGTAATGTACAGTCAACAAAGGAGTTAAGTATACAGGAGCGTCGGATATAGTTGAAGTTTACTAAGAAACCGATGGATGTTCTGGACTGAAATTTAATTTAATAAATGAGCTGTTTGTTTTCTATTAATACACTAAAATTTTATTCGAGAATATCCATCGGTTTCTTAGTAAACTTCAACAATATCCGACGCTCCTGTATACTTAACTCCTTTGTTGACTGTACATCATATTTTTTTTTTTAGTTTTATCATTCTCTTATTTTAGAAGTTACAGGGGGGGGGACATATTTTACCACTTTGGAAGTGTCTCTCGCGCAAACTATTCAGTTTAGAAAAAAATTATATTAGAAACCTCAATATCATTTTTGAAGACCTATCCATAAATACCCCACGAATGGGTTTGATGAAAAAAAAAAATTGAGTTTCAGTTCTAAGTATGAGGAACCCCCATAATTTATTTTTTTCTATTTTTTTGTGAAAATCTTAATGCGGTTCACAGAATACATCTACTTACCAAGTTTCAACAGTGTAGTTCTTATAGTTTCGGATAAAAGTGGCCGTGACATACGGACGGACAGACATACAGACATGACGAATCCATAAGGGTTCCGTTTTTGCCATTTGGCTACGGAACCCTAAAAATGAAGACTCACCATTATGTGGCTTGTTGACCGCTATTGGGCTTGCAACAGACTTGGGGGCCACACTGCAACAAAAAAACAATTGGTTTAGTATTTTGTTAATTTAGTGTCATAACTATTTTTGTGACAAGAAAAGAATAATGTTTAGCATAGCATATACATTCAACTCTGGCGTATGGATGGATGGATTTCATGCCATCATCCGCAAAAAAACGGCCTCACTCCTGAGCAGATAAGAGGCAGTCGCAATAGGCTATGGCGACAGATACTTCCTCCGCCATACATAAATCAGCCTATATAACGTTCCCACTGCAGGGACACAGGCCTCCTCTCAGTGAGAGAGAGTGGGCTGTAATCCACCACGCGGGCCCAGTGCGGGTTGGTACATGTCACATGTCTTCGAATTTTTAGTTCTAGGACTTGCAAGTTTCCTCACGATGTTTTCCTTCACCGTTCTGAGAGCAGTGGTGATGGAATAATTTACACAAAGTAAAGAGCCTGTCTGGGTTCGAACCTACGACCTACAACTTGTAAGTCGCGGCTGTTACCACTGGGCCACCACTGCTCCTAGTATTCCTCCGCCATAGTAAGGTAATTTGTGAGAAGACTTGTTCCATAATTTCTGGGTGTCGAATTGTTGGGTGGTCTTCGCATTCATTTGTCTTTAGTTTAATTTACTAACAATAGTATTTTAAGTGCAAAAC
The DNA here is from genome assembly GCA_951800025.1 of Oligia strigilis. Lineage (NCBI taxonomy): Eukaryota > Metazoa > Arthropoda > Insecta > Lepidoptera > Noctuidae > Oligia > Oligia strigilis. The sequence continues at coordinate 8,267,931 of OX637567.1, forward strand.
TGTTACTAACAAGTTATGGATCATAAAGTTGTCCGAAATAAAATTATTATTATTATCACAAAGATATTAATTCACCAAAACCTTACAAGAATCCTGTAGGATGTTATAAAAATATTTAAATAGTACTTGCACTAAATTAGAAAACATTATTATACGCCATTATTGTTTATACAAAATGGTCAAAAAGTCGTGGATTAAACGAAATAGGGAGATAAAGGAGGTGATTTCTAACAAAAAATCTTTCTACAGCATGGCTATAATTCAATTGCCCTAAGAGTTATGATTTCGAAAAACCTTTTCTTAGTGGATACCTAGGTACTCTTCACAAAGAACACCCCTCCCATGTCTGCTCTAGGACCAGCGGCTGTGCGTTGATATATCAGTCAGTTAGGACTTTGAATTTTATATAATTACTAGCTGACCTTGCAAACGTTGTTTTGCTATATAAATTATTTCTAGCTGCCCGGCGCTACTTCGTTCGCGTGGTGTCCTACCCCTTACTCTACCCTACTCCTGCCCTACTCCTATAAGTAATTAAAAATAAAAAAGATAAAAGTATCCTATGTCCGTCTCCTGATTCTAAACTACCACCTCCCGACTAATTTTCAGCTAAATCGGTTCAGCCGTTCTTGAGTTATAAATAGTGTAACTAACACGACTTTCTTATACATATGTATTTATATAGATATTGAAGGACAACAATTATAGAATTTTCCAACCAATGCAAATGGAGTGTTTACCCATTTACCAGTTTACATTATTTATATGAAGGACAAAAGTACTTGCAGATAGTGCGAAAAACAAATATGATTTATTTCAGGAAGTGGAATGATACAGATTAGGTTTATAATGTGTGTTATCTATTGTGTTATGTGTACTGATAATAATCTATTTTAAAGTGGTTGTAGGGTGGTACAGTTAACAACAACAGTGAACTAACACTTCAGCTTTTCAAGTGAAATCTTCTGTAGTCGCACTTTGCGGTCTTTCTGAACACTGAACGAAAGTAAACCGTCGCTCGCGCTAAATCGCGTATACTCGGTTCCAGTCGTAAGTTTTCACTTCTATTGTGGAAATAAGCACACACCCATTTTTTTAAAGTCAAGAGAAATTAAAAAAAAAAAATGCTGAAAAACAATGTAGATCCATTAACTTTGTATCAATCAAGGGCTGATTTTTCAGCAACTAAAAATGCCCTACTTTTACCGCCGTGATTAGAGGACTACCAGACAAATTAGAAAAAATTAAAAAAGAATAGGAACCTAACCATACTCTTTCTTAAAATGTTAATGTAAAAAAATAATTCAATCGGCTCAGTTTACGAGGGGAAAAAAGTGGAATACGAAACGTCGATCTCGTAAAAATTTTTGTTATAATTTCGGTCTGAGTTGCAACTGGGATATCACACACAACGGGGGCAGACTTGAGGAAAAGCGACGGTAATAGTTTCTTATAAAAACTTTTTTACAAAAAAACAACCGACTTCCAAAAACACTATAAAGTCAAAAATAACTTTAATTTCGGAATTCGGTGTCTTTGGATTTGTATTTTAGTTTTTTGCCACCGACTTCCGAAATTAAAGTTATTTTTGACTTTATAGTGTTTTTGGAAGTCGGTTGTTTTTTTGTAAAAAAGTTTTTATTTTTCACTTTTTAGTGGGTCAGTTTGTAATTTATTTAAGTTACAATAGCTTAATATCAACGGATCATCACCTTTTACAAAATATTGCTTTTCCCGGTGCAGGGACGTTAATTGTTGAAGAGTTCTCCCAGTAAGAACCAGGGAACTGGAGCTGATTGAGAAGTCACCATCAGCTCCACTTCACCATACGCATTGTAACGAGCATAAATTGCTTAGCAACCATATTAAAGTAATCGAATCGCAACCCGTGAAATATTTGTCATTGAGTAGTTCCGATGGCCACCTGTGATCTTCATCATCAGCTCCACTTTACCAAATGATGATTTCCGAGAGCAAATGCTCAAGTTACTTTAATTATTGAGTAGGCCACACGACGAAAGAGCATTGCTAGAAATGACGCGATACGCAACTTAAATTCGGTTTCAAATTGACGCATCAGCATGACTAGTAGGTAGTGGTCGTCCTATATAAAACTACAATCTTAATTAGGTATTATTTTTGTACGAACTGAACATTTTGGCATATTGAACCGTATGAAGTAAGCCCAACAAAAGGTAACTGCTGTAAATCGTTGAGGAATTCCCTCGACTGTCTATGGTCTCCATCATCAGACCTGTAATGGCACATAAAACCCATATGGGTGCAAAGTTTTTCCTTTGCCATTACAGTTCTCATCAATATAAATGAATTAATTCCAAACACAAGGTAGCTACTGTAAACTGTTGAGGAGTTCCCTTAACTGTCCTTCGTCTTCATCATCAGACCCCTAATGACAGTCACTACCCATGTAGGTGTAAAGTTCACATCAATACAAATTAATCAAGCCCAAACACAAGGTAACTGCTGTAAATCGTTGAGGAGTCCCCTCGACTGTCTTTCGCCTCCATCATCAGATCGACTCCAGGCCTTCATTAAGTTGTAGTGCTTTAAAATACGTAATGAAAAAATTAACAAACGCACTAGTCGCTCCTACGATTTTCGAATGTTCCCCTCGGTTTCACTGGGATGCCATCATCAGATCCTGGTTTCCTTATCATGGTACCACCCTTGGCATATCTCCTTTCCAACAGAAAAAGAATAATCAAAATCGGTTCATAAACGACGAAGTTATCCGCGAACACACATAAAAAAAAAAAAAAAAAATATATACTGTCGAATTGAGAAGTCGGTTAAAAATACCAATTTTTCAAATTCCTCGCATGCCCCATCCCCTCCTAATGGAATACTATTGCTGACTGTACAATAATTCAATTTCGTATGTGCTCCTATTTAGGGCGAATTTATCCAAGCTTTTATACACATGATTTTAGAATCATGTGCTGAATTTATGGTTTCAGTTTGGTCGTCAATGTCCCTACCACTCTGTATTTATTTGCCACTTAACAAAATGTGCTCAATACTAATTTGACCTAGATCTTCTGATTTGACCCTCGAGTTCAATCTATTTGACCTTTCATATTATGTCTGTTACATTTCTGGCCTATTGTTGTCAACTACGCATCTAAAGTCCTGCCATTTGGTATGTTGAGTAGTTGCTAAGTTACCAATTCAACTATTAGTAATTTGCACAATTTATTTAATCACTATAGCGTAGTCACTAGTGAGCCTATACTGTTCCCATTGCTGGGACATAGGCCTCCTCTGTGTTAGAGGGAGTGGGCCGTATTCCATCATCATCACCATCCTTTACGCAGCTCCAGTGCGGATTGGTGGATGTCATGTCATGTTTTCGAATTTTTGGTTCTAGGACATGCCGGTTTCCTCACAATGTTTTCCTTCACCGTTTTCGATATCAGTGCCTGCCTGGGTTCGAAGGTTCGAACCTACGACTCGTGAGTCACGGCCGTTTCTACTGGGCCATCATGTGACATTTATCTAGCAACTCGCACTGGTCTACACTCTACAACTCCACAAGATGCATAGTGAAAATACAAGCAGTTATTCTCTACATTTTGTTAAGTTATGCAAATGTAAATATTCTGAATATTCATATCTTTATTTTGTGTTCCATTATGTTAACATCATACAATGTCTTAAAATTAAGGGACCGCCTTCTTCCCCTTTTCTTTGTAAGACGGGTCAGGTAATGCAAAGTACTGACTGTATAATTACGGATCCAGGATCCTAACCATTGGGTCTAGAATCTAGACCCAGTGGTAATTTTATTTTTTCATTAATTAGACCAGTACTTACATAATAATATGCTAAGTCATGCATATTAAGTTTTGGTGATGATGACTCATTGATTTAAATGATTATAATAGGTGCTTCATTGAGAGAATTTGGTCATTAGTAGATTGTTGTTGAGGGGCTTGTGGCTCAGTAAGAGCAGCCGCACAGGTCAATCAATCAGGTTAAACAACGCTTGCCGCGGTTGGTTTGTGGATGGGTGACCTTTACATCGTACCCCTCCGTGCCTCGGAAAGCACGTTAAGCCATTGGTCCCGGCTGTCATTCATGGATCTTTGACAGTCATTACGGGTAGTCAGAAGCCCGAAAGTCTGACAACCAGTCTTAACAAGGGGTATTGTATTACCCAGTAAGATAGGTAGTCGCTCCATGTAAAATACTGGTATTCAGCTGCATCCGATTAGACTAGAAGTCGACCCCAACATAGTTGGGAAAAGGCTAGGCAAACGATAAGGTATTTTTGTTTAGTTGAGGGAGTGCCAGTTTCAACATGGAAATGTAAAGTGTTTCTCTCAACATAAAATTTAAGAAGTCCTATCGCTGTTTAATTATTTTAAGGGGCTCTTCTAGCCTTCTATAGTACTGTAGGTAAGGTTTGTGAATAGGGTACACAAAATTATGCGGTATCTCAACTGCCAGTTCGCCCATAAGGGTACTTTAGTCCTTTCATAAAAACACAGATAATGTTTATGCCCTTCATCATCATCATCATCATAAACAGCCTATAATGTTCCCACTGCTGGGACACAGGCCTCCTCTCTGTGAGAGGGAGTGGGCCGTAATCCACTACGCGGGCCCAGTGCGGGTTGGCAGATGTCACATGTCTTCGAATTTTTGGTTCTAGGATATGCCGGTTTCCTCACGATGTTTTCCTTCACCGTTTTGAGAGCAGTGGTGATGAAATAATTTACACAAAGCGAGCAGTGGTGGCCAAGTGGTAATGGCTGCGACTTACGAGTTGTAGGTCGCAGGTTCGAACCCAGACCCGCCCCTAAGACGACCCACTGACCCAGACAGGCGCTTTACTTATGCCCTTGCAGTAGTGTTATCTTTACAAACTTTTAAGGTGATGGGATGAGATTAAAAACCAGTTCTTAAATTGGGAGGTTACCGGTTTTAGGCAGTACGTCACTGTCATCTGACAACACAAATCTTGAAAAACCTTAGCAAACGACTAAAAGTATGTTGGTTTATTCATTGAACTATATTGAGCTTTTGATTTCAGAGTACCATTATGATTTTGGCAAAATTGTGATGACCACAAAAAACAATATTATAGAGTTGAAAGTGGTTTAGTTTTTCAAACATTATATAGTACTCTACTTGCAAATATACAAAATGTATTTCGGAATAAGGAAATAACCTAGTTTATGGGGCTAACATTAAAATTATTTGGTAAAACCAGTTTTACCTTGTGGTTTAAAAAAACAAAAATAAAAAGTATATTTACACCAATCTAGGGCGACGGGCGGGTCTGACGTGAACGTTAGCTGCATTCAGCCTCCTTGCGAGTTCCCTATACGTCGCCGGGTCGGCTTCGATCTCAACCTCGGCCTTCAACAGGGAGAATTTCATCCGCCATCCCTGGGCCTCGACGCCATGCACAAGGCGAGCACTGAGCACTACCCCACGCCCCAGGTGCCGCGCACTCAGTCTTTGCTCGAGCACGAGCATCTTACTCGTCAGCTATAGTCCTGCCTCGTTAAGTTGAAAAAGATGAATGCACCAGATCCAACGCGATACGCCCGCCCGCGTGCAACCACCATAGCTGGCCTGCAGCTCGCTTCAACAACCATTTGTCACGATTATATTCGCACTATGTACACCACAACACTAGGCTGTAAAGTCCTTTTACTGTTCGTAGCACCTTTTTACTTGTCCAACATATTTGATCAGTCAACTGCCCGCAGAAACCGATACGCGAATGGCGGTGATCGTTTCGGCAATGCGTTATTGTACACAGGATAATACCGGTTTGATGGGGTGCAGTGAAAAATTCAACGATTTATCAGCGGAAAATAAATGTGAATAGAAACTAGAAACAAAGGAGTACGTGACAGACGGCGGAGCGCGAGCGACTGGGCGTAATGGCCGCTGATTGGCCGGGAGTGAGGCGCGCACCTCGATTGGATCAAAACCGGTTGGAATCGGTTCGTAGAGGCTGCGGCCGGCTCGGGTCGGTGCATCGTGAGCTCGGGCCGCTAGTGCTGTGACGCGTATGTTGATATCGTATCGATTCGTTTTTTACGTTTCATTTTTTAAATAAAGCTATGGTAGACGGTTTATTTTAATTTTTATAATAATGGATACGCAACAGTTAAGATACGTAGTATTGAGATATTTTTAACTGTATGCAACACCGCTATATGCTATTCATTTAAAACTTAAACGGATCGGCAAAAACCCGGATATAATAATAGCTTTATACGGTTTCGCTTTCGCCCAATTGTCTTTTCATTGCAAACTCATGCAATCCGGTTTCTGGAACTGGAGTTAGTTTATCGCCCGTGTCCAAGTAGTAATAGATGTTAATAATATTACAGCTATCACAAGATAGCTGATCAAACCAACACAACAAACAAGAACAAGATCATGCTCATTTTAGATTATAAAATCTAAAATGAGCATGATCTTTTTGGTAGTACAGTCATGTAAATGATTAGAAAGATTTCATTATAAAGCGAGTCGTTTATTCAAATTATTCAACGCGCTGAGTACAACACAATAAATGAACTAAGAATAGCTGAACGGTTGAGTATTCTGTTTACCATAACATTGCGATCTAGACGAGTGGTCCTTAAATGTATTTTAGATTTGGTAAGTGGCCATGATAAACATGCGAGTACCTATTTTAAGTACGTACAGTACTTCTCGAGGTTGTAGTCTGTTTACGGTTTTCGCAAGTAGGCTACACTACAGTTGGGATTTTAGTGGTGTGATTTTACGGTACTTAAAAATCGTAATTCTCTCAATTTAAATACTTTAAATATATATAGATATATAGTTTATTATCAAGCAAACACCAATCGCTGGGCAGCAGTCCTGTAGATACAGTTAATATTTTTGCATAGAACGACGTACTTAGGTATGTACTTTAGCTTAAACGAATATGATCGGCATGGACACAGCGTTGTTGTGGCTACAGAAACTAACTCTTTTATTTATGAAGCCTTATTGTCTGCGACCGCGACAAAGCCACATTTTACTGCAGTTTGCGGTTTTTAGTAATTCAGCTGTAGTATATACAGACGCCAGCACATCAAGCTGCTACAATCTGTCATTTCTTTAATAGATTTTTAACTTTATCGTTTAGGGTCTAAACTGCATTTGAATTGCATGCCAACTGCAACTTCGCAGTTTGGATGCAGTTGACATAACTAGGTTTCGAAGCAGTTAAAATCAACTACATCTACACTGCGATGTTGCAGTCCGTCAGTAGGAAGCCTAAAGCATAAGGTTCAAAGTTCATTGGGAAAATTTGACAGTTTCGGGTAGCTTGATGTGTTGGCGTCTGTACATTGCCTACCATATCTCGGGCGTACTGTACCTATGTAAAAAATAAAGTTTTGTAACGAAGTCTCCTAAGTATAACGCAAATTATATTCTGCACGCTTGGCGCATGAGAGCTAGACTCACCGTGTCACATGACACGACACATTTTTCTTCCTATTTTCTCGCTGTTAGTGGGCGGAGTATACAACATTATATTATATTATTTCGGAATTAACGCACCCCACCAAACACCCCAATTAGAATATTATGTTATAACTAGCTTCTGCCCGCGACTTCGTCCGCGTGAAATTTCACCTTCCCCCCATTCAACCTCTTACAAAGAACACACTCTGCAAATCTCATGTCTCTAGGACCAGCGGTTTAGGTTGTGCGTTGATCTTGATATATTAGTCAGTCAGGACTTTGAATTTTATATATACGTGTTTTTTTATATCCCATAACTCTAGGGGTCCATAGTACTCATCATTATGAACATTTACTATGGGACCAAACCTGAAATCGCGTCCCATACATTTTGACGAGTTATACGAACATAAACGTAGGGAACATTCGATTTCAGGATCATACACTGAATATTTAATATTCCGTGGAAACCATTGTTTATTTATTAAACTAGTTATACTGATTGTGGGAGAAAGTTGTGGTTACATTACAAATCTAAGCACGTACACAGTCGCACACGAATAAGGGTCTAGCCATAGAAAATCTGGTCTAGCGTAGTAAGTACTTCGTCCATTTAGGTTTGTTTTAACTAAACAGCGGAAGTGTGACTGTAATTTATGTAGTTTTAATTACTTTTGGGATAAAAATGACCTAAATTCAAAATGTCGATTCAGTAGTCAATTATGAACAAACTACTTTCAGGACATGGAACAGAATAAACATTCTGTTAACTTGTATAACAAAATGAAAAGCAACTATCATCATGCAACGTTCATGGTAACATTTTCGATGTTTAGTCAATATCAATTCGATAAGCCGTTTCTGTGTCATTCTGTAGACATACAAATAAACAAAACTTTCCTATTGATAAGTTCCTGATAACGATTTGATATAATGTATTACATAATAACGTATTCTTCGGTTCGGTAAAGTACGATTAACCTCCCTTTTTTAACCTCACTTTACCCAAAGACTACAATATGATGCTGTATCTTTGAAAGCATGTCGTTGAGTCGTCGGTTATATTTCAGGCCACCATCTCTTTTTCATCATTATTCCGTCCAGCGTGTCCTGTTGTCTGTACGTTATAAGAACTGATGGACGCTGCGGAAGGTGACAATTCTAGGCTGACTCTATTCAGCTCGCTATCGACACGCTAAGCAGAAAATTATTTCGGGCTCTTATCATCATCTGCCTAACCTTTTCCCAACTATGCTGGAGACGTCTTCCAGTCTAACCGGATGCTTTTTGTATGGTTGTAAATAGCTATGCTGGAGAAGGACGTCGGCTACTATTAATTCTGGATATTTCTCTAAAAAGTGATGAAATACACATAGACAAAGTCGCAGGGTAACAGCTAGTTTGTAATAAATAACGTGCAGCTCTATCAAACGATAATAGATTGGTACCGGACCTAAGACAACGTCGTCAGTGATTTCTTCCGTCACAGTTATGATACGGCAGCCGTTATCGGAGATAAATAACTACTGAAAATGGTTTCACGCTTTCGTTTCACTTTAATTGGCGTCTTTTTGTGAATGCTAGAGTATTTGATGTTATTCAGCCTGTCAGCCAGCACTAGTTACTTTAGCATTGCCAATTTTTTGCTGAATATTTACGGTAATTTTTTTGAAGTGAAAACTTCTTTAGGCGCGTTGTACATTTTTTGAGATGAGAAAATACCATTGAACTCGCTCCACTGTTACCGTAAGCGACACCGCGCGTGTTTTGTTTATAAGACGATTTAAAAAATACCGGCTTCGGATGTGTTCGACTGTCCTCGAGATGTACTAGGTGTTAATATCCGATATATGTCAGTCAGTGATGGCAAAGTATTCTGTTTATGTTTTGTTTTCACTTGTGTCGGCACTCCCGGAGTGACACTGTTTTTTTTTGGTACTTATTTAAGTATTTGCACAGTTTAGTTCCTAATTTATTTCGTTACCCCTATACATTATACAATATATCAAAATAAAGCTGCAGTTGTTTTTAAGTCCCATGTAATAGGGCCTATTAAATGGGACTTAAAGACGTAGTGTTGGAAGGCCTCCCACAAGGTGGACTGACGACCTTGTGAAGGCCGCAGGAACCCGTTGGATGCGAGAAGCACAGAACCGGTCGAAGTGGAGGTGCTTGGGGGGAGGCCTATGTCCAGCAGTGGACGTCTTTCGGCTGAAATGATGATGATGATGAAATGGGACTTAAAAATAACTGGCGAAATGTAGGTGTACTATAGCACACCTCTGAAGGCTAATTCCCGTTATTAAAAACGGTCATCAACACAACTCTCTAAGACCAAGTAATCCCCAAGAATGACTATTTCATGAAATCTTGACATTTGGGGATGTAATGATTATAATTCTGTAAATACATATTTGATACGACCGCGAATCATATTTTAATCAACGTACAACTTAATACTGACCAGCAAATTGCAAAAAACGTAAGAAAATTTGAATTTCGCGGGCTACTTTAACGCTTCCCCCTTAACTATCTCCATCCTATAATCTAATAGCAACATATAATTACCAACACCAAGCGCCCACGTCACACAGTCGTGTCGAGAATAAATGAACAATGCGAGGGGTGCTCGCTAAAACCACTGCTGGGTTGGTTCATTCTAGTTAGCGCCACCTTCACACGACTTTGTGGCAAAAACGAATCTGTTACGCGTTTAGAAGCGGTAACAATGTGAGGGTAACCAGCAGGGTAATTGCGTAACACACTATCAGTAGCAATGGGTTTCATTTTGACAGTTCAACAACATTCATTGCGTGATTTACGTTGTTGAGCAGACACATTTTTCGAACATATGGAGCAATGGATTAGCAATATGCTTCAAAATGGTTCTAATTGAGAGTAATAGTGTGTTACGCAATTAGGTTAATTAGGATAAGAAAAACAGCAAAAATCATATTTTTAATAAGTATTAGTAAGTATTTTTGCCCCACTGCGCTGCCGTTCAATGTGAAGTTGGCAGAACGCTTCGCTCCGATCCGCTCAAATGCCAATAAAAAGGTTTTTTTTTAATTGAGGGACCCATAGGAAACTAATACAGTTCCAGTACATTTTAATATACATTAAAATGTATTGCCGTGCGCTAGTCTCGTAAAAACTAGAAAATGGTTCGACCGATTTTGATAAACTTTGGTAAGTTGTTGTGTGCGCGCTGGAGAAGGTAGGTACCTACATATAAAAAAAGGGATTGCAGCATTACCTAGTTAGTTAAAAATATTTCTTTCTTTCTATTAAAGCTTTAAACTCTCGTTTTACTCGTTAATTTCGATACAAGATTACATTTCCCTAATATCGTTTAACAGTTAAAAGTCGAATACGAACGATGTCTCAAAAACGGGCAAGACAAGATCATTACTTTACAGATATACATAGCAAAATATATAAACAGCCAGGAACCCAAGTCTTATTACCAAGTGCCAAGTGGGCAAGCATTTTTCACTGCATTTGTTAACTGTGAACTGGATTCGAGCAGAAAGGACATGGCCGGATCCTGCCCTCAGAATCAATCAGAATACATAAATGTACAGCAATTATTAATATATGAAAATTACTTCTTAAATATACTAAAATTAATCCAAACAATTACATTTCTCTAGAACAGGCGACAAAAAATGGCAAATAATATGTGTGTTAATTGATTTTTTGTGGTTTTAGTAATGCAATACAAATTGCATATGCGTTTGGATACATGCATAAGACAAACACTGTATCTATCTGTAGCACGCTTGAAGCTCAGACTAAAATAAAAAACACCCACGGCTGCCAGAATCGTATTGCTAAAGTAAGACCTTAAGAAGTCAACGTTTTCACGATTATCGCAATTATCATTTTTATTTAGAGCTACCGTGGCCTGTGCCATGATGTTGATCACGTTACGCATTATTATGCATCGACAATTATATAAAAGAGTGTGTATCCGAACGTCATAGTTATTTTCTTTACATCTGTCACCTGTCACTCAGTGCCCTGTGCTCGGTGTAGTTCACGTGTAGTTTTTCCGTTTATAAAAAGTACTCTTTGTTGTAGTTTTGCGCTATCGTTTAACGGACTTTCGTTTACGCTTCTAACGCGAAAACGTTAATATTCTGCTGTGCATATTGAACTTGTTTGTTTACGATTTGGATTCCGACTCTCATGATATCAAGGTGTCTGAATTGTAGTGTGGCCACTAATCGAATGCGAAGGCATATTGTAACAACTCTAACGCCGCAGTTAGGCCTCGGTCTCGAAGTCAGCGATTGCGAGGCGGGGGCGGCGGCGGCGGCGGCGCGGCAACGCAGACCCGGTCTCGAAGCCAGCGGCCCAGGCGGGCAGATCGCGCGGCTCTAGAGCGGCGTAGTGTTGTGTTATGCGAAATTAGTGTCTTTGTTCGCGAACGAAATGAATATACACAGACAGGTTGAAGAACTAGAAGAAATGAAGCTGTCCGGAATGCCCGAACCAGCTCCACTTCCACCAATTGTTAATCCTACTGTCGCACATGAACCTCCACCGCCAGCTGATGATAACCCTATTGATGTTTTTCTTAAAATGTCTGTAAAACAAGTAGCTACTTATACATTTTAAAAGTAAATGTCTATCGTACCTACTTAATTAGATACTTAAATAAAAATTCAAGTGCTATTTTAGTGTTTTATTGTCTATCGAATTGTATATTTTTTGCCAAGTCGCTATGAGGAAGTCATATTAATATCCAGAAATATCCCAACCCAGTTACTGGGTCGAGACCTGGTCGCTCACCGAGTCGCAAAAGTTCCGCCTTGGCGTTTGTCAAAGAGCGATGGAGCGCAGCATCCTGGGTGTAAAAAGACAGGACAAAATTCGGAACACCATGCTGCGTTCCAAAACGAGTATAATAGACGTAGCTAGGCAAGAAGGCTGCCAGGCTCAAGTGGGATTGGGCGGATCACATCAGCCGCATGCAGGATTACCGCTGGGCAAAAGTTTCCACACAATGGGTGCCTGAAGATGGACGGCGCCGCCGAGGTCGACCCAGAAAGCGGTGGCGAGATGACCTGGACGCGTACCGCGAGGGCTGGTTCGAGGTGGCGCAGGAATAGAGTTCCTGGAAGGACTTGGGGGAGGCCTTTGCCCAGCAGTGGGCAGTATAGGCTAAAAAAAAAAAGTTACTGGGTAATACGATACCCCTTGGTAAGGCCTCATTTACGGAGACGCGGGTCGTCGCGCGTCGCGTTGTGCGGCGCGGCCCGCGTTGTATGAGTGCGGCGATTTTAGACGCGTTTGCTTGAAAGGAGCGTTTTTTGCAGCTGAGCCTTTAACGCAGCGGCAATTCTCGATGAAGCGATGCCAGCGGCAGAATCTTCTGCCAGTCATATTTGGAAATTGCAGAACGCAGACGTAGTCACGTGTTGCAAGTTGCGACACGTGCGCTCCCATCTTCCGCTAACCTAAAACTGGTCGGTTTGATTGAGCCGCGTGCGCCGCAGCGTTGCCCGCCGCGTGCTTTGCTACACGCTTGAGAATTTGCCGCGGGCGCAGTGGCGGGCACCGCCATGCTTTCCGCCCCGCATCTCTATGAACAACGTCTTTTATTGCCATACGTTTGTGTTTACGCGTGTGATGATAAGTGCCACTTGACGCGCCGCCCGCCGCTCCGTAAACAGAAACTTCGTACGACGCGCCGCGAGACGCCACGCCGCACGCGACGTTCGACGCCCCGCGTCTCCGTAAATGAGTCCTGTTGGACTTTCGGGCTTCTGACTAACCTACATCAATGATTACTAATAAGTTTTACTTGGTATTTTCATTTTCGGCTCTTTCTTCACTAGCTGACACGACGTGTAATATGTATGGAACACCGACATTTAAGAGTATTCCATACATTTTTATAGAATTAGATATTCACTGATACCGATGTGAATAAATGTCACGTCAACTAGTGAAGAAACGGCCTTTATACAATTGATAATATTGCATTTCTCGTATTGTTTCGTCTATAAAACTCGGAATGATTGCTATTCAAAATGTCTAGGCACTTTTTTTTGTATCCTATCTATAGTATCTCTCGCTTCTTCTCTGATCATAAAACTTAAACTATTGTAAAGACATACCTATAAGCTTTAATATGACGTACTGTATGTCAGTGTACATGAATATTTTTTGTTAGGGCACAGCTCTCTACAAATTCCGGCCATGTCCTTTTGTCGGTGATTTGCAGAAAGTTGCTTCCGAATTTCCGAAACCGGCCAATTGTATTTGTGTAAATCTATTAGGTTTCATTCGGACTTTGTAGTTTTTTGAAATCTTATTATCCACTAATATTCATCATCTGCCTAGCCTTTTCCCAATTATGTTGGGGTCGGCTTCCAGTCTTACCGGATGCAGCTCAATGCCAGTATTTTACATGGTATCTGACCTCCACAACCCCGTTACTGGGTAATACGATACCTCTTGGTAAGACTGGTTGTCACCCTTTCAGGTTTCTGACGACCTTTAACGACTGTCAAAGATCTAAGAATGACTTTCTGTCTGATACCTTTTTGCGCCTTAACGGCAGAACGGATTTGAATGACAGGCAAACAGACATAGACCATGGCATGAGTTAGGTGTTTAGGACATAGGATACTTTTTATCTTGGTAGTACGATCTCGTGGGATAGTTTCCGACGTCTATGCGCGTGGTGTATGTGCAGCGCAGAACAGATGGCCGATGAGGCCGAAAGGTTTTAGAGTGGCGAACGCATACCGAAAGAGGTAGCGTTGACCGGCCTTCCATAAGGGGGCCGGTGACTTGGTGAAGGCCGCAGGAATCCGCTGGAGACGAGAAGCACAGAACCGGTCGAAGTGGCGGTGCTTGGGGGAGGCCTATGCGTAGCAGTGGAAGTCTTTCAACCGAAATGATGATGCGGGCGATGCAGCAGGTAAACGCCAGTTTAAACATGATTGACATGACACGCATGATAGGTCTTCACCACTCAATTAGGACGTCGTCGTGTCTGCCAAATAATATTACTTTATTTTGCTCCAAAAAACTACGCTAAGTGATTCCATAAATAAATGGAATCTACATGATATTAGCAATGCACGAAAGTAGAACACCGTTATTGCATAAACTGCAAACCATGAAAGTCAACGACCTGAACAGACCCTGTATTCTAAATAGGTTACTACAGCTGAGAGCTCACCAATCAGAGAATTAGAAGAGGACAGAGATATATTGCTACGCAGAAACAGAATTGTATTGAATTTGTTCTTTACTAGCTTTTTCCCGCGACTTCACAGGCGTGGAAGTCGAAAATTATGTTACTATCGGGATAAAACGTATCCATATCCATATTATGTATTGTACTAATATTATAAATTCGAAAGTAACTCTGTCTGTCTGTATGTTACCTTTTCACGCCTAAACCACTGAACAGATTTTGATAAAATTTAGCAGGGAGATAGATTGCATCCCGGGGAAAGAGATAGAATAGTTTTTATCGACATACCTCGCGAGCGAAGCCGCGGGCGGAAGCTAGTATCCTATCAAGTGTCTTGAAGTCATGGTCTATCCACTATCCACGTACCAAATAAACCTACTTTTCTTTCTTGCTTTCAAATTTCATCCAAATCCGTACAGTCGTTAAAGCGTAAAAAGGTAGCAGACAGACAGAGTTAATTTCGCATTTATAATATTAGTATGGATGTGATCACGAGAGCAACGAGATTAAATCACGGTCTCGCGGGCAAGTGCATTGACGTTCGACATTTTATGGGGAAATGGTGGGAAGGTAGGTGGGAAACCTTTGCCATATTCCGCGCGTAATAATGCGAGGAAAATTTTAATAATTTGAAAGGAACTGTACATTTTGTATTTGTAACTGTAGGTACAGAGAAGCTTGAGTTGTAACCAAGTGTCGGAGTGTCCAAAGTTTCCGTACCTAAGTAGACTTTCAAACCACAACATCAATATTCCCACCACCACCGCTCATAGCCACAAAATCAAAGGTTACTAAAGTGACAGGACATAAATACAGTCTGCTTACAATATCATTACATCCTTTTTAATCCGGTCCAAACGAGTTTCAAGTCGCGCTAGCATCTATCCGTTCTAAATATAGTCGGGTACAATTTACTGTAATGGGGTCGGTAACTGCTTTGGATTCGTCTTGATGCAGGATGAATGGACGTGACAGGTCGGAGTTGTCTAATTTTAACTGGTAATTTATTGGTTTTATATGGTTTGTGTGAAGAGAGTGACGGTATACAGGTCGTTTGGTAGAAGGACCGAGAGACTATACAGCGTGAAATTTTAATGGCTGTTTTCCCGCGGCAGAACGATTTGTACTCAGTAGTGCTACCGATTCATGGAGTTACATTTTTTTTTTTCAAGTAATTATAAAAATATGATCTCAACTCGAAAGTAAAAGAATCAATAGTAACTCACATGCGCCCCTAACATCTTTGCAGGTAGCAGGACGACCACGCGCAGTCGTCTTTTTGCGCTGTAGCTATACCATTGGTTCGAGATCGCGTTCGAGTGTGGTTTTTCACAATTGCAGATCTGTCATTTTTTAATACACACATCAACACGGTCTAGGGATATTTCATACTCAATTAAATAACTCGAAAAGTACTGGCCGCATTGGAATCTTTTATTTATACACCGATTTGTTTGTAATTTATCTCAGACTAATTCCAAATTTAAATTTTTGAAAATTCTTTTGTTTCGGTGGCAAAAAATGTCTTGATGTATAGGAGAGGGAATTTTCATTTGTGCGAAATTTAGAAAACAATACGAATTACGTTTACTTACAGTTTTTTTTCATTTTTAAACGAAAGATAAAGTTAAAATTGAGGTATTGTAGCCATGCAACGCCGACATTTGACGAGGGCGGAGATGTTACGAGCTGTGGGAATGCTGGAAGCTGGATCTGTTCAGCGTAATGTTGCTGAGGCCATAGGGACCCATCAAAATGTAATTTCAAGATTGTGGACACGCTATCGTGCCACAGGTGAAGTAGCGGAGAGGCACCGGGGGCCAAGTCGCATCACTACCCCCAGACAAGACCGATTTTTGCAAATTACTGCGCGAGCACAACCAAATGCAACGGCGACTCAATTGGTCCAAAGGCTGCGAGTGGAACACCAAGTGCTTGTGAGTGATCAAACTGTAAGAACTTCGATCAATAATAGTACTAGATGCCCGATAAGCGCTTCAAAAACGGCCCGAAAAATACGAGCACGAATACTTTTGTGCTCTTATTTCAAATTAGTATGGTCCAATCATAGCCAATGTTAAAACGTCAAAATGGCTCAGTGCGCGTTCAAAAGTTGTGTAAATAACCACCGTAACACCAAGATTTTGGAAGGAATATCTTTTTTTCGGTAAGTCTTTATCATTAAATGTTTTTCATAAAATAGTAACACAGTTAAATAGTAAATATAAATCAATTAGCAAATATTATGATTGTTGGCCAATGTTTGCGACAACGCGCCAACTATTCTAACAAACATTGAAGCATTGAAATGTGATTCCAAGAACTACGTCTAATTCCAAATTCGAGTAAGTACGAAATTGTCAACAAAATGTTTTTAACCGTATTGCTTAGACGTTAAGTTTCATTTTAGAATAAATATTTTTGTACTTATTATAAAAATGACTTTTTATTTTCAAGTGACATTTTAAATTTATTGCTTCGATGACAGAAGGACTTAAATATAAATCATTTGCAATCGTAATTAAACTTTATGTTAGAGTGTTAAGGTTTATAATAGTCTGAAGTTGTTAATATTATTACTATTATCTACTACTACTATTATTACTTTTTTCTATAGTTCGTAGTAAGAAGTATAAATGTTTATCTGTGTGCAAACGTGGCCACTTTAGCGACTTATTTTTGTTCCTAATCATTCATCTAGTACTATTATTGATCGAAGTGTAAGAAGGCGACTGCATGAAAGCAATCTACGCTCTCGTAGACCACTCCGGGTCCCACCTTTACGGAGAGGCAATCGTGGACGACGATTAGAATGGGTTCGGAACCACGTGGACTGGGGCCGTGAGCAATGGTCCAATGTGCTGTTCACGGATGAATCCAGGTTCGGCTTCCATCCAGATTCACGAAGGACGCGTGTTTGGCGAGTTCCTGGACGATGGAGCCGTCTCCAGAACCCTCAGGAAGTTCACCCATACCAAGGAGGAACAATTATGGTTTGGGCAGGAATTCGTCTTGGAGGACGGACGGATCTCGTTTGGGTGCGGGGCAATATGACGGCAGAACGATACGTCCAACAGGTGCTGGGGCCCGTAATCTTGCCCCACAGAACACAAATGGGGCAAGATTTCCTGCTCATGCACGACAATGCCCGGGCACACACGGCGAGAACGGTAGCAGCTTGGTTACATACACATAATGTTAGGGCCTTAGACTGGCCTGCTCAATCGCCAGATCTAAATCCCATTGAGCATGCGTGGGATATGCTGCAAAGAAGAGCTCTGAAGGAAGTTCCTGAAAATCTGGCTACAGAAGATCAACTTTTTGCGCACCTCAGAAGGACATGGGACAATATTCCGCAGCAAGACATTGACAACCTTGTTCTGAGCATGCCGAATCGTTGCCGATGTGTTATGAACATCATGGGCGCTTTCTCAGACTACTAACTTCAAGTTTATAAACACAAATTAAATGATTTTTCTATTTTTTTCAGTTTTTACTCACAAATTAAAAGTTCATTCATATACGATTTCCGTCTATGCTTCATTTTTTTTCCATAAAATCCTGAAATTTTAATCTAAGTACCTTAACCATTATTAAAAAATGGTAGAATATTAAATAACGTATCTTTTAAATATATACATGTCATATAAATAATTAACACATTGATAGTAATTCGCTTTTTTAAAAATATCCCTAGACCGTGTTGATGTGTGTACTTTATTTTTATTTTTTTATAAATCGATTGTACTATCAAGACAAAATCATTTCGCTTCGGGAAAACAACCATTAAAATTTCACGCTGTATAATAAGTTACCAGGACAAGTTATCTCAAGTATTAGCAAGGTGTATTATTCTGTTGACGAATATTTAGATGACCAATTTTAATTACTTATACTTATTAACTAAATCCAATCTGTGCTCATGTTATGACATACTAATAATTTTGTTAATTTTGATTACATACTGTTGTATTAATTTTTTTATTTATTTATCACATGACATTATGGAACCTTTGATATTTTGTATGCCTTTTGGCGGGGCACAGCTCGGATCTTATGTATTTATAACACCTTTTGTATGTACCCTGTGTTCACGAAATAAATGAATTTGAATTTGAGACACATATCTGAGGGATTGGGGATGTCTTTTACTATCATAAAATTGTTAAATTTTACTATGATTTTTTAAATTGATAATTTTTGTTCCTTATCACGATTTTATGACTTTGGAAGCACCGAAGTCGTTTTCTAGAACCAAATGTACATTGCATATAACACTAGAAATTATTGCGCTCTATTACCTACAACCACAAACAAAAAAGGTGTGACGATCGGGTGATTAAAAAGAAACATATTATTATCTCAATTACGTACCGTGGCACTTAAGACAGGAGTTATGGTTTAAAACTAGGATAATATGACACTTTCTATTCCTAAAAAATATTGTCCGTCCTTCTACCAAAAACCCTGTATAAGAGCCTGCATTGGATGTGGTACTTTTAGACAGAGAAAAACCTTTGAGTCAGTCGAATAAGGCATAAATGACGTAAGAATTAGTTGAAGTCAATATTCAGGATAAATAAAACGACTTGGGAAAGGATAAAGTTGCCCATTGGACTGACGAAGGGTGGTTCTGGTTACCATTACCTATAACTATGGCCAGAGCCATGCTATTGACCTTTCGACAAGCTCGCTTGTTTGATGCGATAGTTGGTTTATGAAATGAATCATTTAACAATCACCAGTGGAAAATACAATCCATACTAATATTATAAATTCAAAAGTAACTCTGTCTGTCTGTATGTTACCTTTTCACGCCTAAACCACTGGACGAATTTCGATAAAATTTGACAGAGAGATAGATTGCATCCAAGGGAAGGACACAGGATAGTTTTTATCGACATACCTCACGGGCGAAGCCGCGGCCGGCAGCTAGTGGTAAAATAAAAATACAGCGACAAAAACGCAACCAATAGGTAAACTACATATATTCTTAAACCCGTTATTATCCTATCAGCATCGCGTGCAACTGCAGTTGTTTATAACGTAAAACATAAACATAGAAAAACCTTCATAATAACAACACGCTACGCTAGTAAAGACACGTACGTCATTTCACGCTAGGAGTTGAGAGACCAATTGACATGCAAGTGTCGTCGGCTGGTCACGCAAAACATGAGACATCAAGGAGGCAATTGTCCGCTATTCAGAACAGCATGCTAATTATCCCTAATAGGGATATCAGTGAATTAACGAGGACGGAATTAGACGAAGGGTTATTTTTGTATCGCTAGTGATGTTGCGATGTCGACAGTTTTTTGCGGTAATTATCGGTTTTTGCTGGAGTACGTTCCGCGAGTAAAACACGAGAAAAACAAAACATCATAATAACAATACGCTATGTTAGTAAAGACACGTTATTCAACGCTGGTAGTATCAATTGCTATGCAAGTCAGCAAGTGTTGTCGGCTCGTCACGCAAAACACGAGACATGAAGGGAGGCAAGTGTCCGCTATTGTACGATCAGCATACTAATTATATCTAATAGCAATATTATTGAACTAACGTGCTGGACAGAATTAGATGTGGAGTTATTTTTGTAACGCTAGTGATGTTGCGATGTCGATAGTCTTTTTTTTTTTGCGGTAATTACCGGTTTTTGCTGGAGTTTGACTGAAACTGAAATTAATGAAATAATAGTTTTGTGTGTAGGTTCAACGGCTTGTTTGCAGCGTATTCCTCAGAACTAATAACCACTAATCAAAATCATTCTCAATGAGACAATGATACCTGCATTTACAGAACCAAAAGATTTTTCCACTCGTAACTACCAATTAGACCCAATTTAGCATAGCGTACAAAATGCAAAGAAATATTGTAGGTAACAATATAAATGACTGAAACGTCTGAAATATTCATTGAAACTAAGCGAACTCATTCAAATTTATGAGTTTATAAATTAATGAAGTACCTACTTATTCAAATTATTGTAATTTGTTGCAAAAAAAAACTTTGAAACCTGCGGGGCAATTGCGTAACACAATCGGAATCGGTTTCATTTTGACAGTTCAACAACATTCATTGCGTTATTTACGTGCTGAGCAGACAAATTTTTTGAACTTATGAAGCAATGGATTAGCAATTTGCTTCAAAATGATTCAGATTCCGATTGTGTCTTACGCAAGTAGGGTGCAGATATTCATCCTCAAGTTGACTAATTAAAAGAAATGTAAGTACTGAAGTTTGCCTTCTTAATGTAATTCTGTGTGTTTGTATATTTCAGGTTCACAAATTGCCCAGAGTCCATTTGTAGGTAGGTATATAAAATTTTTGACCCGGGGTTCCCAAGTAAGAAAAAATAAGACTTGGAGTAACCCCCTGCGCCCCTTTCATCTCACGTAAGATCCGTAGTCCGTACCTATCTGCCACAATTGCAAAGAAAAAGTAGCAAACAAATGAATAAGTTATAATTTTTGCTTACTTTTGTGATCTTACGTAAGAACAAACTAGAACCCGGGAACCTATACGGACCCCCTCTCCCCTAAAATGGTCTTAGGTACCTGTACCTACGTAATATTTTTTTTTCCCTTGTCCTAGGGTTCAACAATAGGATGGACCCTAATCTTATTATTACAATCTAGCCTTTTAGATAGACTAATAAGTAATTTAATTATAACCTAAACTAAGTATTAAAAATTGTCTTTAGTAAGAATGTGTCCGATAGCACTTTTCTTATCTATACTTAATATTATAAAGCTGCAGAGTTTGTTTGTTTGTTTGTTTGTTTGAACGCGCTAATCTCTGGAAGTACTGGTCCGATTTGAATGATTCTTTTAGTGTTGGGTAGTCCATTTATCGAGGAAGGCTATAGGCTATATAACATCACGCTACGACCCTTAGGAGCCGCGCAGCGTGTCACACCGCGGGGAACAGCTAGTTGTCTATATTAAGGCGACTACACTTCGTGTTCGTTCTTGTGTTTGTTTGGCACTTTTGTACTTTACACTATTCACTAACACTAGCTCGAACGGTTTTGTTCTTTTTAGTCTTCTAACTATGTTTGTGTGGTCGAGAAGCTGGACGTTCACATGCTGATGAATCAGAATTTC
Organism: Oligia strigilis; assembly: GCA_951800025.1. Lineage (NCBI taxonomy): Eukaryota > Metazoa > Arthropoda > Insecta > Lepidoptera > Noctuidae > Oligia > Oligia strigilis. The sequence continues at coordinate 8,289,726 of OX637567.1, forward strand.
CACAGATGAGCAATTTCCACAATTTCCACAGTGCACTGTAGGGCTAGTTTCCAATGACCGCTAGTTAGTTTAGGTCGCAGCCTAGCTTCATTGATATTATTTAACTGCACATATCGACACAGAGGTTGCACACAACTTCAGCTCGTTGTGTGAAGGCGAATTCAATTCCATGCGCTTTTGTATGGAATGTGCATGTTTTTGATGCAATTTTCTGTTATTATGAGCAAGTTATGGTGACATTTACGGGGATAAAAAAACTGGCCAAGTGCGAGTCGGACTCGCACACGAAGGGTTCCGTACCACAAGTTTTTTGTGTTTATTTTTATGTTTTTAGTATGTTTTTAGTATTTGTTGTTATAGCGGCAACAGAAATACATAATCTGTGAAAATTTCAACTGTCTAACTATCACGGTTCATGAGATACCTACACAGCCTGGTGGCAGACGGACAGATGGACAGCGGAGTCTTAGTAATAGGGTCCCGTTTTACCCTTTGGGTACGGAACCTTAAAAATAACTAAAACACAGTAGCCAGATGAAACTACTGGCGAAAGGTTTGTGTATTTAACGTCCACCTAACCCAAAGAGATGTTGGAAAGGTGCCACGCTAAAATGGAACTGGGCTGGACACATCTGCCGCATGTCAGAAGAATAATGACCCAATGGCCTTAATGGCAAGCGACATTGTGGCAGGCCCAGACGGAGATGGCCGAATGAGCTGGACTCCTTCAACAAGAACTGGTCCTTAACAGCTTTGAACAAAGAGAAGTCGAAAGAGAGTAGCGAGGCCTTTGTCCTGCAGTTGGACATCAGAGGTTAATAATAAAAATAACCATCGGGGAAATAGACGTGATTTTATGTTAGATTCCAGGTGCAAAAGGTGTCCATTTGCAGGTGTAAAAGTTGCCCCGTGATCATTTGCAGGTGTAAAAGTTACCCAGTGTCCATTTGCAGGAGTAAAAGTTGCCCAGTGTCCATTTGCAGGTATAAAAGTTACCCAGTGACCATTTGCAGGTGTAAAAGGTTCCCAGTGTCCATTTGCAGGTATAAAAGTTGCCCAGTGTCCATTTGCAGGTGCTAAGATTGGCCCGTGTCTATTGTTAGTTGCAATATTCAATTCCATGTATAACATGTGTTTAAAAAAATCCCCGAGTGCCAATCCTAAATAAGTCAATAATTATTTTAATAACAGTAAACTTAAAAACAGTTTATCTAAGTTATTTTTTAATCTCAGATACAAACATGAATAATAATAAGTTCTTGATAAAAAAGAGCTGCAAAATACTTGACATTATTTTAGTATTTGGGTTAAGGACAATTTGCTAACTTTACGCCGATAACAAATATGTCCTAGATTATATTGCTGATCTCAAGGCAAAAAATGATTCGTAACGAAAACGAAAAAAAAACCGGACAAGAGCGAGTCGGACTCGCGCACCGTGGGTTCCGTACCATCATTTTTTTTAAATTTCCCTCGGCGAGGCCTATATTCGTCAGGGAATTTAAACACTGTGCACTGCGGTGTAGAATATTGCAGTTTTATGTCAGCGCCATCTCTTGGCCGATAGTGGAACTAATTTAGCTTTTGTTGATGATTTCTGAAAAAGTGTGCTATGCAAACTTCGGAGATAAGGGGGATAAATTTCAACCATTAACACTATTCCATAAGAGATCTGTGGTTGGTGGTCTAATGATTATAATTCTCTTAATATGTACATATTAAGAGAATTATAATCATTAGAATCATTAATATATCTTTCTAATTTTGATTTGTCGCGAATCATATTTTAATCAAGATACAATCTGACACTGACCTGCAAATTGCAAAAAACGTAAGAAAATTTGAATTTCGCGGTCTACCACTATCCATTCGCCTTAAGAGCCTATACTACCTCAGCTAAAACTCACTCTTTATCTCGCTCGCACGATACTGCTCGCGGACTGTGTGAAAGCGAGACAGAGTGCGGTGCTGGGCGGGAGGCAGCGCCAATAGTTTAGGTATTTGCTTTTTACGGTGAAAATAAAGGTAATTCAAAAAAACTAACTAACATAAGACCTGCTTTATAGTTAGTTCAGTTAGTATGCAAAGTTTCATGATCTAATTTGAAGTATTTTTTGAATACCAGCGGTTTATTGTTCGGTTTGGAGGTAACTTTGGAATTTTTTTCTATCGAGAAAATTTTATAGAATCGTGTTTTCGTCTAACATAAGACCTTACATTAATCCTCAACTTTAGCATATATTTATTTCAAAATTAATGCTGCGGAATTTTCGACATAACGGAGGATCATGCTAAGCCATTTGAGGTAGTATAGGCTCTTAAGGTTAAATCATTAACTATTTGGTAATGTCCTATTATAGTAATTGTGATGAAATGATTTGAAATGATGAAATGATTTTTATTTTTGTAAGTAGGTTTGTACAAACACTTTTACACGTCAATCATGTTTTTTTAAAACTAGATGAAGTCGGCGTTTCCTATCTGACTACTCTGAGAAGCAGTGCCGTAATTAGCCTTTTATGCGCCCGGTGCGAGCTGCTATATCCGCGCCCTTTTTTTTTTTCGGATGGGAAATTATCAAATGACCCGCTCTGGGTGGAGCGGAAGGGAGTGTCAGACTCTTACTGACTAAAACCCACCCGTGTTCCTTCCTTAGCCCTTTATGTTCCGGGCCAGCGGTAACCCTTTGGGACAATATCCCACTGACCCGGCAGGCTTCGGTCCTAAGGGGCCCATTCCTCGATGCTGACATCTCTTTAAGGCGCGCATGGAACACGTACGCGCCGTCCGGCACGGGCCGTCCTGATCGGACGGTGAGCTACCCATTACTCTCCGCCCGCAGGTCCACGCCTACGGAGGCCGGGAGTCGTCACGCGGCTCCCGACGCCCGGAGCTTCTCCCGCGGCGGCTGGGACGGGAGGCCCTCTCCCTGAGCCGTCCCGCCACCTCCTTTGCTAGCATGACTGCTTCGCAGAAGAAGGTGACTGCCTCCCACTCCCTCTCGCCCCGGACCATGGCTTACACCAGGGCCGGACGCGACAGGTCGCCGCCGCTGCCGATCGCCTCTACAAGGAAACGGCGGTGCTCCGCCCAAGCGGGACAGACCTCCACCGTGTCGTCTGGGCGATCCTGGCAATGGTGACACCCGGGCGTTTCCTCCCGCCTGATGATGTGCAGGAACCTCCCAAAACTTCCGTGTCAGGCGGATCTGCGTCAGGCGGTAGGTGAGGGCGCCGTGGTGCCTCTCTAGCCACTCCTCAAAGAGGGGTCTTATCGCCACTATCGTGGAGTGTCCTGCGCTGGGTTGCGACGGTCGTTCTTTCCATGTCGCCATGAGGTCATGCCGGATCGAGATCCGTCCGCTCCGCGATTTGCTGCGGAAGCGGATTTTGCCCCCGGCGTAGTGCCTCCGCGCGCCACTAATACAGGCGCGCAAGGACTATCCAGATCCCATGGCGGCAGTCCGGCAAGGAAGCTTGCCGCCTCGCCCGAGATCGTGCGGTAGCCCCGGATAAGCCTGCTGGGGCGCATTCAGGTAGTGGGCGGCTCGCCGCCGCAGTGAACGCGCCCACACCGGGGCCCCGTATAGGGCCATGGACCGCACGACCCCCGCGTAAAGCCTCTGGCAGGAGGCGTTTGGCCCCCTCAGGTTGGGCAAGAAGCGCTTGAAGGCGGTCCCGGCCCGTTCTAGTTTGGGGGCCAAACGTCGGAAGTGCTCGACGATGTTCCACCGGCTGTCGAGGATGAGACCGAGGTATTTCATCGTCGTCTCGACGGCGATATGAACCCCTCCTACCGTTAGTTGGGATCCCGATGGTGGCGCGTTCCGGGGCCCATGAAACGACATGGCCTCGGACTTATGCAATGCCACCTCGAGGCCCAACTGCCGGATCCTCTCCACGACTATCGCAACCCCGCGTGTCATCGCATCGGCCGCGCCTGATGCGACCTCCCCTGCGCCAGGACCAGCGCGTCGTCAGCGTAGCAAACCACGCTGACGCCATCAGGGAGGTCGGCCCACAGCACCCAGTCGTAGCTGTCCCACAGCACCCAGTCGTAGCTGTCCCACAGGAACGACCCCAGAACCGATCCCTGCGGTACACCGCACGACAACTCTCGCCGGTTCCACTCTCCGTCGCGACCGGGGTAGATGACGGCTCTGTCCGTCAAATACGCCTCGACTATTCGACGGAGGTAGGTCGGCACCCGGTGATACCGGAGTGGCTCCACAAAGCAGCTCCAGGGCAGGGTGTTAAACGCGATGGCGATGTCGAGTGACACCGCCACGACGACCCCACCCCGGGACACCGCGTCCCCCGTAGTGAGGGCTCTCACGCGCATGATGGCGTCCACCGTCGAGCGCACCTTGCGGAAGCCAAACTGGCTGTCCGCCAGATCCGACCCCGTCCTCACCAGGTGCCCGACGAGGTGGCCCGCAATCAATCTCTCAAAGAGCTTGCCGACCTCTTTACGCGAGTAAAGACGCTTTTTACGCTTTTCAGGAAAATCGTCTTCGATATCACATTCTTCACAAACTTTTACGATTATTATTTATTTGTAAGAAGAATATACGCGGACGATGCGAATCCACACGTATAAATAAACAAATAATAGGTATTGTTAGTGACCCAGGTCTGGTCATTTCTGCGCCCCTCCAGGGTCTGCGCCCTGTGCCTGGGCACCGCTGGCACCGCCCTATTTACGGCACTGCTGAGAAGAAAGGCCGAAACAAACTCAGAGGTCACAGTCTCTTTTAAAGTCCAGACATAATCTTGGTCAGGTTATATGAAGACCATGTAGATCGATGTCTGAGGTGGTCTTTTGAGGAAAGAACCACACAGATTGAGAGGACCTGTCCAGTCAGTGCACGCATTTGCCAAAAATCGTGCAGCTCAACTCAAGACTTAAGGAGCTCAACGATTCGACGAACAATACCAAAGAAAGGACATTTGGGTAGGTATTGTCTCACATGACACCAATTGATATTTATTGTTCTAAATTCATGGGCATGTGACAATGATTTTATGAATTACATACTTGTCGGTGTCACAGGTTATTGGTAAAATTGTGATATTGTCATCTGTTTATTTCTTTCGTATTTACAGCTCATCATCTGCCTAGCGTTTTCCCAACTATATTGGGGTCGGCTTCCAGTCTAACTGAATGCAGCTGAATAGCAGTATTTTACATGGAGCGACTGCCTATCTGACCTCCACAGCCCAGTTACTGGGTAATACGATACCCCTTGGTAAGGCTGGTTATCAGACTTTCGGGCTTCTGACTACCCGTAACGACTGTCAAAGATCCACGAACGACAGCCGGGACCAACGGCTTAACGTGCTTTCCGAGACACGGAGGGGTCTCGGTATGTAAAGATGGTCACCCATCCACAGACCAACCGCGGCAAGCGTATCTTAACCTAATCGATCGACCTGTGCGGCTGTTATTATTTAGCCACGGGCCCCTCTCTTTCGTATTTACAGCTACGAAAGCGAATCGATTTAAAGGTCTTGTCATACTAGGAAGAAAGTGATAAATTATTCGGCGAACCCGTACTCTGTCGCGTGACGACGATAATCCCGTATGAGGACAAGACCAAAGGCTTCTTCTTCTTCGTTAGCGACGTGTATGTGTAATAAGCTTCGACTTAAATAAAAAAAAAACTTTCAAATTCAAGGCGCAGCCTCATCTTAGCGACAATCAAAGTAAAACACTTTTATGGAAATTTTTTGACAGATTGTGCCTGAGGTTAATCGCAGAGGTATTCCTCAAAGGCAAAAAAAAAGTAATTTAAAAAAATTAAACCGACTTCAAAAAGAAATCAACTCAAAATTATGAAATAACTTTAATTTCGGAAGTCGGTGTCTTGGGATCTGTATTTTAGTTTTTTGCCAAATGGTCACGAGCCGATTAATAGTTGCTGAGAAATGCGTGGACAAACATACATACATACATAAGTCTATGAAATTTTGTATATTTGTTTGGAAGCCTTAATAGATTGTCATATGTGAATATAATGCAATTCCAATAATATTACATACATAAGTATCGAATTGATAACCTCCTTTTTTTTGAAGTCGGTAAAAAAACGGGATTTGCCTAATTTAATGTCATTAATTATAATTATTAGGTAAGGTTTATGTTTTAAAATCAACTGGCAACATTTGCCTGGAGTTTTCCTTGGTTTCCTAACTAGGGAACTCTAGGAAAAACACATGCGTGTAGTAATTAGGTATAATTAATAGAAATAAAAATATCAGTTGTCCTGGCAATTGAGAGAACTTGATATCCACGACGAGTAAGTCATTAATATTCCTTCATTTGTTAGCAAAACATATCACTGTTCCTGGAAAATAACACACGATTCTATATCATGACATTCATGACGTAAATTATCTTATTTTCTAGTATCAGTTTAACAAAACAAATCTAACGGATTTGTGGCGACATCTACATAGCCACATGTGAACTACGCATCATACTGACGTCCCGCGAAATCCTGCATCGCGCAAGCAGAGATTCTCGCGTAACTAGCATTCTAGCTTTAGCACTAGTACTTACCACAGTTCAGGCGAGTAGGGTGGTGACGTGGTGACTAAAGATGGCGGCGGCATTAGCGCGTCGTTTGACAGCTGTTAACAAAATAACATTTTTCAATCCTCTATGATTCTTAATGATCACTGATTTCAGTCTTATCCGGCACGGGCCTGGTCCTGATCGGACGGTGAGCTACCCGAATTTAAAAGCTTGGGATGGATTGTCGGACATGCGTTTCCACGTCCCGTTATGGTGGTGGACAAATTATGGAAAGGTCTCACGACCACATAAGTAGAGTATGTATTACAGAATTGTATCCATACCGTAGTGAGGACAGTGGCTTCACACCCCGGCTGGTACTTCTCCAGGTCAGTGCGAGGTCTTCTCATCACCTTCTCACGATCCTGCTTGTGTTTCCTGTCGGCACCTTTCAGTTTGAAGACCTGGAGGCAAAGTATAATAGTCAGTTAGTGTTTTCTTTTTCAAAGACAAAATTATTTCTGTTGTCATATCTATTAGAGTAATTGCATGCCGAAGATGCCTCACTGCGATACCTCGCGCACGCGCTTTAGCTCGCTACGGCGGCGCTACCTCGACGTCACCTGCGTGCGCATAGACTCGCGCGCACATGCCAAGGGATACCTAACTGCGATATATCGCGGGTTGCTTAGGCATATCGTCATTGATAGTCCAATACCGCGTAACTAACATTATTCAAAACCGCATGTACAAAAAAAAGCAAAAAAAAAAAATGACGTAAATACGGGTTGACGCCAATCACAATCAAGTTACCTACCTACAGCCGCGAAATCTAATTTTTGCTTTTTTTTTGTACAGACGCGGTTTTGAATAATGTTAGTTACGCGGTATTGGACTATCAACGACGATATGTTTTACTTGTTTGTTTGTTTTATTTATTACTGCGCCCCGCGGTTTCACCCGCGTAAAAAGAAAGTCGTGTTAGTTACACTATTTATAACTCAAGAACGGCTGAAAATTGGTGGGGAGGTAGCTTAGAACCAGGAGACGGACATAGGATACTTTTTCTTTTTTTATTTAATACTTTTATTTACTTATAGGGGTAGGGTAGGAATAGTGTAGGAGTACGGTAGGAGTATGGTAGGAGTAGGGTAGAAGTCGTGTAGGAGTAGGGTAGGAGTGGTGTAGGAGTAGGGTAGGAGTAGGGTAAGAGTAGGGTAAGAGTAGGGTAGGAGTAGTGTAGGAGTAGGATAGGAGTATGGTAGGAGTAGGGTAGGACTAGGGTAAGAGTAGGGTAGGAGTAGTGTAGGAGTAGGATAGGAGTAGGATAGGAGTAGGATAGGAGTAGGGTAGGAGTATGGTAGGAATAGGGTAGAAGTAGTGTAGGAGTAGGGTAGCAGTGGTGTAGGCGTAGGGTAGGAGTAGGGTAAGAGTAGGGTAGGAGTAGGATAGGAGTAGAGTAGGACACCACGCGAACGAAGTAGCGCCGGGTAGTTAGAAATAATTTATATGGCAAAACAACGTTTACCGGGTCAGCTAGTATCGAGATAAAAAGTAGCCTAAGTATATGTTAATCCAGGGTGTCAGCTACCTCCATACAAAATTTTATCAAAATTGGTCCAGCCGTTTGAGCGTGAAGAAGTAACAAACATAAAAGCACACACATACACACTAACAAACTTTCGCCTTTGTAATATTAGTGTGGTTTACCTTAATCTGACACGCAGCAGCATGCAACCGAGTATGTTCATCGCTGGCAAGGTAAGTCTCCACTTGAATGCGGAACGGTACACCTTTCTCCCCGCCATGCTTCTTAGCTGTAAACTCTGTTGATATGCAGTTCACCTGGGAAGAAGAAAATAAATTAGAATGGAAGCTCATGAAAAGAAAATACATACGTGAACTCTTCGACCTAGGTCTTGGACTATACCTTACTAATTGAACTCATTATATCTCCTAAACTAAGACCCGATTAAATCTGTGACTTGGCGACTGATTCCGACTAATCTAAATATATAAAATTCAAAGTCCTGACTGACTGACTGATATATCAACGCACAGTGGTCCTAGAGACATGAAATTTGGAGGGTGTGTTCTTTGTGAAGAGTAGGTATCCACTAAGAAAGGGTTTTTCGAAATTCCACCCTTAAGAGGGTGAAATTTCACGCGAACGAAGTCGCGGGCATAAGCTAGTTGGCGATAATATATGGGAGAAAACAGATCTTCGCTAGGTGCCCTAGTTTTTGAGATATAAATGTGGCCCTGCTGGGGAGACTCTCCAGATCGGCCACCTATAAACCCTTATATCTTTTGAACCAGTGACCGACAAATTCTGATATTTGGCGACAAATTTCGAATAATTAGCGACAAATTTTTTGCGTTATCAAAATTAAAATCCCTAATGGTGGCTCTGCCGGAGTTAGTGACACCCGCCCGCGGCTTCGCCCGCAAGGTATGTCGATAAAAACTATCCTAAATGTCCTTCCCTGGGATGCAATCTATCTCTCTGCCAAATTTGAAACGCATATCCGAGAATCCACCGTAGGCCTGGTTGGATAAACGAAATTTATAGGCTTGAGGTGGATTCTCGGACATACGTTTCCTTAATCCACCTTAGGGTGGGTTTTAGGAGTGGATAAACGGAATAACCGCTTTCGACTTAATAATAAAGATATTGAGACGAGCCCGATGACCTTGTCATGCGCGTCAGTCGTCTTGCTTGCAATCTACGTAGGCCATTTTACCTGTGTACTCATAGAGTTTACTAGCTGCGCCCCGCGGTTTCACCCGCGTAAATGTGATCCCGTGGGAATATCGGGATAAAAGTAGCCTATATGTTAATCCAGGGTGTCAGCTACCTCCATACAAATTTTTATCAAAATTGGTCCAGCCGTTTGAGCGTGAAGAAGTAACAAACATATAAACACACACACACACCCCACCTTTCGCTTTTATAATATTAGTGTGATTGATGACTTACCTTGATATAAACGCCGACATCTTTGGTAGGGTCCCAGTACACGTGTAACGCGTTCAAACATGCCGGCTGCTCTACGCGGATCACGCCGTACGAGAGAGGCACATCCACCTGAATTAATTGAAATAATTCATCACTTTTGACAAAAACTCACAGTAAATTGAAACTTCACTATGTCTGAAACTCTCAGACTGTCACATTGCTCAGGCAAAAATAGACCTTGATGTTTTATGACGTGCAAGTAACATTCTGCCTTAGGATGATAAAGCAATTACGAGGTCGACTATACTGCACTTGTATAGACGCCAGCACGTCAAGCACTCAAGCTACCCGAAACTGTCAAATTTTCCCAATCAACTTTGAACCTTATGCTTTAGCAATAAAGTTGAAAATCTATTAAAGAAATTTGACAGATTGTAGTAGCTTGATGTGCTGGCGTCTGTACTGCAGTCTTCGTAACCTTTCGGAGAAGACAGGCTTAGCCAAATTATGTTTAAAAGTTTAGTGAAAGTAATATACCTAATGTTTCCTTTTATCATTCGTGGATCTTTGACAGTCGTTACGGGTAGTCAGAAGCCCGAAAGTCTGCCAACCAGTCTTACCAAGGGGTATCGTATTACCCAGTAACTGGGTTGTGGAGGTCAGATAGGCAGTCGCTCCATGTAAAATACTGGTATTCAGCAGTGGCGTGCCTAGGGGTCAAAATTAGGGCAAGCCCACAGATTTTCAAGGTATAAAAAATCGCCCAACTGAGGGATTGGCTGATTTTCTTGTTGTTAATGGTTGTTAGTAGTACTAACATCATTATTATAATAAAATTTTGGTAAGAAAAACTTATTTCAAGCATCAGTACGTAATTGTCATAAGCGCCATCTATACTAATGAATGCGTAAAATAAATGAACCACAACGCTTAGCCGGACCTTTTTTCATTTTGCTTGTCACTTGCAAAATTTGTTTAATCAAAATGCACTAGATGGCCTCCAAATATTATCGATTTATTGTTATTTTCTCGTACGCATTATTTTATGAATTAGGTACTTACATTTTTAAAGTCAATTGATAATTTTAACATGAGCCACTACATAGGTTTGTCATATCATATTCATACCTAATAAACGATCGAATGAGTAGGTACCTATTTTATTTATTCTGTCTTCTTGACTGACAAAAATACTTGTTTTTATTTCCGAGAAGTACCGACAGTCCGACAGTAATTTAAGATTGGCTACGGTGAAGTAAAGAGTTATTTATTGGCAGAAAATTGCAGAAAACTCAATGTATTTACGTACCTTTTCGATGACAGATTCCGAACACATAATGATAAAAGAACACTATTTCATTAACCATTTACAAAATCATAGGGAATGACATCACCAATCACCACAATCAATATTTTTTTCAAATAATAAAACTAATTCTCAAAGTAAGTATTCAAAACTTCAAAACAATAACAATTTGTTTGAGTCGCGTCGTGTCATCGACTCATCGCGCCCGCCACACGTGCTTTCGCAACTAACTTTACGCGGGTCAACGCAACGCGCGGATAGTGCATTTGCGCGAACTTCATGCCTCTCAAAAGCCTGGCTTTTCATTTCATAGAACTCTGTGTATAAGTACTTACCAATATATCAACAAATGTAAACGTTTCTATAGCAATTTGTATGCGAAAACTGCGAGACAGAGAAAGGAAAGGCAAGCCAGGTAAAAAGCCAGACTAAGTGTGAGCGAGATGGCGCATTTGAACGCATTGTATAGCGTTTAGAGCCGAATTCCGAATTTGGCGCGAACCTATCCCAAAGTTAGCGCTAGTTCGGATTTCGAAATTGTATTATATGTCATGAATGTTTGAGTTCGAGTTAATTGACTGGAATTTTTTGAATATATTTTTTATTGATTTTGTTGTTGTGAATTATGATTTTATTAGGGCAAGCCGGGCTTTTCTGCTTCTATGAAGGTACCGCCACTGGTATTCAGCTGCATCCAGTTAGACTGGAAGCCGACCGAAGATGATGATGAATATAATGTGTTACCTCTACAATCCTCTCTCCGGGTCTCTCGTTGTGCCACTGCGCAATCTGCTCCCTTTCCATGTACTGCAGCCGACGCTCGTGAAAACAGATCTTGATAATACTCTGTTAAGAAAGAATTGAATCAATAAATTAAGAGTCGGAATAAATATCACACTAATATTATAAAGGCGAAAGTTTGTGAGTATCTGTGTGTGTTTATGTTTGTTACTTCTTCACGCTCAAACGGCTGGACCAATTTTGATAAAATGTTGTTTGGAGGTAGCTGACACCCTGGATTGTTATCCCGATATTCCCACGGGATCGACATTTACGCGGGTAAAACCGCGGGGCGCAGCTAGTGAGAGATAATGCAACTAAGAGCAAATTAATCGGGCTTATGGTACGCGGTTTAACTTTTATAATATGTATATTGACGATAAGTCAATCCTTAGTCATTATTTTATGTGTACAGTCACGAGCAAAAGTATGTATACACTTGGCTTTATTCAAAGTCGATTTTCTCCTTTATTTTTGAATTTTTTATATTATTAGGAACATAGTATTTTCGAACCCATAGGTATATGTAAACTGTCGTATTTCAACGTTGCATTCGTTATTTCGTGAAAAAATCGCAATTTAAAGTTACCAAATGTTGACATATTGGTGCTCGTGACTGTACATGATATTTCTTAAGTGGGGCAAATGACAGTGGTATTTTCTTCTATCTTTCTTTAGTTTAAGGCTTGTATTCATGCCAACGACCTTGTGCATTTGGGCGGAGCTAACTACCCCTCTCCGCGCCACTCCGCCACCCGCATGCACCCGCATGCCAACGCGTTGCCTAGCAACACGAGGCGCCCCGCACTGAATTCGTGGACGAGTGCAGGGATGATATAGACACGGACTTTAAACGATCGCATTTTTAATTTATTCAATGATTTCAAAAGTAAAGATACGCCCGTCTGAACATTTTACATAGAAGTTCTTCGTTCGAAGTTCGAAGTTCGCGCGCACTACTGTCAACTGAGTCGCGTTGGCCCTAAAACCGTCATTTTAGGGCCAGCGCGTTGGTGCCATTTAGTCGCGCCGTTAGCCCGGTCCTTACGCTAGTAATATATATATCAATGAATTTATTATATTAAAAAATATACATGTTTTTAAAAAGTAACAAAACCAAATCATTTTCGTTTGTATATTGCAAAGCAGTAGATATTTTTTTTATATTCTTTTGATAAAAAAGTAAAATGGTTTCATCTCAACGATTTGGAGGTGATTTGGTGGTTTTTTTTTCTTAATAGGTGATATCGATAGAAAAATTATGGCTTAACCAAATTACGATTCATATCATGTAGATTATCAACTATTTTTTCAGATGTAATTTCTCTGTAAGTTCCGGAGAAAAGCTGTTTCATCTGCACGCTGTTTTTAAGCTTTTTTCGAAAGAGTAGCCTTAAGCTGTGTGCGTGTGTCAATGATATTATATTAAAGAGGTAGATATTGCACTAGCGCGCGCAAATTGTTGCAGACAAATTCAAACAATTGTTGTAATTTCATTGTTGCTATCTCTTTCTGTGTCACACGTTCTGTATTTATCTATCGCAGTTGGAGTTGTAAGGGCTATATTTCACTGGGACACCATGGCGGCGCAACCAGTCGCGCCACCGTGGTGTCCGTAAGCTACCAAACTAGACACCATACAGACACCAGTCGCCACACCACACTGAGACAGTATCAAAATGGACCTTGAAGACCGTCACTGGCGGCCGGACTGGCGGCCGAGTGAGTTAGACACCATACAGCGCTATAGTAATTAGTGGTGGCGCGACCAGGGTGGCGGCGCAACCAGTAACATTCTGTGCACGTGTCCGAGTTGGTCGCGCCGCCAAATTGGTGGCACAACCAAACGGACACCAGGTGAGTAACGCTCTATAGAGCTGTATACATTTTGTTGGTGGCGGCGACTGGTTGCGCCGCCATGGTGTCCCGGTGAAATATAGCCCTAAGTCTTTGTAATAACAACGCAACAATACAGAATGTCGCTCAGTATGAACGTAGCGTATCTTTCCTTTATAATATCATTGGTGTGTGTACGTGTGTACTGTGTGTGTGTGTGCTGTGGGTGTGTGTATGTATGAGGGGGTGTGTGTGTGTGTTGTTGTTTAATCAGTAAGAAAACTCACTTTAATGCGACATCCGAGTCTAGGCTAAACTAAGTGGTCAACGAAACCAAGATACTATACCTTGAGTATCTTCCCCTTATAATGCGACAGGTCTCCCAACTTCTTGAGTTTGATCTCGTAAGGCTGACCCTGGTTGAGGTAGGTCAGGGACTCCTCGTTCTGTTTGGTGGCTATGGATGTGGCCGCTGCAAGAACGTATTGAAATCTGCAAATATAATAATAGTTTTATAATCTAAATAATACGTAATTCGGACTGCCCCGTTGGTCTCGTGGTTGCAAGCGCGACTGCTGAGCGTGGGGCCCTGGGTTCGATTCCCGGGTCGAACAAAGTGTTATTGGGTTTTCCATTAGGAATTTCTTAGTAACAGTCCGGAGTTTGAAAGTTGGCGGTTTAATACCCCCGTGCCTCGGAAAGCACGTAAAGCCGTTGGTCCTACGCCTGAACTGTCCCCGGTCCTTGCCTGCCTTCCCATCGGACTATGAGAGTAAAGGAACAGAGAGTGCACCTGTGTCTGCGCACACACTTGTGCACTATAGTATCTCCTGCGTACCTGGCTAATCTCCATTGAGATTGGCCACCGTGACCGAAAACGGTCGGGGAGGGGAGGCTATTATTAATACGTAATTCATAAAAATCTAATAATTTTTTTTTCATTTCTCGCTTTATTCTCATTAAAATAAAACAGATAAGTAGTGTTTATATTAACTTCGTATAATATAAGTACTGAAATCTAACGTCAGCCATATTGAATTTCATCAGAACATTTAAAGGCCCACAGGTGCGAAAATTGCAAAAATGTGAGCAATATTTTACTGGCTTGGTCTACGTTTTACTTGCCGTATTTGGGTGTAGTAGAAATGTAATTTTTACCTGGTGTCATCTTTGAAGCTCGGCTCTGAGCGATTCTGTATGGGGGAGTGCAGGAATCCATCCAGAGAGCTCACGGGAGAACACATGAGCAACCCTGCGTCTGTAGACAATGAAACATTTAGATGTTGCAGTTTCAAATAAGTCGGTAATAGGTATGAGCTTGATAAACGCGGTGGAAGTGACAATGTGACACAAATGGGATTGAAGTGCCTGGCACACCTACTTGTCCGCCATTTTGTTTGTTTTTTTCTAAATGGCGGCCACGCATGAAACCTATATCTGTTTACATTAATAATAATAAAAAACCATTTATTGTCAGGTAACAAAGCCCCCATAGATACATACCTTAACCTAAGTATACATAATAATATAGTAACAATTTTGTTAGTAAATAAAACTTAATAACTATGTTAGTATCACTTAGTTGCACTAAGTCTTTGTGCTCTCCAGTGGCACTTGTCCGCTGAAACGACGGAATACCACATCCTGCGGCCAAAAGCTTTCTTCCATCACCAGGTGCAGGTACAGTTCGCGTCAAATAACTTTACCGCTCTGAAGCTAGGCTTATAGAGGTATGAGGAACAGGGTGTAAAGTTCACTCATACTCCATAGAAAAGGTAGGATCCTCCGACCAGACGGGTGTTGTGTCTGGCGGGCAACTGCCCAATGATTTATATCGGGGCCGTTGTATCTATGCTAATTGCGCGGTAAACTCTGCTTGCGCGATGTAGGATTTGCATGACTTAGTATGACGTGTTGTTCGCATGTGGCGTTGTAGATACCGCTACAGGCTCTTTGCTAGCCGCGCCAATCCGGCCGGTGCCGTACCCTAGACATGTGTCCACGCCCTAAGTAGAGTTTGGTAATGTAAAATGAGGTTTGTATGAAAATGGACGTGGAATACTTATAAAACCTATCTGACCGTATTTGTGCGAGATGCAAGGCAAACCACAAAGGCATTTACCCATAAAAAAAATGCACTATGACTATAGAATCGAGCGTTAATCACCACGGTTGCTCTCTAGGTGATGTCGCAAATTACTGCTGAACGGCCCTGTGAGGAAATTGCGTAACACACTATACTCAATAGGTTTAATGTTGACAGTTCAACAACATTCATTGCGTTATTTACGTTGTTGAGCAGACACATTTTTCGAACATATGAAGCAATGGTTTAGCAATATCCTTCAAAATGATTCATATTGAGATTTATAGTGTGTTACGCAATTAAGGTGCTGTTTCAGCAAAATTAAGAAATAAGTTATCGCTACTAACTCTTGTTCTCCTGTGTATTTGGCGAGTGATACCCGTTCATGGGTATCATGGTGCCAGGAGGCATGGTCGGCTGGCACTGCATGCTTTCTGGACTACCTGCGATTGAAAGACATACATCTTTATTATTACACTAGCTGCGCCCCGCGGTTTTACCCGCATAAGTGTCGATCCCGTGGGAATATCGGGATAAAAAGTACCCTATGTCCTTCCCCGGGCTGCAATCTATCTCTCTTCCAAATTTTATCGAAATCGGTTCAGTGGTTTAGGCGTGAAAAGGTAACATACAGACAGACAGAGTTACTTTCGAATGTATAATATTAGAATGGATGTGACACGCTTTGCTGTGTAAAAATGAACCACTTAAGTCACAGAAAAGCGTGACATAAGAGAGGGTTTAGGTCACACGTGCTATGTTCTATGTTATGGGTTTGGTTTCCGCACTTAGTCCTTCAGTGGACCATTGTGCGTGGGCCATGGCGGCTGTCGGTGCTTATTCCAACCAGCCCACCTCCCTCCAGAAGCGGTTTCACCCGCATAGGGTGAAACCGCGGGGCGCTGCTAGTATCAAAATAATTTAATAAACCCTACTTGCGAGATGCAGGTGGCGTTCTGTAGTGTCTGCCTATCTCCATGTAAAAAGGCGCGAGCTTATTTATCTCTATGTACTTGCGAGATCTAGAACTTATCACGCCATCTATAGGCGAACATAGAAACTACGTAGCCCCTCAGTTTCTAGATACTAATAACAGATGGCGCCACTTACCGTGCTGCACCATCATGGTCCCATTGTGAGGAGGCGACTGCTCACAACTACCGTCCTCCATGGCATCGCGGTTGCTGTCAACTACCATGTTGGTAATCTGTGAAAGAAGAAAGAGTATAACAATGTAGGTGATTTTGAAATTAACTTGAGTTTTATGGAAACGTTTTGGAAAATATATTTAGAGTGTTACAAGAATCTTTTTGCGCTTGAATGACATTGACAGGGAGGCGTGTTGGCGGTTCATTTTTGTGAAATTGAAACAAGATGGCGGCGTTTATGGAGGGTGGCAGAAATAAACACTATAATGACAGATGGTGTCAAGGTTGGGCGTCGTTGCCAAGCAACGGGACAATATAGGCTAGATAACAGTTACTTAATTCTGATGGCTTTTACTGATAAAAATTGAATCATATTATTATATTACGTAGTTTATTCGAATATTTCTTCAATTCTCAGATCAGCTCGGAATTAGGTAATGAGGCTGTTCAATGTGCATTGTGAAAGTTGGCAACGTCACTAATAGCTGTCAATTTTATTATTATTTATTTATTATTTAGCTGCGCCCCACGGTTTCACCCGCATAAGTGTCCGTTGGAATTTCGGGATAAAAAGTAGCCTATATGTTAATCCAGGGTGTCAACTACCTCCATACAAAATTTTATCAAAATTGGTCCAGCCGTTTGATCGTGAAGAAGTAACAAACATATAAACACACACACACACCCCCCCACACTCACCCCCTCACACACTCACAAACTTTCGCCTTTATAATATTAGTGTGATAAAACGGCCAAGGCTAATTACATTAGTTAATGACACAAACACATAAATTAAGTACAATAACGAAAAGTATACAACTACTCGACAGTCATACGGTCATCTCACAGTACTCACTCAGATAAGCCGATGCCAACTTTTAGAATGCACGCTCCTATGTGCAGTTTTTATACAGTAGTATAAACCAATTTTATTAAGGATTGAATAAATTATAATTAACCTTTTAATCAACCGCTTATTCTGTAAACATTTTGTCCTTGAAAACAAGCGATGAATAATTTTTTCGCTCTGTCTTAAGCCCCGGGACGCCTTAATTTATTGAGGCACCCACAGGCAAGCCCGGGTAAGCAGCCGACAACCTCCTAGATTGATCGGCTGCGAGATGCCATAATAAAAAATAAAAGACAAGAAGTATGTTCTAGCAATAATGCAGGCAATTTAAGGAACTAGCATATTTTAAATATAGTGTGATTTGAAATTTAGAATAGAGAGAACACGGCATTCGTGGCAGGCAAAGTGAGTTTAAAAAAGGTTATGGGATAAATGTTGAAACGAAAGATTCGCAAAACTTAACAGAATTTGAAAGACGGGTTGAACAGAGAGTTAAGAATGTAGACCTGAGGCGAAGAAAGGAATGGTTTCCAGAGTTTGTCATGCCAGGAGTGAGTACCAGCTTAAGGGTTTCTACAGATGCGACAGTATCTATATAATTAATTCTAGCATAAAGACAAGATATTTCAGGCTCCAAGAAGATAACGTATATCCACCTCCCATATATTCTTGAAATCCCTGTCAGTGACAGCCTGTCCTTGCTGTATCTCTGTATATTCCGCACTGATCTGAGAATAAGAAAGAAACCAGGGTCTATGAGCAGTCGGGATTATGATACATTTTATTTTGCGAAATGTAGGCGAGCATGAGGGGATTGATTTAAATGTGTAAGATTGTAGAAGTGTGTAAAACATTTTTTATTAAACCTGCGTAAGTATCTGGTGAGAAAAAAGAAATGAAGAGACTTACCGTAATACATAACATGCATTTTATTATACGTACATTATGGTATATCACCACAGGTTGCAGCAGCCTTTGAAGGTACCGACCGAAGAAATAGGAAAAACGAGCAGGTGGCGTTCACATAAACAAACCTACACGATTAATATTAATAGGGAAGTAAAGACGGAGACTTACAACGAGTTCTAGAACAAACACTTGATAGACAAGTGGAAAATGCCGCAACGACATCAATGGAAGAAGAAGATTACTAAAGCCAAGCGCACATTACAGCCACATCGTACGGCAGTGCATCGCATTAGGTACAATACAAAAAAGTGCGACGGGCCGCACCGCGCTTTTTTATGCGCTGCGCTTAAATGTACATTTCCGAAGGCGACCTCAGGCAGAAAACCACAGAGGAAAAGCCCAACCGGAGCAGTGGTACCGGCCCCGACTTGTCATCATCATCATGACATCACCACTGCTCTCAAAACGGTGAAGGAAAACATCGTGAGGAAACCGGCATGTCCTAGAACCAAAAATTTAAAGACATGTGATATCTACCAAACCGCACTGGGCCCGCGTGGTAGATTACAGCTCACTACCTCTCGAAGAGAGGAGGCCTGTGTCACAGCAGTGGGAACATTATAGGCTGATTATGCTAAAGTCCATTTTGTAACGACGGACCGCAGATAAAATAATGGTTTCTATGTAATCTATAAAAACGCTACCTTCGCCTTCAGAATTGTACCTTAACGTTTATAAAGACGTATACAAATACAAAGCGGCCAAAATAAAACAACAACGAAACAAAAGCTTGAGATTTTCTGCGACATTCGCGAGAAAGGTAGCAGAACTTATAATAACAACAGCAAGTCAAAGAACTGAAAAGGAAAATAGACAATAGGAAAGCTGCAAAAATTTTATTTTATTTTTATATTATTTACCTGTCTTTCATCAGGTCTTCGCGGAGGCCAGGCCCGTCGTGGGGGGGAGAGCACGGTGCCACCCCCATTCGGCGAAAGTGCCTCCTGCTTGAACACAGCCAATGATGGCAGCGACAGCAGCGCCTCGCTACGTTGAGAAAAGGTACTACACGGTGAGTTTTTTGAAAGTTCGATAAGAGATGGCGCTGTATTAAAATGTGTGCAACTGGAAGCAAAGGCCTCCTTTTATAAATGAAAGGAACTGGCCAAATTTCTGGCTCATTGCGAATACTCTACGCGTATTTGCACTGAGCCAGTCGTTATTATAAACAAAGTCAAATTACACAGCACTAGCAATGCTGTTTTGCGGCAGAAATTTTTTCCAGCTCGAGCTCCTTGCTTGAAACTGACTCTACCTAAAAATGAGCACTTCCTAGACTTCGGTAGCAAAACAATTTCTTGTCAGACGGATTTAAATAACAGATGGCGCTATATTACATGTTAACCTTAGCGTCCATCACTTTACCAAAGCATTCTATTTGTAAAAAGTTTGTTCATTTTAAATAATAGGTGGCGCTGTACTAAATTTAACAAAGCATTCTGTTAAGTAAAAGTTTAATTAGTTTGAATAACAGATGGCGCTGTACTAAACCACAATTTGCTGACAAGTTTTAGTGATACTCACTTCATAGACAGCTCACCGGGCAAGTCGAGGTCAAGGTCGTTGACCTGCCAGCCGGGAGACATGTGTGATGACGAGGAGCTGGTGCCGCTGCCACCCATGTCGCTCAAGGCAGCTGGTGGAAAGAAAAATGAATTATGATAAACCTTTTTTGATGGGAGATTTTGTGTAATATACGTCACATGACCGGGTGTACTAGCAATGGATTAGCAATATCCTTCAAAAGCATTCAGATTGTGATTGATCGTGTATAGGGTGGAGGGTTGACAAAGAGTTATTGAGTTTTTCAATCAGGAACTTCTCAGTAGCAGCCCGGAGTCTTGATTTGTGTCCTGGTGATGGCAATAGGCTCGCCCGTATGACATGGGACTTCAGATAACTGGCGACATGTGGCAACTTCAATATCCTGCAGATTGTGATTGACAGTCATCATCTGCCTAGCCTTTTCCCAATTATGTTGGGGTCGGCTTCCAGTCTAACCGGATGCAGCTGAAAACCAGTATTTTACATGGAGCGACTGCCTATCTGACCTCCACAATTTAGTTACTGGGTAATACGATACCCCTTGGTAAGACTGGTTGTCAGACTTTCGGGCTTCTGACTATCTGTAACGACTGTTAAAGATCCACGAATGACAGCCGGGACCAACGGCTTAACGTGCTTGCCGAGGCACGGAGGGGTCACGGTATGTAAAGATGGTCACCCATCCAAAGACCAACCGCGGCATGCGTAGCTTAACCTGATCGATCGACCAGTGCGGCTGTTATTATTTAGCCACGGGCCCCTCTAGGTTGTGATTGAGAGTATGTTACGCAATAGGCTATTTGACAATGTAAAAAATAAGGTCATAATTATTGACACTCGTATAGATTATCGCTTTTAAAATCGATTTGCATTAATTTTACTACTAAACAATGTATTATTTATAAAAAAAATCCCGAAAAAACTTCATCTTTTTAAATCTGACGCCACGTAATCGAAAACGGTCTGGATTGGCTGAACTTAAGATGACGTCATGATTTAGTAAATTTCTGTCTATCGTTGACAGAACAGATGACTTTTGTCTAGTATCTCGACCGTTTCAACGTTTGTTTACGTGAATCGTGACGTCACGACGCCATATTGTTAAAGATAGCGTTTTGGCGGCTTATTTAAACAGTAATTTTTTATTTACAATTTTTTTAAAGAAATACATTAGGCAATTTGAAGTAATAGGTTTTTGTGGGCTCGTTAGACACCATTAAATAATCTGAGATGTTTATCAGAAACCAGTCAAATAGCCTATTAGGGTGTAGGTCTTACCGGTACCGAGACCCAGAAATCTCTCTTTGAAAGATAACGCCACACTAAACGTTCAATAAGAGTAAACAAGAACATAATGGAGGTCAATAAGTTAACAATATCGAACCACCTCATTCTGGATATGAGAGCGTTTCTTCAAGTTTACACGTTCTCTTGTTTATGTTTTCATTTGTTTCAATAACAAATGATTTCGAATTGACGATATTCAGGGATTTACCGTGCACGGCAATAAAATGATTAGGACCTTTAGCGGCATCTATACCGCTACATGTGAACTACGCATCTTAATGACGTCACGCAAAATCCTGCACCGCGCAAGCAGAGTTTACCGCGCGACTTAGTATACAACAGCCCGACATGGGCAGTTGCCCACCAGACACAACACCCGTCTGGTCGGAGGATCCCTTTTCTATGGAACATGAGTGAACAATACAACCTGTTCCTCATACCTCAATACGCAGACAATTTCTTCGCACTTAAGAAGCAATGGATTAGCATTTTACACATTTATTATTTTCAAAGAGCTCGTCTACGATACAGCATTATATTATAAATCAATGCAGATGCTGTCTGCTAACCTAGATTGTAATCAGCTATTCGATTGCGTAGACACATGAAAATAAAATACCTTAAAACAAGTCCCCACTTATAAGTACTGGCCCACAATAAAATATCAATCAATCCATTGAAACATACGTTAAACAATCTAGCTCTCTTGCAGCCTTATCAGCTACACTTTGACCGCGCGGGTACTGAACTAGTTGCAACTACTTCTAGTATCAATCAGCTATCAGTTTGAGTTGAGTCGAATTAATTTCGTTCATTTCGAATCGAATGATGATATTTGGAGGGGCTTGTCGCCCCATTTACTTATGACTTTTTGGATTTCTCAGATACAAGATAGCCTAGTTCTACTAGCTGCTAGCAAAGAAATCAGTCTTGGACCTCAAAACAGAATCTACGAAGTGTTCATGTGACAAACATCCAAATTATCGCTTTTTACAAAACAATGGATGTAAGAAAATAAGATGATTTAGAGTATTTGACCTGGTACTTGTAATAATGGAAAATTCTTGCTGGCACTATCTCTGTAGGCACTGGTACCGGGTCGTAGTTACGTAAATACAGATAAGTGCCAATCTAACACGAAAAGTGCCAGTTGAGAACATTAATTTAAATGTGTCTTGTTACATTCGATCGTTGAACTTTTAGAGCCATCTAAATGATTATAAAATGGGTTAATTATCATCAATTAAAACGAATGAAAAGATTCAAATGCCACTTTTAATATAGCTTAGTTATTACATCATAATTAAATATTAAAATAATCCGGGACCGTTATGGTGAAGCTTGTACATAAAAATAATGATATATTTATTCGCAAATACAATTAAATTAAAGATTGCTTCATATAAAAAATGTTGGTTCCAACTGGCAAAACAGAAACATGGAAGCATAGACACCAGCTTGTGACTGAAATAGTGAGCATTGGGTCAAGGCACTCATAGCAGAATCAAAAAATAAAATGCTATTGAAAAACCATATAAGTAATCCAGCAGTATACCTATACCTCCATAATTCCGAAAAAAAAAAAACGGAAAAAAGAAAAGGACCTTATGCGCTGTCGTCTCAGCGCATAATGTCCTTTTCTCCCAATGTCCTTTCTCAAATGGCCCTTTTCTCCAAATGTCCTTTCTTAGAATGTCCTTTTATCTAAATGTTCTTTTCTCTAAGTGTTCCTATCTCAAAATGTCCCTTTCTCGTAATGACCCTTTATACGCTGAAACGCCCGTTACGCCCGTTTAGGTTGCGGAAATCCGCTGGCTGCGAGAAGCCAAGGACCGGTCGTGACGATGAAGGTTTAAAAGAAAGATAGAAAAAAAGTACCGTAAGCATTGTAAGTGATGCTAGCAAAAGCGTGAGCTCCAAACTCGGTGAATCTCCTCCCCTCCCTTGCTTCTCTTGCAGCGAACTGCAGCACCGCAGCAGCGGAAACCCGGTCCTGCTGCGGCGTCGCATCTTCAACCATGTTCGACAGCTTGACGTCACACACCAATAGATGGCGCCACTAGTCTATTAGCACTCCAGCAACTTTCCGCTAGATGGCATCTCAGTTTCGCATCCAATGAGTTCCACTTTTGAAAATTGTAAGGCAACACTAACAGATGGCGTTGCTTCCGAAGAATTAATTTGAGTTTTCGAATAACAGAGGGAGGTAGTATCAAGTGTAGTTTTACGTGAATTCAATTACACTATTTGGTGGAATATCACAGCATGAATTCGTTTTTTTAGTCCCTGTCAAAAGTACCAGTTACAAAACACACACTTAAACGTCCATGTACAGGATTGGCTAACGATAATATTTCTGTGATATTTTGTGGCGCATCGAAAATGTTCGAGTGTCATTTTATTAAGAAAAACTGTATTACACTTCACTTTTCTTGAGTTTATTGTCCTGTATTTACTTCACTTGTTAAACTTTTGGTCGGGATTCATCGTGTTTATCATTATAAGGCTTTAATTGTGTACTGCTTTCATAAATTAGCCCGCGAACGTCCACTGCTGAACACAAAACGGAAGCAAGCAAAATCTCTACTATCAAGATTAATTCAGCAAGTTTCGTTCGCAGCCTACTTGCACTATAGCTATACAAACAGTCTCAATAAGTTAACTTATTGACAGTTTCGTCGACTTGCGTCAATCAGTAAATTGACGCAAGTCGACTTGCTTTATAAATTCGACTATATGGTGCAAGTTGTGCTAGTGCAAGCTAGAAGCAAAAGTAATCTTGCTCAAACTTTTTAGTGGATAATTTGCTCTGTTTTCTTTTATTTGTGAATATAGTCCAACCCCCTTTCACAACACTTTTTGTAAGATGTTATTGTGTTAAGAATTGATTACGAAATGACCTCAGATCAATTAGTTGCTATACAAACGAAAATGCTATAAGGTAAATGTACCAATACTCGTCGGGTTTTGAAATTCACTGACTTTGAAGAACTGCTGCGTGAACAATATTTAATTTAGAACGAAACTTTTTGCATGACGAAATAGAAAAATTATCCGTTATTCTAAATAAGTTATAATGTTTATAATTTTTAGTGATAATAAATACTTATTAATGCAAATATGAAAAAAGGGCGATTTGTACCAGTACTCGCCAAATTTGTACTATTACTCATCAAAAGGACCCAGTAGTCGTCAATTTTTGATGCAAATATGAACTCTCAGGTCTTTAACATAGGGTTCAAGATGATTACACATTAAAACAAATTGTGTTTGTCTTTCATAATTATGAGTGGCAAGTCTAAGAAACAGAAGGTAGGAGAAGACCTAATCACAAGAAATGACTAAAGGTTGTGAGGTATTAGCAGAGTAGGTAGGTAAATTATAATATATTTTTGCTTAAAAAATTGAGTAATCAGAATCACAGAATCGGTTTTTATCAGAATAAATTTTGACGTGAAAACGTCGTTTTAGTCTCTGGTAAATTCAACATTTTTGACCGACAAAAGCATGTAACATTTCAACCCTTAATAACTAAGAGAATTTGAATGCTAGGGTAATGATTGAGCATTCAAAATATTGGTCATAATTGTACAAATCACACACCACAACACAGGAGAAATGCCTAGTGTGGGGCAATGTTTTATTTAAAACAAAACAAAAAAAGTTTGAAGCAAAACATAATTTGCCTTTGACGTCACATCGCAAGTGCAGGCGCATACGCCCAACCCTCCTTTTTCACTATGCGTCGAAATATCAGTTAGGGTGCTTTTGTGAATCAATGATCAATCAATCAATCAACTCAGCCTATCGCAGTCCACTGCTGGACATAGGACTCTCCCAGACTGCGCCACAGCACCCTGTCCTCCGCCTTCCGCATCCAGTCTACCCCAGCCACCTTCTTTAGGTGACTTTGTAAATCTGCTCGAAATTATAAAAAAGCCAACCAAAGAAAGTTTTAAATCGTATGTAACACAATCAGCCTAAAAATATAGTTATAAGCTAATTCAAAAGCTAGGCTAGCTAGGGGGCAGATTTAAAGAAATTTTCAGGTATTAACCTGAAAACTTAAAAAAATCTTCGACAATCGTCAAGTTATTAATCGGGGCACCGTGTCATAGTACAACTTGCATGCATGAGTCAAGATTACGAGAACATTAGGAAGTTTCAACGGCAGAAGACTTAGTAAGAAGATACCTCTAGGTGAGGATTTGATTGGAACTGTACCAACCGCGCTCAATCTGAATGAGTTACTGTTGGAAAACTAGCATCAATTAGCCAGAGCTTAATTACAACTTATTATTATACCTTTCTTAATAAGGCAGTTTAGGTTAAAACTGAGAATGCTTTTTACGGGCCGAGTGAGTGGAGCGTGCTTACGATAGGTACAGCGAGCGAAGCGAAAACAGTTTAAGAGAAACTCAGTTTTATTGTCAAAAGTAGCCCAAACCTAAATGTAACAACCCAATGCCCAGCCCAATGTGTAATGTGTAACACAATTAACGCAAGACCTCATACACCCCAATTAGAGTAGGTATTGAGTTAAAAGCATAATACAATAACCAAAACTATTTTTTTTTAAGCTAACTATTATTATTAAGAAAATCGTGTTGACATTATTTTATGCATTTAAAATTGAGTCTTATGGCTTTGAAATAAGATTTAATTTTCTTTGGCTCAATCACCGGTCAGTATGGCAAAATACTTAATTTTTTTAAAAATACATTATTAAAAGTTACTGATATCTATTCAGTAGTCAATTATGAACAAACTACTTTCAGGAATTGCGTTTATTCTGTTACACCTTGTATATGTTTGTACAGACGCCAAGCATATCAAGCTATTACAATCTGTCCAATTAATTTAATAGATTTTCAACTTTATCGCTAAAGCATAAGGTTCAAATGACGAGTTTAAAGACAACTAACTGAGCGGGTCCCAGTAATCGTCAAAATAGCACTTAAAATGACGAGTTCTGGGTCAAGTAGGAATTTTTAGATACCAATAGATGTCACGTTCGAAAAAAAATACTTTTATGATAAAACTGTTCCAAACATCAAGTTACATCATTAGCAAATTAACTTAACTAATTCATCAAACGATCAGACTTACCGTAGACCCCACTGAAGGTTCGTAAATCAAAAAACAAAACTGCGCGCTGAGTTTGACATTTAGCAGTTAAACTTGCAAAAAAATGAAAAAATTGTGGGAGACACTTTTCAAGTAAGATATCTCGGCCACCATTACAGTTAAAACTCAGTGTTGTTATTTTAATTGTTCAATATGTTACCAAAAATAGGTTGCCACAAAAATTAGCCAATTAAATATTTAGTAGAAAAAGATATTGAAGTTTTTAGACAATTTGACGACTTCTGGGTCACTGTCGACTTCACCCGCGTTTACCTTAATAAATGTACGTGTCAATATGATGTTAGCTGATCGACGCGTGAATATTTTTTGCAGAACTGCACAATAGTAATCGTGCAAGCGAATCGAAATCCTTCATAGATTCAAGGAAATGTTCCTTCAATGTGCCAAGGCGTATCGCGGAAGGGGTACTATGAGTATTCTTGAATAATTTGACATAGTGTAGCCAAGAGAGAGAGTGCCAGAGAGAGAGCCATAGTGTAGCCATAGACCAAGCCAAGAACTAAAATTCAAACGGCCCAAGATTTATCTTTAGACCCAGGTTTAAACCATAGAGACATTTTTGAATTTAGAACTTCATTCCGACAGCGGCAACGTTAAAGATATACTCGTACTTATAAAAACTGATTTTATACAACAGATGATTTCCCA
The DNA here is from genome assembly GCA_951800025.1 of Oligia strigilis. Taxonomy (NCBI): domain Eukaryota; kingdom Metazoa; phylum Arthropoda; class Insecta; order Lepidoptera; family Noctuidae; genus Oligia; species Oligia strigilis. The sequence goes on from OX637567.1 coordinate 8,316,804, forward strand.
TCCGCAAAAAAAAAAAAAGTGTCAGTTGTCAATTTTGTATTTAGAACTTAATCTCAATCTGAGTCGGGTCAGGGGGAGTCGAGTTCGAAATACAAAAAGCGGTTGAAAGGTTGAAGCTTGGACTAAAGTTGGAGCTCGTTTTGTAATGGGAAAAAATGTAAACTGAAGAGAGCTCTAAATTCAGTTTAAAAAAACAGGGCAAGCTAAATAAAGCCGTTTAGAAAAACAGCGATCCTCAGAACTCAGTTAAGAGATTTTCCCATTGCAAACTGAAACTGTGTGTTACCCATACTCCTCGCTAAAGTCTCTAGCTACAGTAGGTACTCCGAGAAATAATAATGAAATAAAATTATCATAAAATATGTAACAAAACCGACGAGATTATGGAAACAAGTTAATTCTTTTTTATTATATTCTTAACGGAATCTTTACCAGCGCGTGCAACAGTCGCACGCGCTGGTAAAGATTGCCAATTAGAAAAGATAATCAGATAACACCGTTTTTATGGGATGCGAAAACAAATGCGACAGATACGAAATTCTGCAAATACCCCAGTATGTTTTATTTAGATAACTAACTATGACGTCACACGCGATAATTGAGCGTGATAAAGTAATATGGTTTGTATGCTAAAACTCTTCAACACGGATTTCTTTAGGAAACTATTCCCTTCTTCAACCCGTCAGCCATCAAAGCAAGAGTGAATAGGTATCTTCTGGGCTTGTTCGTTCCATCGTAGACCTCATCCATCGCTTTCCATCAGGCGAGACCGAGGTCAAGACCTGGCCAATAAAAAAAAAAAAAAAACTATTTATGACGATTGATGACGATTCTATGTATTCCTCGAAGGGATGTGAAACCCTATTGCAAAGAACAGTGATTAATATGCAGAGGTGTATAATACTGGGCACATCTACCCCATTTCGCAAATAATTTTTGTTCTTGTACTGCCTGTATTGGATTGGTTCAAATTGCATGAAAAAAAAAACCAAAGATGGAATAGCCTGGGGACACAACAGGTTCTTAAAAATAATAATTGTCTATGCCTCGAAACGGTCACAAATTCAGACTCCGGGCTGCTACTGACAACTGACTGGAACCACCAATTTACACTGACACACCCGACCATCTTGCTGAAAAGACAGCATGACAGCACAAGAAAGACGAGAGCACTCAAACCAAATATGAACAACACAAGAGGCAAATGTTTGTTCATATTATTGAACAAATTGTCACATATGTCACAGCGCACTCGTCACGAATATTAGCACTATCCTATTATAGTATAAAATTATGTATAAATGGTAACAACAGTATTGGTGCTATGGTCAAAACAAGTTGAAAAGTAAAGATCGATCGACTAGAGACAATGAGGGGTGTAGTCCTTGAGTTAGAGTGCTACAAAGATTTTTGGCGCTCGAGGATGATTTTATTTATATAAGTAGGTTTGTACAAATACTTTTACATGCCAATCATATTTTAAAAACTCAATGAGCTGAAACTGCTCATCACTGATACTAGCTCACACACGATGCCAGGTGAAACAGCGCGCATTTTGGCTTAATTAAAATTATTGAAGCACAAGCGCAATAAATAATTTATTGAAGCACATGTAAGCCCGGCCACCGTAGGCGCGGGCCTGCGGACGGAGAGTAATGGGTAGCTCACCGTCCGATCAGGACCAGGCCCGTGCCGGACGGCGCGTACGTGTTCCACGCGCGCCTCAAAGAGATGTCAGCATCAAACGAAGGGCCGAAGCCTGCCGGGTCAACGGGATTGTCCGAAAGGGTTACCGCTGGCCCGGAACATAAAGGGCTAAGGAAGGAAGACGGGTGGGTTTTAGTCAGTAAGAGTCTGACACTCCCGCTCCACCCAGAGCGAGAGGGGTCATTTGATGATTTCCCATCCGAAAAAAAAAGCCCGGATAAATAACCGACAACCTCCTAGGATCACCTGCGAGATGCCATTCACAAAAAAAAAGGGAACGCAAGTAATACTTCCCTAGTTTAGCCGTTTACGTTTATCTTGCCGTTTTAGCCAGCCCTCCAAACTGAATTTTAAGATACTTTAATTGTAACGATTTCATGACAGGTTCTCTGGCTTAAGAATTGGAGGGGTAAACCTTACAGGGACACTTGCGTGACAGTTAAACTCAAGCAAATCACATCACGCAACGTCCCTTATCAGCGTTAACCTATAAATTGTAAAATCGCTTCGCATCCAGTATGGCTGGCCTAAGGCCATAGGGTCATACAGTATCGGGTCGTTAATACCAACAGTTTCAGCGCTAACAGCCGGACACGCGCGAGGTTAAAGTTCGTTATAACGAGTTTTCCTATCTGCTTTTTGATTTGAATATTGGGTATTTGGGTAGTGTTAAAATAGTACATAACGATAAGGACTTAAGCAGTCCATTATTGCACGTAGAGACAGTGCTAACGCCGTGCAATAAGAGACTATTTAGGTCACACGAATCGTATACTGTTTTATAGCTCGTGTGACCTAAACCTGCACTTAAGTCACGCTTTTCTGTGTAAAAATTGAATACTTAAGTCACAGAAAGGCGTGGCTTAAGAACGGGTTTAGGTTACACAGTGTTATCATTTTAAATTATTTAAATATGTAGGTTAGAAACATCACACTGCGCTCCATAACTCAAGTAGCGGATGTTGGAGAAAAAACAGCCAGGCAGAAGTGAGAGTGGGCCGGACACGTCTCACGAATGCACCCGGCGAGATGGGCAAAGATCGTCACTCACTGGACGCCTGAGGGAGGACATCGCCGTCGAGGTAGACGAAGGCGGTGTGACAATCTTATATCATTTACAGGGCCAACATGGCCAGGGATCGCACAAGACAGGGAAGTTTGGAAGAAAAAAGGGGAGGCCTTTGCCCAGTAAAGGCCAGGAATCGATAGCCGATTCCCGGCCACCGTAGGCGCGGGCTTGCGGACGGCGAGCAATGGGCAGCTTGTTGTCTGGTAAGGACCAGGCCCGGGTCGACGGCGCATTGTGTTCCACGCGCGCCTCAAAGAGATGTCAGCACTAACTGACGGGGTCCGCTAGGGCCGATGCCTGCCAGAGTCGCGGGCTGTTCGAAAGAGATACCGTGGCCCCTGGCACAGGCAACTGAAGGATCACGGGTGGGTTTTAGTCAGTAAAAGTCTGACACGCCCTCCCGCTCCGCCCAGAGCGGGAGAAGTCATTCGATAATATCCGACCCAAAAAAAAAGGCATAGAACTTATCTAAATGTATTTATCTCGGTTTAAAATATACCAGTAAAAATAAGACAAAAAATTAATGAGATAATAAACAAAACAACAGGTTATAATAACTGCCTCTTAGATGATTAACTAATCAATTACTGCACTAATTGGTGATGATGACATTATATACCTTTTTTTTTTTGTATTGGGGGAAGCCTTTAAAAGTCACCCAACCTCCGAGGAGGGAGGTCGGGGAGTGCGGGATTTTTATCTCACTAAAACCACCCCGGTGATCACCATGAGCACATAGGGGTGGTCCCGGTTCCTCTTAAAAGACCAATTCCGGAACCCCCCCCGTGCAACGCCTGTAAGGTGCACCTCTGGGGAGACTGTAAAGGGGCCTCCCCTAAGCCTCGCTATGCACGGCAGCACGTGACCACTGAGTGACTGCTTAGTTAGTTACGAGTAGTACATATTTCTGAATGATATTGGCTGTTCTTAGTAACAGCCCGGAATTTGGAAGTAGGCGGTGTGATACCCGTGCTTCGGAAAGCACGTTAAGCCGTTGATCCTGCGCCTGATCTCTCTCCGGTAGTGACGGGTTGCCGTCCCATCGGACTATGAGAGTGAGGGAAGAGGGGGTGCACGTGTGTCTACGCGCACACTTGTGCAATATAATATCTCCCGCGCCGAAGGCTAGTCTCCGTTGAGATCGGCCGCCGGCCGTGGCCGAAATACGGTCTGGAGGACTTCATTTTGTTATTGGCTGCTGTTAAGCATGAAGTTCTCAAGGATGACAAAATGGCCAGAATGACACACGGTTGGTAGACATAGTAGTGATCGCAGTGGCGAACGGTAGAGCAGCAGCATCCGGTTAGACTGGAAGATGACCCGAACATAATTGGGACAAAGCTGAACAGGTGGAACAGATCCCTAACTAAATGGTTGCAGAGAGCCGGTACGAACAGCGTTGGCAGACCAGATATGTGGGCAACCTACAAAATATTGCGGGAAAGACCTGAAACAAAAGCTGATGAACTCGAATATCAGTACTAAACCTTTCCTGACACCAGGAGGTCCACTCTCTAAGCACGAAATCCACAGTTTCAGCTGAAGTTACGGGCGCGGCTTTCTACAATATTACCTACCTACGAACGTAAGATTAGTTTAGGGCCCGAACTAAGAATTAATGCAAAATATATAATAGTCTGATCTGTTTGCCTGTACGAACAAATTAATCAATCAGGAACAGGGTTCTTTCCGAAGTATTGAACAACTTTCGGACGAGCCAGTATCTTAATTCACGGACTGAGAAAGGCACCCTTTTTTTTTTTTTTTTTTTTTCGGTTGGTTAATCATCCCCTCCCGCTCTGGGTGGAGCGGAAGGGAGTGTCAGACTCTTACTGACTAAAACCCACCCGTGTTCCTTCCTTAGCCCTTTATGTTCCGGGCCAGCGGTAACCCTTTCGGACAATCCCGCTGACCCGGCAGGCTTCGGCCCTAAGGGGCCCCTTCGCTGCTGCTGACATCTCACCCTCCTACGGATTTAAGATTAGTTTGGGGGCCAGATCTAAGAATTCATGCAGACCAGACGTACAACATGATTTGACAGTGATCCTTACTTCCGATGTACAGACGCCAGCAAATCAAGCTACCCGAAACCGTCAAATTTTCCCAATCAACTTTAAACCTTATGCTTTAGCAATAAAGTTGAAAATCTATTAAAGAAATTTGACAGATTGTAGTAGCTTAGCTGGCGTCTGTACTTTTGCCCGGGCGTAGGGTTTACTACGAAGACTCGAATTACTTTCGGACGCCCTCGTATCTTCGTTGACAGACTTGAGAGTAGGCCGATTACATTTCACTAACCCACAAAGTAGCATGTATACCTACATATATTATTCACATAGCAAACAGTTCAGATAAAAAGTAGAGGAATATTTATGAGGTTACGGATAACAACTAGAATAGGAAATAATGATGATTTGTAAAAAATATTTACTCTTACGAAAAATGTTTATCAGTAGTAACATAACTGAGCAAATCTAAAAACAGAAGCGATCGATTTTTTTTATTGCTGAATGGAAGCTCTTGATCTCGATCACGCCTGATGGAAAGCGATGGATGAGGTCTATGATGGAACGAGCGTGCCCAGAAGATGCCTAAGGTACTGGAACTCCCAAGCATCGACGAAACACAGCAGGCTGCAGAGGCTGCTTGACGCCGGACTCCGGAGGGAGGGTGATCGCAAGCCACGCGGGCGTTAGCCCTACCACCGCAAGGGAAGAATTGGCCAGTCAAATAAGGTGTTGGGTGTGATTGTCCAGGATGCGCCGAGACTCGGTTCAGTTGAGTAACTGGCGGAACAAACTGGGCTGCATAAGGAGGCTTCTTCATGGATCCCAATTTTTTTTTTGTGATTTTCTTTTGATATCAATGCACCCGGAGCGATGGGCAAAGATCGTCACTCACTGGACGCCTGAGCTAGGACTTCGCCGTCGAGGTAGACCACGGCGAAGGTGGTGCGACGATATGGTAACATTTGCAGGGCGAAAATGACCAGAGATCGCACAAGACAGGGAGGTTTGGAAGAAATAAAAGGAGGCCATTGCCGAACCGTAGGACACAATGAAGGCCAACAAAAAAAAAAATGGGCGTGTGCTAGGTGACATAATTATGGCAAATTCAACTGCCTAGCCTTTTCCCAACTATGTTGGGGTCGGCTTCCAGTCTAACCGGATGCAGCTGAATACCAGTATTTTACATGGAGCGACTGCCTATCTGACCTCCACAACCCAGATACTGGGTAATACGACACCCCTTAGTAAGACTGGTTGTCAGACTTTCGGGCTTCTGACTACCCGTAACGACTGTCAAAGATCCACGAATGACAGTCGGGACCAACGGCTTAACGTGCTTTCTGATGTTCACAAACTAAACTCATCTTTTCCTTTCTATTTCATTAAGAAAAGGACAGAAGATACATTTTAGTTTACTGATAAACGTATAGCGTCTGTATAGTTACAGAACGCTTTGTCTTCTTCTTTCGAAAGTCAAATTACTGACTACTGAAAACTATTCATATGATAAAATACGTTTATTAGTAAGGAGGTTAGTCAGAAAATTGAAGCTAGTTGGTCATTCTAAAACGTACATCTCTATGGAGAAGAACGGGCAAGGAACTCTGTATATTCTTCTCACATTGTCAATTTTTTTTTTTTTTGTTGTCGGGGGGAACTTTCAAAAGGCCCCCGACCTCCGGTGCCGGAGATCGGGGAGTGTGGGATTTTTATCTCACCAAAACCACCCCGGTGATCACCATCAGCACATAGGGGTGGTCCCGGTTCCTCTTAAAAGACCAATTCCGGAACCCCCCCGTGCAACGCCTGTAAGGCACATCCCTGGGGAGACAGTAAAGGGGGCCCCCCTGAAGCGCGGCACCTATACTCGTACAACGACAACAGTCGATGATCAAGGCTGATCGCTTCTCTGTTTACGAAAAGATCTATGCAACGCAACGTCAAAATTACAAGCTACGATAAAAGAGCAGTGGTGGTCAAGTGGTAACGGCCGCGACTTACGAGTTGTATGTCGTAGGTTCGAACCCAGACAGGCGCTTTACTTTGTGTAAATTATTTCATCACCACTGCTCTCAAAACGGTAAAGGAAAACATCTAAGGAAACCTGCATGTCCTAGAACCAAACATTCGAAGACATGTGACATCTACTAACCCGCATTGGGCTCGCGTGGTAGATTACAGCTCCCTCCCTCTCGAAGAGAGGAGGCCCGTGTCCCAGCAGTGGGAACATTATAGGCAGATATGCTATTATCGTTAAACAAAAAGTGTAGTGAAACAATAAACTATTATTACAAAACATCCCACTAAGAAAATAGTTATTTTGATTAAATAAATATCTTTCCCAATTCAACTACAAATACACACACCATGAATCTTTTAAAAACACAGTTTTTCTCGACTTTTTTCCGATTTTCACAACACAGCACTTTTATATTAGCGACAAAATAATCGCAGGTACGTTTGTCGATCGCGACGCGTAGGAAGCCACTGTTTTGTGTGTGACAATTCATATTATTCATATCTCATTAGTGCAATAACAGTGTTTGTCAAAGATTAATTTTATAGGATGGTAAAGTATTTCTGCCTAACATGAGTGTGACTGTCGTCGGGAGCCGCATGACGACTCCTGGCCACCCGTAGGCGCGGGCCTGCGGGCGGACAGTGATGGGTAGCTCACCGTCCGATCAGGACCAGGCCCGTGCCGGACGGCGCGTACGTGTTCCACGCGCGCCTCAAAGAGATGTCAGCATCGAGGAAGGGGCCCCTTAGGGCCGAAGCCTAGGGTCAGCGGGATTGTCCGAAAGGGTTACCGCTGGCCCGGAACATAAAGGGCTAAGGAAGGAACATGGGTGGGTTTTAGTCAGTAAGAGTCTGACACTCCCTTCCGCTCCACCCAGAGCGGGAGGGGTCATTAGACGATTTCCCATCCGCAAAAAAAAAAAACCGGCCAAGTGCGAGTCGGACTCGCACACGAAGGGTTCCGTACGAGACTCGTACAATATTTAACTTAGTAAAAAAACGCCGAAAAAAAACACGTTTGTTGTATAAATGGGAGCTACCCTTAAATATTTATTTTATTTTGTTTTTAGTATTTATTGTTATAGCGGCAACAGAAATAGAAAATTTCAACTGTCTAGCTATCGCGGTTCTTGAGATACACCCTAGTGACACTTACAATTGTAAGTGTCACTAGGGTGTATCTGAATTGACAAATCTGTCAAAATCACAGTGATCCTTATTTTCGCGACAATAAGGTCGCTATTGGGTTGCTGCTGTTACAGGTTAAATTACTGTGAAAGGACTGTACAAGGATCTTTTGGCTCCTGAGTGATATTGACAGGGTCGTTGGTAAAGGTTGCTGACGATCCTTCAGGATCAAAGACAAAAGAAAAGCGGATCAAACCGGAATGAGAAAGTTTGGATAAGAAACAAATTAAAACAGAAGACGATCAAGCAGGGGATCGAGGAGGGGGGGGGGGGTTCAGGGGATCAGAACGGAATAACTCAGAAAATCGACTTTTGTTTTATACTGTTTACAAACATTTGGGATCAATACAAAAAAAAGTCAAACGTTAATTTTATTACAAGGATAAAAACTTGTCTTGCAAATAATCATATTCATGAAATCATGTCTAACTAATCCATCCTGGTGTAACAGACGCCAGCACATCAAGCTACCCGAAACTGTCAAATTTTCCCAATCAACTTTGAACCTTAGAGATAAAGTTGAAAATCTATTAAAGAAATTTGACAGATTGTAGTAGCTTAATTAATGTGCTGGCGTCTGTATATCGTTTACTAAAGTTAATCATAGCTCAATTTATTTTATTGTAATTTAACCTTGATTTAATTCTAGATATCATCCTCTAATAATATTATCCTCTATTATAAAATCAATTTAACATTAATCGATTTTGAAAAGAATGTTAATTGAAAGCATCGATTCTTTTGTCACATCACTATTTCAATTTCGTTAAAAACTGGTAACACAGGCTGTCATTTTACTGCAGCTAATTAAAAGTCCGAGCATCCATCGTAGACAGAGTAATCTATAGACTCATGGTATCCGTGTCACCGAAAGGGACAAAAAATTCCGGCAATCTTCATCATACTATCATTTTTACAGCTTATTACACTGCACCTTACCATTTTCATAGTTGCGCAAATGTACTATTATTGAATTATGCACGAAAAAGATCTTATTTTCCGTTTAATCGCGGTGTAGTTTTTATTATTTCATTCATAATTTTTAATATTTCATTCATAAACGTCAAACTTGTTGTGCACATTGATGTGCTTAGCCGACACGCAGTCAGGGACAGAAATATTCTTACTCTGTCTCTTTTCTTTGCTAGTGACGTTAATATATTTCTCTTTTTCTTGTGCGAATGAAAAAGAAGATATGCAGCAGTCTATAGTTTACTCTGTCTACGTCGAGCATAGACCACATTGTCCTATCTACAACAACATCCTCTTTGAACTCGCCTCTGATTGGCAGGCTTATATCAACAAAACTCGCGTCTCGTTAAATAAAGAAGTTTATATATTATCAGTTATAATAGCATTATATTTTGAGTGAAGTTAATTAAACATTTCATTAGTTAGAAAGGAATTGCGGTCGGAGAGACTTAGGAAAAAACCTAAGTAAAAAGTCATAATTCGAGGTCTGGCTTGTTATAGCGACAACAGAAATACATCATCTGTGAAAATTTCAACTGTCTAGCTATCACGGTTCATGAGATTACAGCCTGGTGACAGACGGACAGTGGAGTAGTCTAATTTTTACCCTTTGGGGACGGACCTCTAAAAAGAATTGTTATCATTATTAATTAATTAATTAATAATGATTAATTTTTTAATCATTAATTATTAATTTAAAAATTAATTCATTAATGGCTTACCATCAGGCGTGATCGGGGTCAAGAGCGGGCCCATTTAGTAATAAAAAAAAAAAAAAAAAAAAAAGAATTGGCTTATAATGTTTTCAAATTACAGTAGGTATGGGAGGACAGCGTAGGCCTGTCAACAAGTATCAGGTACTTAATAAAATAGCCGACAAAAAATTTCAACGAAGGTTTCCAGGTACCTATTGAATCTATTGTGATGTAGATGATAAGTGGTCACCATCACATGAACATCTGCAATTCCAGAAGCATCACAGATGCATTCCCGTCTCAGAGACAAAGCTGGGCTGTCTCGTGTGTATGTAATAATATCATTGAGTTGGACCATATCCACAATGCTTTTCAATCCTGTAACGCCGGAATCGTCACAATCCAGTGATTTTACATTCAGTTACTAACGGATAGATGGCGCTGTTTGCAAGCAAAACTTTTTCTACTACTTTACTCTACTTTCGTACTAAATCGTTACCAGTGGCTCCATCTATTATTGTGGAAAGATACTAAAATATTCTCCCATACTTTGATTTCGTTACTAGCATTACCAAATCTAGACATTTTATAACAAGTCACAAGACCTAGCTTTCTTAAATATTCTTACCTGGATTTTTAGGCAATGCACACAGGTTCTCAGTCTAAATACCGATTATAGGTTAGCAGCGTCAACCTTTCATGACAAGGGGCTTGGACACAACAACGTGTAAATCCCACACTAAGCACTCGCCGCGCAAATTTGCGGTCACATGTCACTCGTTTGTTTCGAAAACCGGATGGCGCCCTCTGTTGGCGCAATAACGCGTTAGGGTTCGCCGAACAAAATGCACGCGCCGATATATCCCCTCAAGCGTCGACTGTACACCAAGTGTAATCAAAAAAATCTAGGTATGGTAGGAAATTAAAGAAATATAAATATTAACTCACCCATAACCTTCTTCGGCGGGATCTTCCTCTGCTCCTTCTCCTCGCTCTCATCCCTCCGCATCATCTTCCCGTCCCCCTGCCACTTCCGTTTCCGTCCCTCCCGTTCCTCCAGGTACATCCCTAGTTCCTCTTCCCTCCCAACCAAAGCCAACCTCACACTAGACTCCCAGGTATAGCTCTCCTCTTTCCTGCTATCATGCATAATATAGTCCTTATCTCCCGAATACAATTCCATCACAATATGGCCATGCCAACACAAAAGTCACTGAATGATGAATGAGAATGAATGAATGATTTAAGAAAACGGTTCACACGTTAAAATAGAACGAAGAATGAGTTGTATAATTTTTTGATTCCTGTCGTTTCTCTTTGGCGGTGACTCTGTAGTAGTTCGTTCTCTATTTTCATGAGCATGGTTGGGTTCCAGCGGCTGTGGTGGTAGGCTATGTGGGGTAGGCCCGGGAAGGTTGTGCTGAAGGGGGTTCGGGGCTGATGTGGCAGGTGCGCGAGGTTGGGCTCCATGTGGCACAGAGGACGACTGGGGAACCTTTCGATTCTTTGTAGCGTGAGGCCTGCGGGGCGGTGTACTACGGCTCCTAGAAATAAGTGAAGATTGTGTTATTATTTTTTATCAACTAATAAGTTTTTAAACAAGAGTCATAATCAGCCTATAATGTTCCCACTGCTGGGACACAGGCCTCCTCTCGGTGAGAGGGAGTGGGCCGTAATCCACCACGCGGGCCCAGTGCGGATTGGTAGATGTCACATGTCTTCAAATTTTTGGTTCTAGGACGTGCCGGTTTCTTCACGATGTTTTCCTTCACCGTTTTGATGATGAAATAAATTACACAAAGTAAAGTGAGTGCTGTCTGCTAAAAGATTTTTTTTTGTATCTTATTGGTTGTTTGCATAAAATTGATCACACTCAGAAGGATGCTAGGCGTCTGCGCGTCTTAAATATTGATTAAACAGATCATAAAAAGTGGATACTTATTAGTAGTTTTTTTTTGCGCATAACCAACGAGTATCAAGGCATGAACTAAGGTCCCTCGGATTACAGTGTCTCTTTTTATACTGTCTAAGTTAACCAATTAGAATAAAGACAACTTTAATATTAGGGTAATACAAGAAAGAAAAAAAAATGTTATTCCGCACAAACAAAACGCACATTACAAAAGAAAAAAACAAAATAAACACATAGGTACAACGTAGTCAAAAGCCTCGTACTCAAGCATATAAAAATTTGACAATGAGCGATTTTCTTTTTGAGTATTAAAAAAAAACATAGTTTCCAAGACTCTATAGATGGCGTTGAACTGACTACGTTACTAAGTGCCAAAGCCAAAACGCTTGGAATAAAAAACATTGCGTCATGTCACATACGCTCGTTGACTGACACTTTCGTTTGCTTTCGTTTTACGATCTCAAAATTACATTCAAGTGAATAATCAAAAAACGATGTGACGTTCCGTTCCTTGCAGTAACTTACCAAGTTCAGCGCCATCTATCCAGCGACTAGGGAAAAGTAAAAAAAAAAAAAATGAAAATCCCTCATTTTGTCCATTGCTTGATGTCAGTAACAGGGACCAAAGACAACACACATTAATTGACATTGGCAATACAAGTGATTCCACTATAATACCCTGGTGTAAGGGCGGATAGGATATACGAGATTCTAATTGGTAAACTTCCACAACTTAGCTTAGGAATCTCTTTAAAGGCCCAGTCTGGAAAAAGTTATCATGTTCTTGGGTATCCGCTTTAATTTTCGACTTTTTCGGGATAAAACGATTCGATTCCTGTTACTTTTCATGACATCCGAGTCCCAACTTTTCTCTTAGTCCTACCCGTAGACAGAGTAATCTATAGACTCATGGTATCCGTGTCACCGAAAGGGACAAAAAATTTCGGCAATCTTCATCATACTATCATTTTTACAGCTTATTACACTGCACCTTACCATTTTCACAGTTGCGCAAATGTACTATTGAATTATGCACGAAAAAGGTCTTATTTTCCGTTTAATCGCGGTTTAGTTTTTGTTATTTCATTCATAATTTTTAATATTTCATTCATAAACGTCAAACTTGTTGTGCACATTGATGTGCTTAGCTGACATGCAGTTAGGGACAGAAATATTCTTACTCTGTCTCTTTTCTTTGCTAGTGACGTTAATATGCAGCAGTCTATAGTTTACTCTGTCTATGGTCCTACCGTCAGACACTGACAATTACCCACAATATTCATAACTCGAGCTGTCAAGTCTTTATTCCCCTTATAACATTTCCTGAGGTCCACACGGTCTGGAACTAAATTATTATTCACTTAGTTTTATATGGCAAGACCTTGGACATCAATTCTATTTGCACATGCAGCTCTGTACGCGGCAATTGAGAACCACGTGATGCTAAAATGGCGGTTCTACGAAAGGAGATATTTCTCAACAGATTTATTTGCTAATTTGCATTTTTTTTTTTACTTTTATGCTACTAGCTTCTGACCGCGGTTTCGCCCGTGTGGTTGTCGGAAATTATTTCACGGGAAAGTGTTGCCAGGACAAAAAGTAACCTATGTCCTTCCCCAAGACGCCATCCTATCTCCGTTCAGTGGTTTCTGCCTACCCTCATGGGAGGAAGGTGTCAGTTTATGTATGTAAATTCTATTCAAATTAATATTATTTCTAGTTAAACAAATATCAACTTTATTTTAATGGTAATTAAGTTGATTTCAGAGTGACTAGCACTATTGAATAAGTTATAAAAATGTTTGAAGTTGTATTGTGTAGGATTAAGGGAGGGTTCACATCTGACGGAACATGCGTCGCGTGTTATCGGTCGCGTAACGCCAGAACAGACCAAATGTATAGAAAAACACTTGACCGTTCACACTCAACCGATGATGCGTTAGTGCGTCGAGGGAACAATCGCAGTTACGCCCGACGTATTTTCCGTCAGATGTGAACCCTCCCTTAAAGTTATTTTTCCATAAATTCTTAGTTGTTTACATTTTTGGCAAATAAATCGCGAATGCACATTAGACAAAGTGACATTTTATCATCGATAACGATGATCGAAAAGTCAAAAATGTATTGAATTGACATAAGCTACCGAAGAGCTTAGGTATGTCAATTCTGTTGAAAGTCGCTGCGGGAATACGAAACGCTTTGAAAGCGATAGCCACTTGGCTATGACCGCTCTCAGGCGACTGAAAGCTAGCCTGTATTCTTAAAATATAGGTAGACAATGTTTTTTTAGGGTTCCGTACCCAAAGGGTAAAAACGGAACCCTATTACTAAGACTTCGCTGTCTGTCCGTCTGTCTGTCACCAACAACAAATACTAAAACCAAAATAAAATAAATATTTAAGGGGGGGCACCCATACAACAAACGCGATTTTTTTGCCCTTTTTTGCTCGATATTAATAATAGCAACAGGTAGGCACTTGAAATATTCACAAAATACTCAGTTTTATTTTTACTTCAATAATAAATATAATAAAAATAAAATAAATATTTAAGGGGGGCTCCCATACAACAAACGTGTTTTTTGGCGTTTTTGCCTTGTGGTACGGAACCCTTCGTGTGCAAGTCCGACTCGCACTTGGCCAGTTTTGTATTATTTGTTCAATTAAACGATACATGGAATATCAGCCATTGAAGCAATGATTTTCTCAGAACTGGACTTCAGTCCAGCCACGGGTGCGTTTTTCTCGCCGCGATTTTTTTTCGCGCACTGGATTTTCAAAGCTCTGTTTAGCGCCAAGAGTTTAAAATCCAACAATGTGTTTTTTTGAAGCGTTGGGATGCGTTCTGTTAGATTCTCAATGCTCAGCTCAACATCATCATCTGCCTAGCCTCTTCCCAACTATGTTGGGGTCGGCTTCCAGTCTAACCGGATGCAGCTGAATACCAGTATTTTACATGGAGCGACTGCCTATCCGACCTCCACAATCCAGTTACTGGGTAATACGATACCCCTAGGTAAGACTGGTTGTCAGACTTTCGGGCTTCTGACTACCCGTAACGACTGTCAAAGATCCACGAATGACAGCCGGGGCCAAAGGCTTAACGTGCTTTCCGAGGCACGGAGGGGTCACGTTATGTAAAGATGGTCACCCATCCACAGACCAACCGCGGCAAACGTAGCTTAACCTGATCTATCGACCTGTGCGGCTGTTATTATTTAGCCACGGAGAGTTGAAAATCCCGTGCGCGATAAAATCCCTCCGCGATATTGTTACATCCGTGTGAATGTGGGCTTAGAATGACGTTGAGTAGTGCTAATAAAAACAACTAGCAAAGCCCCGCGGTTTCACCCGCATAAGGGTCAGTACACACCCACCGCAACGTGACGCGGCGCGCAGTTTTCAAGATAGCAATACAATTATAGACCTTATCTACTACAATAAAAGGTACACAATTCAGCGTCTACTACGTCTTCCTACGCCGCGCTGCGCCACGCGGCGCACCTCACTGAATTGTGTACCTTTTTGTGTAGTAGATAAGGTCTATAATTGTATTGCGAACTGACCCTAAGTGTCGATCCCGTGGGAATATCGGGATAAAAAGTATCCTATGTGTTAATCCAGGATGTCAGCTACCTTCACACCAAATTTTATCAAAATTCGTGCAGCCGTTTGTGTGTGAAGAAGTAACAAACATAGAAACACACTTACAAACCTTCGCCTTTATAATTAGTGTGATACCCTCATGACCGGCCGCCTTGCGGAGTTATTATAAAACTATGATATCTCGCAAAAAATTCATTGAAATCAAATGATGTCAAGGGCAATTTTGTTCAAAATTAAATACTTGTGATGAATAACGTATTTATTTGGATAAGGATTTAAAACATGTTTACAAAAACACCTTTGCAAATAATGCATTATTTTAAAACAAATTTGATTACCTTAAAAAAGGTTATAGTGAGTCAACCTTAAAAGATAGATTATTATGCTGTTGCGGACTTTTTTTTTGAACTTTTAAAGGGGAAAAATTCCGTCATACATGATTTTTGCGTAACTTTAACCGTTTACGCAGCTTACGCAACGGAAGCTCTCAAAAGGAACAACTTTTCCCGTTTTTGCAACATTTTTCATTGATGCTCCGCTCCTATTGGTCGTAGCGTGATGTTATATAGCCTATAGCCTTCCTTCCTCGATAAATGGACTATCCAACACAAAAATAAGTTTTCAATTCGAACCAGCCGGTGGATTCTGTAAAAATCTCACCGTGAAAACTTAGGTGAAGTGAGTTTGTTTTTGCTAGGAATTGACACTATTGACAGCTCACTCCACGCTCACTTCACCTAAGTTTTCACGGTGAGATTTTTACAGAATAGAACCGCAGTAGTTCCTGACAAACTCTCCAGCTTTATTATATTAGTATAGATTTATACCAGACGGAGGGTATCTATGTTCACAAGGATCCGTAATGAAGGTAAACTGCGCAAATTAGATAAGAGCGCAATAAGAGCAGTGGTGGCCCAGTGGTAACGGCCGCGACTTACGAGTTGTAGGTCGTAGGTTCGAACCCAGACAGGCGCTTTACTTTGTGTAAATTATTTCATCACCACTGCTCTCAAAACGGTGAAGGAAAACATCGTGAGGAAACCGGCATGTTCTAGAACCAAAAATTCGAAGACATGTGACATCTACCAACCCGCACTGGGCCCGCGTGTTGGATTACGGCCCACTCCCTCTCATTGAGAGGAGGCCTGTGTCCCAGCAGTGGGAACATTATAGGCTGATTATGGTGTGGTTATGGCGCAAATTAGGGACGATTAATTTAGAATCACAACCTAGAATATAAGAGGGCAGTGGTGGCCCAGTGGTAACGATCCCGACTTTCGAGTTGTAGGTCGTAGGTTCGAATCATGGCAGGCGCTTTACTTTGTGTAAATAATTTCATCACCATGGCACTGCTCTCAAAACGGTGAAGAAAAACCTCGTGAGGAAACCGGCATGTCCTAAAACTAAAAAATGTCTTCGACATGTGACATCTACCAACCCGCACTGGGCCCGCATGGTGGATTATAGCCCACTTCCTCTCGTTGAGAGGAGGCCTGTGCTGTGTCCCAACAGTGGGAACATATGCGAAAGCACATTCACATTCGAAGTGGGGCTACTAGGGCATGTGGGGTATCATATGAAAGAGCGCACTTTGCACATTCTCAAAAAACAAAAATTTTTTTTAGGTCGCATTGTTTTCGACTTTTGATGAATAATTGAAAAAAAATACCTTCCCCCCTTATCTCCGAAGTTTGCAAAGAGAAAAATCTGAAATTATTCTATTTGATAGAAGTTTATGTAAAGATTACAGGAAAAATAAAACGAAGTCTCTAAATAGCATACTTTTTCAGAAATCATCAACAAAAGTTACATTCGATTATAGGCCTCGCCGATGAAAATTTAATAATATAATATGATGATGGTACGGAACAACACGAAAGCGAGGCAAAATAGGTTACAGGCGCTTTACTTTGCGTACGTTATTTCATCACCACTGCTCTCAAAACGGTGAAGGAAACCATCATGAGGAAACCGGCATGTCCTAGAACCATTATTTCGAAGAGCTGTGACATCTACCAACCCCGCAAAAATAAATTGGAAGCAGGAAAAGTCGCAAAGAAAGCCTCATTATTTTCGCCACTAAGGGCCAAAATCCGTCATCTTTAGGACAAGTACAAAAACAACGTCATGGAGATTTCCTTCCAACTGGTCCTATTGCTTTAATTGGCAGCCTTGCACGCTCAGATAATTGTCTCGTTGAATTTCATGTTGTTATGGCTATTAATTCATTGAATTTGAAACTTGCGAAAAAATGTGGGTTTTGATTGAAATGAAATGGTGTGCGTAGCACAGAATAGAATATAGTAGGTAGTTAGTCATTTATCTTGTGTGGAAAATAGGCCGACAAAAAAAAAACAGTGGCACTCTGGGAGTGCCGACAGAAGTGAAAACAAAACACAAACAGAATACTTTGCCATCACTCACTGACATATCGGATTAAAACCGAGGACAGCCGAACACATCCGAAGCGGGTATTTTTACCCGACTGCGCGACGCAAAGGAGTGGTAATGTGTTCATTTGAATCGTTTTATAAACAAAACACGCGCGGTGTCGCTTACGGTAACAGTGGCGCGAGTTCAATGGTTTTTATCCATCTTAAAAAATGACAAACGCGCGTAAAGAAGTTCATCACTCCAAAAATTCAGAGTGGGCCTGCTCTTGATCTCGATCACGCCTGATGGAATGCGAAGAATGAGGTCTATGATGGAACAAGCGTGCCCAGAAGATGTCTGCCTGTCTTTTAACAAACGGATGCTTTCTGAATGTTAGTGATGTTCAGGGTTTTATGCGACAGTAAGTACAGACATATACATCAAGCTACTCGAAACTGTCAAAATCTTGCAACCAATTTTGAACCTTATGCTTAAACGATAAAGTTGAAAATCTATTAAAGAAATTTGACAGATAGTAGTAGCGTGATGTGCTGGCGTCTGAACCTACAGCTAAAACACTAGGAAGTGTATGAAAGGGGATGCATGAAGAAGGCTCCTCGTGTAGCGCAGTTTACTCAACTGAACCGAGCACTCGGCGCATCCTGGACAGTCACACCCAACACCTTATTTAACTGGCCAATTCTTCCCTTGCGGTGGTAGGGCTAACGCCCGCCTGGTTTGCGACCACCTTCCCACCGGAGTCCAGCGTCAAGCAGCCTGCTGTGTTTCGTCGATGCTTGGGAGTTCCAGTGCCTTAGACCTCTTCTGGGCACGCTCGTTCCATCATAGACCTCATCCATCGCTTTCCATCAGGCGTGGTCGAGGTCAAGAGCAGGCCCATTCAGCAATAAAAAAAGTGGTGAAGGACGGGCGTTTTAAGGGCTGTCTTTTGTAAATTTTAACGTTAACAAAAGGCTGTTTCTCACCTTATGGTCGGCATGTCCTACAACCTAAAATTCGAAGACATGTGACACCTACCAACCCGCACTGGGCCCACTCCCTCTCACCGAGAGGAGGCCTGTGTCCCAGCAGTGGGAACGTTATAGGCTGACTGACTATGCTTATTATGCATAGATATTTTTACATCAATCTGCAAATGTGCATTGTCCATCTGATACAGGGGTTCATAATCACAAAAGCAATTACAATGAACGGTCAAAGTGGCATTGCCACTTGCCACTGATTATTTCAGATATTTATCATCAAGCGTCGCTTGCGCATAGCGGCCATTTATTCAGCTTTTAACGATGAAAAGCCTGTCAGAAGTAAGATTCAATTTTATTTTTACCCGACTACGGCGAAGCCAAAAGGAAGGGTTATGATTTTAGAAGTCTGTATATTTTTGGTTGTTGTCAGTTAATATCTGTTTAGTTTGAAAAGCATCATGAAACATGTTAATACGACAGTACATAAAAGAAATACCTCCAAGAAAACAAAACCTGTGCCACACAAAAAATATTCCACAAGCAATCCACATGTCATGTTCTCACCTTTTTAACGAGTCCTTAACAACACAGAAAGAAAACTAACATTCAAAGGGGGTCCAAATAACTCCTCACAATTTCTTTTACAAAGCCATATTGGCGAAACACATGTACAGTTTATCTCCACGACCGTCCCCGTCTTTCAAAAATATCATGTCAGTCCACCATTTTAAATACAATAAAAAAGACAATTCGAAATCGTTAAATTCAAATCACGCGCTAAACCAGCGGATATCCGT
Source organism: Oligia strigilis (assembly GCA_951800025.1). Classification (NCBI taxonomy): domain Eukaryota; kingdom Metazoa; phylum Arthropoda; class Insecta; order Lepidoptera; family Noctuidae; genus Oligia; species Oligia strigilis. The sequence continues at coordinate 8,336,136 of OX637567.1, forward strand.
TTGTATTTTTTTCGAAATTCAAATCAAATTAACGCGGGCAGCCGGCGCACGCGGACGTCTAGAGTCTGAGCGTCTATTGCTAAATTGACGGTACGTACGTAGACGGTCAAAGGAATAAGTACGCAATATTGTCATTAATTCTCTGGCCAATCGCGGAGTAGAACGCGAACGTCGTGTGGATGTTGGGAATTGGGTCCACTTGGCTGGCGCAGGGTCATACAATCGTCGGGTCAAGATGTTGATGGGTACTGTTCAGTATACAGAGGGTTCCATACATTGCTCTTTTAAAATTGCCTTTTGATTGCTGTCAGCGTGTCGAAATGGATTGGACAGTTTATGTGACCCTTTTCAACTTTGAACCCGGGCAAACACCTTCAAATTAATTTCGCTAGCAATTTGGCGATCTAAATTGCATTAATAATTAGCTTTTGTTCTGAAACATTGGCCGAAAAAGGCAGTGAACAGAGAGAAGTACCTATATAGGGAGGTTTTTGCCCAGCAATGGAAAAGTGTCGGGCAGGAAATAATGACGCATGTAAAAATAAATTAGACCAATGCGCTCACGCATGTTTCTATATCGACTCATAACGATAGGGGGGGACTTCGTCACAATCACAACGGTATAGGTCACAAAACTGTCAGAAAAAAAAAGCCTAAAACCCATTTTAGCGATAATCCTACTAATATTATAAAATGTGAAAGTTTGTTTGTATGTTTGGATGATTGTTACTCAATCACGCAAGAACGGCTGAACGGATTTGGCACACAGATAGTTTATAACCTGGATCAAGACATAGAATACTTGTCATGCCGGTAAACGCAGACGAAGTCGCCGGCAGAAGCTAGTGAGCTATAAAATCTCTCCAAATCATTGTCCCGCCAAAAAGACCCATTAATAACAGAGATATTAAATCCAAGATGGCCGTCACTGTACTCGAGTAATAAACAATCCAATTGCCGCCATTTACTACTAGTACTAAGTAATGTAGGTATTGGAAAACCTAGACTTTCGAACCGCGGGGTAATTGTGTAACACACTCAGTAGGAGTGGCTTTCATTTTGACAGCTCAGCAATATTCATTGCGTTATTTACGTTTTTGAGCAAACAAATTTTTCGGACTTATGAAGCAATGGATTAGCAATAACCTTCAATATTATTTAGATTGTGATCGATAGTGTGATAAGCAATTAGCGTGTTGTCTTACATAAAGACAAACTTACGTTAAGGCGAAAGCGCCAGGGTAGCCCGCGAAATTCAATTTTTTTTAGGTTTTTTGCAATTTGCTGATCAGTATTAAGTTCTACGTTGATTAAAGTATGATTCGCGGCCGTAACAAATATGTATTTACAGAATTATAATCATTAACGTCATCAACACAACTCTCTAAGACCATGTAATCCCCAAGAATGACTATTATATGAAATCTTGAGATTTGGGGATTACATGGTCTTAGAGAGTTGTGTTGATGACTTTAATGATTATAATTCTGTAAATACATATTTGTTACGACCGCGAATCATATTTTAATCAACGTACAACTTAATACTGACCAGCAAATTGCAAAAAACGTAAGAAAATTTGAATTTCGCGGGCCACCTTAGAGCTTCCCCCTTAAACAAATATCAACTTTATTTTATTGGTAATTAAGTTGATTTCAGAGTGACTAGCACTATTGAAAAAGTTATAAAAACGTTTGAAGTTGTTGCGTAAACTGAACTTTATTGTGTAGGATTTAAAGTTATTTTTCCATAAACTCATATTTGTTTACATTTTTGCCAAATAAAACGCGAATGCAGATTAGATTGCTGCGGTTGGTCTGTGGATGGGTGACATACCGAGACCCCTCCGTGCCTCGGAAAGCACGTTAAGCCGTTGGTCCCGGTTGTCATTCGTGGATCTTTGACAGTCGTTACGGGTAGTCAGAAGCCCGAAAGTCTGACAACCAGTCTTACCAAGGGGTATCGTATCGTACACTTATGCGGGTGAAACCGCGGGGCGCAGCTATTTAATTATAATTGCACAAAGTACAGTTCTGCCTCGTTGGTCTAGTGGCTGCGCTGCTGCAGAGCATGAAGTCCTGGCTTCAATTCCCAGGTTGGGCAAAGTGTTATGTTATTGGGTTTTTCTATCTGGAATATCTCAATAGCAGCCTGGAGACTGGATTTGTGCCTGGTTGATGGCAATAGGCTCGCCCCCTATTACATCCTAAATAAATCTATCATCCGCCTAGCCTTTTCCCAACTATGTTGGGGTCGGCTTCCAGTCTAACCGGATGCAGCTGAATACCAGTATTTTACATGGAGCGACTGCCTATCTGACCTCCACAACCCAGTTACTGGGGTAATACGATACCCCTTGGCTGGCTGTCAGAATCGTAACGTAACGACTGTCAAAGATCCACGAATGACAGACAGGACCAACGGCTTAACGTGCTTTCCGAGGCACGAAAGGGTCACGGTAAGTAAAGATGGTCACCCATCCACAGACCAACCGCGGCAAGAAATCAGAACTCCAGAAGACACACAAAAAATTAAACTCAAACGACTCCAAGCCACCTCTATTCCACAACCTCCCTACCCTCCAAAAAAACTTTCTGCTAATCCAAAAATCTTCAAGCTATCAAGCTCAAGAGGACGGACAGACAATTAAATACAATCAGTAGTAATAAAACGGCGTACAGAGAGAACCCAATCATTTTAATTAATACTTATTGAACACAATTAAAGTGGACTCGTCGTGTGGTGCGAATTTAAAAGCATGAGAATGGCTGAAAGCATTTTGAAATTTTTTGATTTTATATTTATTTATCCATTTTTAGGGTTCCGTACCCAGGGTAAAAACGGGACCCTATTACTAAGACTCTGCTGTCGGTCCGTCCGTCCGTCTGCCTGTCACCAGGCTGTATCTCAAGAACCGCGATTACTAGACAGTTGAAATTTTCACAAATTATGTATTTCTGTTGCCGCTATAACAACAGATACTAAAAACAAAATAAAATAAATATTTAAGGGGGGCGCCCATACAACAAACGTGTTTTTTTTCGGCGTTTTTGACTTGTGATACGGAACCCTTCGTGTGCGAGTCCGACTCGCACTTGGCCAGTTTTTTTCTTTCCTTTTATTTGTTTTGGGGTTTTTATCTAAACAGATATGTCAACCCCATCGTGCCTTTTACCACTGTAATATTAAGGGTCAGTTCACACCGAGACGCGACGCGACGCGCAGTTTTCAAAATAGAAATACAATTACAGATCTTATCTACTACACTAAAAGGTACACGATTCAGTGAGCTACGCAGCGCTGCGTAGCTCGACGTAGTAAACCCTGCATTGTGTACCTTTTAGTGTAGTAGATAAGGTCTGTAATTGTATTTCTATTTTGAAAACTGCGCGTCTCGTCTCGGTGTGAACTGGAACTGACCCTTAGTAGTTCTTGAGATATCCAGCTGTGACAGACAGACAGACCTCAGTCTCACCATAAGGGTTCCGTTTTACCATTTTGGTACGGAACCCTAAAAACAAACTACTCACTGCAAAGCAATCACCAGTCATTCATTCACTCACACATACACATTCAATCAAACTACTTACATTACACTGATAAAGATCTGAAGCCAATTTAACGACACGTGTCTGTGTTCATGAGGTGGTGACATCATGGTGGTATCGTCCAAGGGCATGGTGTTCAATGGTCAATGGCTCAATGGACAATGATGGGTGAGGCTGGTCAATGGCGGAAGGTACTATACTAGGTTATCATGAGGTCAAAGGCATAGAGGTTTGCTCTTCGGTGATTAGTTTCTGTATCCTGCATACTAGCGGGGTAATTGCGTAACATACTAACAGTAGGAATGGCTTTGATTTTGACAGTTCAACAACATTCATTGCGTTATTTACGTGGTTGAGCTGACAAATTCTTCGAACATATGAAGCAATGGATTGGGAATATCCTTCAAAATGATTCAGATTGTAGATGTTTGACTACCACCATTTCTTTTATTGCCACCAAGTAGTGTTGTTGGGTTTGGGTTTGGGTTTGAAGGTGCTGGTGTAACTACAGGACTCCGGGATGACAAAGCTGCACGTGCGATTGGTGGCTATGGCTCTGGTATTGCAGATGTCCCCACGCGAAGGTAACCTTTCAGTGGCGAAGGTTCCATACAAGTCGATTCCTACCGGGTTCCCTTTGAAAAATGGCACAGTCAGTATTCTATAGATAGACCTTCATACATTGTTGATCGAAGTGATAGACAAATAATACTCCGGCTTACCTCTTACAAAAATTTACCCTTCGCTACTGTAACCTTGAGCAGAGCAGTGGTGGCCAAGTGGTAACGGCCGCAACTTACGAGTTGTAGGTCGTAGGTTCGAACCCAGACAGGCGCTTTACTTTGTGTAAATTATTTCATCACCACTGCTCTCAAAACGGTGAAGGAAAACATCGTGAGGAAAATGTCCTAGAACCAAAAATTCGAAGACATGTGACATCTACCAACCCGCACTGGGCCCGCGTGGTGGATTACGGCCCACTCCCTCTCACAGAGAGGAGGCCTGTGTCCCAGCAGTGGGAACATTATAGGCTGATTATGTTGACTGTAACCTTTAGCATCGGGTTACTTTTGGTAGTGGAGGAACAAGGACTCAAAGAGGTTAAAAGTATGAATGTGGAATGGCTTTATAAGTAGGGGAAGAACGACGAAACGATGGATGGAATTTATGAAAGATAATTATGGCTAGTAAGGGACTGCCGACTGACTGAAAGCCGACCCCAACCATGGTGGAGTCGGCTTCCAGTCTAACTGGATCCAGCTGAATACAAGTATTTTACATAGAACGACTGCCTATCTGACCTCCTCAACCCAGTGAGTGGGTAACACGATACCTCTAGGTAAGAATGTTTGTCAGACTTTCGAGCTTTTGACTACCCGTAACGGCTGTCAAAGATCTACGAATGACAACCGGGAACTGCTTTTCGAGGCACAGTTTTCTTTGTGTAGGTAATGGATGGCACCCATCCACGGACCGACCGCGGAAACGCGCGGATGTTTGGTAATCTTTCACGCAAAAACTACTGAACCGATTTTGATGAAACTTTACAGTAATATAGTATAAACATCAGAATGACACATAATATACTTTTCATCCCGATATTCCCACGGGATCGACACTTATGCGGGTGAAACCGCGTGGCGCTGCTAGTAAAAAATAAAAATATCCACTTACCATTAACAAGGAATGGGCGTTCTTCAAAAATATCTCCAAAAGTCAGTATAATATCTTGAAGACGGCTAAATTGATCTTCATTACATGTGCAATACAGTCGATACCAATAATTTCCATTAATATTCTATTAAGCGACGGAGGCGACAAAGTGTTGTTATCTCGCTCTGGCACGTGAGTTTTTATATGTCTGACTTTCTCTCTCTCTTCTGCAAGTAGTGTTGAAGTCAGCAAATTGATTCTGATTTATCTGTAATAGAAGAAATATGGTATTTAGAATTGGGAACTTTACGCTAAAAATACAAGGTTTTCTTACAACATATAATGCCTATAATGTTCCCACAGTTGGGACTCGGGCCTTCATTTGTGAGAGGGATTGGGCCGAAATCTCCTACAGATCGGTAACAATAGCAAAATGTAATTGTGTCTCCTTGCGTGACAGTTGAGCTAAGTCCTACTAACATTATACACAACTTTTTAAAGTCTGATTTTACTATTTTTAGTTTATTTCCTTTTTTTTTTTTTGAGGGGCTTGTGGTTTAGTGATAACAGCCGCACGATTGATCAGGTTAAGGTACGCTTGCCGCGGTTGGTCCGTGGATGGGTGACCATCTTTACATATCAAAACCTCTCCGTGCCTCGGAAAGCGCCGTTGATCCCGCTGTCATTTGTGGTTCTTTGACAGTCGTTACGGGTCGTCAGAAGCCCAAAAGTCTGACAACCAGTCTTGCTAAGGGGTATCGTATTACCTAGTAATTGGGTTGTGGAGGTCAGATCGGCAGTCGCTTTATGTAAAATACTGGTATTCAGCTGCATCCGGTTAGACTGGAAGCCGACCCCAACATAGTTGGGAAAAGGCTAGGCAGATGATGAGTTTATTTCCTTTTTTAGGAACAGAGACTTATGAGACTACAATATGCATTGTCAAAAAATGAGACGAATTAATCACACTGCGTAGTTATTGCAGGCAGCGAGCCGGAAACTTAGGTATAATAAATAATAATAATAATAAGACCTTTATTTTCAGGCTACTTTGGCCCATAAATAAATACCTTACAGACTAACATATATATTATAATAATACAATGTGTGTTAGTGTATAAACTTAACTGTTAACAGATTTTGATATTCTGAAAACGGTTTTGCATTACTACATTATTCTCTTTTACCATGCTTAGATCTTTTTTTTTTTTTTTGGTTAGGCAATCATCAAATGACCCCTCCCGCTCTGGGCGGAGCGGAAGGGAGTGTCAGACTCTTACTGACTAAAACCCACCCGTGTTCCTTCAGTTGCCTGTGCCGGGGCCAAGGTATCTCTTTCGAACAACCCGCGACCCTGGCAGGCATCGGCCCTAGTGGACCCCGTCAGTTAGTGCTGACATCTCCTTGAGGCGCGCGTGGAACACAACGCGTCGTCGACCCGGGCCTGGTCCTTACCGGACGGCGAGCTGCCCATTGCTCGCCGTCCGCAAGCCCGCGCCTACGGTGGTACCATGCTTAGATCTTACTTCTTATTTCCGTTCTGCACCCGAATTTCTTAACACACCATCAACGATGTATGTACAGATGCCAGCACATCAAGCTACTAAAATCTGTCAAATTTCTTTAATAGTGTTGATTTATTTGATTTACTTATTTACAAAAATCAATCTTTAGTCGATTTTGTAATAATCGATATGAAGGTACTTATTTAAAAAAAAAAAGTTCTCTTTCAACCGCCATCTCTAATATTCTTTACTTGCCTTTTGAGCCTTACAAAAGATGGATGCATATCCTTCCTAGTGACTTTCTAATTGGCTAATAATATACTTACAGTTATAAAAAGCCTATAACTCGTTTTATTGAAGTGCCTGAACCTAGATTTTCAATTTTAACGCTATAGCATAAGGTTCAAAGTTGATTGGGAAAATTTGACAGGTAAAATCTGAATCATTTTGAAGGATATTGTTAATCCATTGCTTTATATGTTAAAAAATTTGTCAGCTCAACAACGTACTTAAATAACGCAATGAATGTTGTTGAACTTGTTGAACTGTCAAAATTAAAGACATTCCTACTGTTATTGTGTTATGCAATGCCCTGCTGGTTATCTATAAAAACAAACGAAATCTTCAGCTTTATTATAAGTATATGATAGATAACAATAAAGCTGAAGAGTGTGTTTGTATGTACAAACGCACTAATCTCTGGAACTACCGGTCGGATTTGAAAAAATATTTTTGAATTTCATAGCCCCATTCTTGAGGAAGGCTATTTAACACCACCAATAAGAAAAAAGTCGGGATGCGGGACGCAAGTGCGATTGATTAAGGGATTACGCACTAATATTGGCAATTAGGGTCAGTTCACACCGAGACGCGACGCGACGCGCATTTTTCAAGATAGAAATACAATTACAGACCTTATCTACTACACAAAAAGGTACACGATTCAGTGAGCTACGCCGCGCGGCGGCGGTGCCGCGCTGCGTAGCTCGACGTAGTAGGTAGACACTGAATTGTGTACCTTTTAGTGTAGTAGATAAGGTCTATAATTGTGTTTCTATCTTGAAAACTGCGCGTCGCGTCGCGTCTCGGTGTGAACTGACCCTTACATTCAGATCCAGCCCGTCCCTTGCTGCTCTCCCCCAGCGACGCGCAACGCCCTAAGCCGAGGTCTGTATCCCATAGCGTTTAGTCGCTAAAAGTTTTTGAGCCCTGGGATCCAACCGGGATAAATCGGCTGGAGGCCTTAATTTATTGAAGCAACCACAAGCAAGTCCGGTTAAGCAGACGACAACCTCCTAGGTGAAACTGCGAGATGACATTTCCAAAAAAAAATCGTATATTCCTCGTGGGAGCTGAAACGAGTAGCAGATCATGATACAGTTCTTACGTCTTAACTGATCGGATGAACAACAGGATCCCCATAATTATCTCCAAACTGAGCAGCGATCTATTATTACGGGTTCAATCTAGTTCAAACAAGAACGAGAAGGAATGGCAGGGGCTCGTGGTTATTGCGCCGTTGGAGGAGCCAGCTCGTGGCTAGCTAACATTGTTGTTGAAACCTGATCGTGGTTGTCATATTTCAAGTTAGTTGTTGTAACAAGCCCGCTTTATTTCCCATGGGCAAAAATTACGACTTTTGAGCGAAAAACGCACGGATTTTTTTGGGTGGGAAATTATCAAATAACTTCTCCCGCTCTGGGCGGAGCGGGAGCGTATCGGACTTTTCCTGACTAAAACCGACCCGTGTTCCTTCAGTTGCCTGTGCCAGGGCCACGGTAACCCTTTCGAACAACCCGCGACCCTGGCAGGATACGCTTTTTCCTAACGTGACGATTTCTACCAATCAACTCCTAGCGGAAGCCGCTATAAGGGACTTCGTTTCAAAAATCTTAGTGCTCAAGGAACTCTTGTGCAAAGTTTTCACGAGACCCAGCGGTTTAGGCTGTGCATTCATCATCATCATCATTTCAGCCGAAAGACGTCCACTGCTGGACATAGGGGGCCCCCAAAAGCAGGCGGGTTGGCGATCGCAATATGGTATGGTGGTGGAATGCAAAGAGAACGCTGCTGCCCATTCTCCGGTACCACCCTTAGTCGCCTTTTACGACACCCACGGGAAGTATGGGGTGATGTCTACCAGACAGACAGAGCTGTGCATTGTCTGTCAGTAAATGAATGAATTCAGGATTTTTATTAAGTGGGTAAAAAAAAAACAACCAAGATGCGTTGCGGCAGACCAGATAGAAGACGAGCTGAAAAAAATCAAAAAGCATTGCCACATTCAATTTCAGCAGTAGTAGAACCCAGACATCAGACATCAGAAAAACATCGTGAGAAAACCGGCATGTCCTAGAACCAAAAAAATTCGAAGACATGTGACATTCACCAACCCACACTGCGGCCGTGTGGTGGATTACGGCCCACTCCCTCACACTGAGAGGAGGCCTGTGTCCCAGCAGTGGGAACATTATAGGCTGATTATGACATTCGTTCTGAATCGAGAATTATTGGGGTAGGCAGGGGCCTACCCCAATAATTCCCAGCAATGGGACTATAGAAGTATGAGGAACAGAGTGTAAAGTTCACTCATCCTTCATAGAAAAGGGAGGATCCTCCGACCAGACGGGTGTTGTGTCTGGCGGGCAACTGCCCGAATTCATGTCGGGCCGTTGTATCTAAGCTAGCTGCGCGGTAAACTCTGCTTGCGAGATGCAGTATTTTGCGTGACGTCAGTATGACGCGTTGTTCGCATGTGGCGTTGTAGATACCGCTACACCCCATTAACTAATAAGCCTTGAAGCATCGCCTATCATAACAGGATTGATCTAGTTTGTAAAGTAGCTGTGTGACTAGAAAAGATACTACAATGTAACATGATACACAGCAGTGTCTGTTCACGCGTGATCGATCATAACATGATGTGATGTAAAGTGGTTTTATATAAGAAGATTTTTTTTATAACCATCCAAATTTTTACAGGGTGTTCTACCCATGAATATGAACAACTTTCACTATGGGACCAAATCTGAAATCACGAAAAAAAAAATCAGCTGTTGTGAAAAAAATCAGCTGTGATTTTTTTTTTGACTAGCCAGCAAAAAAAAAAACACTCAGACACAGGGTTGGTCGCTACTGAGAATTTACATATGAATAACCCATAAACACCTGGCCGACACGAGGAAAGTCCACAATGATCACGTTCAGCAGTCGCGCTTGCTACCACTAGACTTGTAAAACATTTTTGTGACTGGGATAGCCATTAAATTTTCGTCTTAACATCCCACAGATTCACCCAGTAGGCAGTATAATTCGTGTATACGAGAGAAGAAAGCCTAATCAATTGTATTAATAGATGTGTCTGTTTCACTCATCGCTCAGCGTAATAATTTTCGCACTGAAGGTCCATTATAAAAACGCATCCTATATAGTTCGTGGATACGAGAGAAGAAAACCCAATAAATTGTTGCGTCATTGCGAAAACGGCGCCAAATCTGACAGCTATCGAGCGCCATTTTCTTTCTTTTTTTTTCAAACCGACCAGCCGGTCGATTCTGTAAAAATCTCACCGTGGAAAATTTAGGTGAAGTGAGTTTTATTTTGCTAGGAACTGACACTATAGACTGCTCACTCCGCGCTCAATTCACCTAAGTTTTCACGGTGAGATTTTTACAGAATAGCACCGCAGTACTTTCATTCATCATTCATACTTTCATTCTTTTTTTCACCTTTCTACACGTGCAGCCTGTGGGTCAACTTCACTCAGAGGGCATACAGCGACCTACGCGTTCAGTATAATAATGCACTGAGAGTACTGCTGCGGCTGCCGTGGCGATGTAGTGCGTCGGGGATGTTTGCAGATAATAATATTGATGGTTTTGCCACTATTATTAGGAAAAGATGTGCATCCCTGATGTCTCGTGTTCGCGGCGGCACCAACAGTATTCTCAGTGTATTCGTAGATCGGTGGGATTCCCCGATGTTGCGGAGATGGATGCGGCTCCATGCCGAAATTTAATTGTATATTTTTATGTGTCTGTAACCTACTAATATTAGAACTTAAGTTAAAATTGTTACTAACCCTATGAACTCCGGTCTGAAATAAAAATATTCTATTCTATTCTATTGCCCATACAAGAGAAGAAACCCCTAATAAAAATGATTGCGTCATTTTCAAAACGGCGCCAAAACGAACAGCTATGGAGCGCCATTTTTTTATACTTGTTTAAACCGCCTTGTATTTATTTTTCCCATAGGAGAGAAGAAACCCCAAGTTAATTATGGCGTCATTTTGAAAACGGCGCCAAAACTGACAGCTAGTGTTTTCACCGTCACATTTGCACATAACATCACGCCTCTAACATTACACATTCAATTATTGTCCACGTGAAGGGAAGAGCGCACTTCTTATTTAACGAATGGCAATAAAAAATGTACCTTATTCCGACGTAATAAGATACACGGTCTACATGTGCGGAAGCCACCAACTACGATCCGTTTAGGTACTTGAAAGCAAGATTTGTGTAATAAAATTCAGTATGAACCAGTTACTGCTGACTGAATACGGTTCTTTTTGCTGGGAGATAATTTCAGGCATTTTTTTTTTAAATATTTGCTGTTTTTCTTCTATAATTTTTTGGGTTCCGTACCCAAAGGGTAAAAACGGAACCCTATTACTAAGACTCCACTGTTCGTCTGTCTGTCTGTCACCAGGCTGTATCTCATGAACCGTGGTAGCTAGACAATTGAAATTTTCACGGATGATGTAGGTAGGTATTTCTGTTGCCGCTATAACAACAAATACTAAAAACAGAATAAAATAAATATTTAAGGGGGGCTCCCATACAACAGACGTGTTTTTTTCGGCGTTTTTGCCTTGGCATCTCGCAAAGCTACAGTTAAAATTATGTAAGATTTTGTTTATAAAAAAAAACTAAATCCTATTTTTAATTTTAATTAATTGGGGGTGGTTGCAATAAGTAGGTACCTGCTTGCCAATTGGTGTTTAATTAGTTAGATAAGCAGCTATCTTTTGGTATTAATTATTTAAACTATACTTAAGAGCTAACTATACTTATTACCAAAACTTCAACAGTCACAAAACTAAACGCTAGATTATTCAATATTTCATGCAATTGGCATTCTCAATCGATAAACACAAGGGTGATGCAGAGATAAAACATGGTAGGTCCAACAAAATAAATGGTTTACTAATTATCCGAATTTATCGTCCCCGAGCAATTTCATGTAAAAACACAATAGAGAAAAACTCACCAAAACGCGTCATCCCCAGGACAGACGCGGAGAAAAACGGCCATTTTTACCCCTCTATATCCGGCTACTTTTTCACAAAAAAAATCTTCTTTACTCAAATATGCATGCGCATGAGTTGCGTACAAATCCGGCAAGTGTCTGGATTGCAGTGGCCGGTCGTCGGTACAGTGAGGGGGGGATCACAATTGGGAACATGATCATTGAACATTAGTAGTCATCATTTATTTGGTACAGTTTAAATTGACTAAAACCTTGTGATTGGATTCGTAGGTTTTGATAGCTCGACGTTGGATAGTTGAGAAAAATGAAAAGTAGATTCATTTACAAACGAATTTTGAAAAAGTGTCGGAAACATTTTCCGTCATTCATCATCTGCCTAGCCTTTTCCCAACTATGTTGGGGGGTCGGCTTCCAGTCTAACCGGATGCAGCTGAGTACCAGTATTTTACATGGAGCGACTGCCTACTTGACCTCCACAACCCAGTTACTGGGTAATACGAAATCCCTTGGTAAAACTGGTTGTTAGACTTTCGGGCTTCTAACGACCCGTAACGACTGTCAAAAGATCCACGAATGACAGCCGGGACCAACGGCTTAACGTGCTTTCCGAGGCACGGAGGGGTCTTGGTATGTAAAGATGGTCACCTCACCCATCCACGGACCAACCGCGGTAAGCGTAGCTTCAGCTGATCGATCGACCCGTGCGGCTGTTAATACTTAGCCATAGGGCTTGTAATTCGAATATTCGAATAATGCGAATATTCGATCATTTTTGCTATTCGAATATTGACTGATGTTAAATTCGAATATTCGAATAATTTTTAGTTCAGTTTGAAAATACGAACTACGTCTGTCTTACAAGTTGTTACCTACAGACCGCGCTTTACACGTACACACACAGTGCCGGCGCCGCCACTCCGAGGTTTCGCAACCGTAACAAATATGTATTTACAGAATTATTATGAATAAAGTCATCAACACAACTCTATAAGACCATGTAATCCCCAAGAATGACTATTTCATGAAATCTTGACATTTGGGGATTATACTAACTTAACAAGTTGTATTACTGATTTTTTTTTCTTTGAAAATATTTATTTGGCTATACAAACTAAAAATAACAAAATTAAATCCTAACTTAACTAAAACTATACAGAAAGTAAAAAATAGCGTCGAAAAATTCATCCGCATCGCTGTCGACTGGTAATGTACCCAAGAGACTGGCGGCATTACCACGTTGTATGGCGATGCTTAGCCTCTGGCCAAGATAAAAGCCAGCCCTTGGGTAACGGGAATTGTCAACCAGCCGTTTCGAAATTTCTTTAAAAAGACCATGAGCACTCGGACCCCACGGCCCGAGAGTTTCAACCCTAAACGGCTCGAAAATATAGTTTCCGATGAGGTTATTATATTTTCGCCGCTTGAGGTTTTCCGCAGCCACAGCAGCAGCGCCAGCACAGCATGCCGAGCCAGGAAGATGGGATGGCGCAAGATTATCAACACACGTAGCGTCCCACACTAAAGGCCTACCCACCTTCCATGGAAATAAAGACATACCGTCCGGTCTCTTGCCATCGTCGCGTGCCAAGCCATTGGGTTCTAATACAGCTGGAACGCCGACGGTGACAAGAGCTCTTCGGATGATGTCATTAATGTTCGCGCTAAGCGTGCCGCGCTAAGCGACCCGCACTTCGGCTGCAAGACAGGCCGTGGTGGTGTCCGAGGCTGTTGACATCTTCGCCACAGTGACAGCGATGGGGAGAACAGCAAGGAGTGCCTAGTCGTAGGGAAGCAGCGAGGTGAAAAGTAGTGTCGTCGAACAAATTGATTGTAATTATTGTAATTCTGTAAATACATATTTGTTACGACCGCGAATCATATTTTAATCAATGTACAACTTAATACTGGCCAGCATATTGCAAAAAACGTAAGAAAATTTGAATTTCGCAGGCTACCTTAGCGCTTCCCCCTTAATATTTATGATTTGTTTTTTTTTTTTTTTCATTATAATGTCAAACTATGTTGCTTAAAGGTGATTCAATTTCATATAATAAAAATACTCAACTCAAACTTGTGTATTAATTGTATAAGCAAGTTGTCCCTTCAAGGTTTCAACTTGGTTTCAAAGGAAAAAGCTAATATTCGAATAAATATTCGAATAATTCGAATACTGCCTGTAAAAACTTCGAATATTCGAAAATCTAAAAACTTCGAATATTTACAAGCCCTAAGCCACAAGAACATTTTCCGTCATTGAGCACAGGAAATTGTGAAGAATACGTTATTTAGCAAACAGAGATAAGTACTAGGTAATAGGTATGCTAAATAAAAAGTTTACAGTCAAACTTCAGTAGTTACTCTTTTTTTCCTCTGTCAGTCGGAATGCCCGCTTGCAGTAAGAATTAACAGAAATGATGAAACAGTAATAATAATAATAATATTCCACAACTATCACACAACGCCGTCTAGTCTCAAGCTAAGCAGAGCTTGTGTTATGAGTACTAGACAACTGATAAACATACTTATATATTTCTAAATACATACATATATAGATAAATTACACCCAGACACAGAACAAATGATCATGCTCATCACACAAACATTTGTCCTGGGTGGGAATCGAACCCACGACCTCCGGCATAGCAGTCGTAGTCACTGACCACTAGACCAACAGGCCAGTCAAAAACGTCAAAAACAGTGTATGGGGATTTGAGGGTCCTCTTACAGTTTCTAACCAAAACTAGTCAAAAAGACTAGCTAAAGAGCGTTTACGACGTACGGCATTTCATACAAACTTTCAAGCCCTTATTTTTCGAAATGAATGAACCGATTTTAATGAAACTTCATACGCATAAGCAGGATACAAAGGTCTAAAAAGTTAGTAGAAATCTGTTCTTACGGATTTTTTTTTTTTTTTTAAGTTAAAAAATGGTGGCCCTACCAGAGTCAGTGACACGACTTTTACTCGGTTCCTAAGGGTCCTTGCGTGATGTTCTTGAGGAAGACTGTAGGCTACTGATTCCGACTAATTGGCGACAAAATATGGGAGAAAACAGATCTTCGCTAGGTGCCCTAGTTTTTGAGATATAAATGTGGCCCTGCTGGGGAGACTCTCCAGATCGGCCACCTATAAACCCTTATATCTTTTGAACCAGTGACCGACAAATTCTGATATTTGGCGACAGAATTCGACAAATTTTTTGTGTTATCAAAATTAAAATCCCTGATGGTGGCTCTGCCAGAGTCAGTGACACAGGGTTAGTTTAGTGTTTAGTCCTGTCAAATTAATCGGCGCTCAAAGAGTTAAAGTAACTATAGAGTCAGCGCCCGACACAGGACACTACTCCTCACAAGTTTAGACGTGATTAAAAACTTGCCTATTAAAATTACGTCAATTTACGCCAGGCGCTGATTAATTAAAGCCCTTGCTGCCCTCGACGTCCTAAGGGTCAGTTCACAACGAGACGCGACGCGACGCGCAGTTTTCAAGATAGAAATACAATTACAGACCTTATCTACTACACAAAAAGGTATACGATTCAGTGAGCTACGCCGCGCTGCGTAGCTCGACGTAGTAGACACTGAATTGTGTACCTTTTGGTGTAGTAGATAAGGTCTGTAATTGTATTTCTATCTTAAAAACTGCGCGTCGCGTCGCGTCTCGGTGTGAACTGACCCTAAGCCGAGGTCCGAGTCCGTACCCCACACGCGGTGCCTTTAGGCGTAACATGGAGTGGTTTAGCTGAGAAATGACGAGGCAGTTATCCTACCTAATTTAAATCGAGCATAAAAAAAAAGATTTGTCAAAATATATTTTATTAATAGGAATAACTCAATTCACAATATAATATACAAGTAGACAAAACGTCAAACAATCTATAAAAAGTCTGTAAACACTTCAAAATGATGGTTTAATGATGGCACACAGTGCAATTTAGTTTTTGAACTCAGAGCTCCTTGGTGATTGTTATTGAAGCAGAAAAACACCCTGTTAGCTCGGGCATGCACTAAACCCATTGAACACATAATACAAGGCTCTCTTATCATATAAATATAATACCCAGTACATAAATAAGGGCTATCGGAAGCATTCATTCTATTTTCGTCCAAAACCTCCTTTGTGACGTAATTTCTGGCGCCAAATTTGACATTTGGGAATTTATTTTTTAAATACAGAAACAGATTGTTGTCTATTCCAGGCAAGGACGGATCCTCGGTGCCGGCTGTGTTCCACGCGCCGCCATTTTGAGTTTTTGCTACATTGTCTATGGCTAGCATAGCTGAATGTTGTACAGGATGAGTTTGTCTGTCATCAAATGATATGGCTACAATAGAGCTGATTGATGGATCCACCACAACAGTTGTATTTATATCTCTTAGTAAAATATCTGAAAGTTCCAAATTACTGTTTTTTTCGCTCAAATAATATCTTGCAACTTCAAATGCAATGCCCGTGTAGCAGCGATGTTTCATAAGTTCAGCTTCTGCAAAGAATTTGCTCCCACATAATTTTTCTAAGTACTCACTAGGGTGGAAATTACAGGACCAGACCCTGCTGTATTCTGTATGTTGCTTTTTTAATTTTGGAGGCAGTGATGGTAAACCCATTACTTTAAAATACTCAAAAGAGTCTTTAAGTTCGTAAACCCTCTCTTCAACATACTCCTGGATTGATTCTTGCGTTATAGAGTTCAAGTACCGTACTGGGCATAGTAAAACCTCCTTTTTCCGGGCTCTTTTCAGATGCTGTAGTTCTTTGAGGGGTATTTTCTCATTCAAAATTGTTATAATCTTTGATAATTCCTTCACATTTTTCACTTGACCAACGTAAACTTTAGTAAACGCTATGGGTTTGGTAAATTCATCACTGACAACAGCTTGAAGGTTCTTTTTGGAAGACATAATGTTTTGTATAAAACTGTCTATGGTTTCCGCCATCTTGGCTTTTTTAAATGGTGGTTCTGTTGTCTCAGACATAGCTGAGTGTTGTACTTTTCTATAGGATATCCAATAAGTCTTTATGTCATTTTCAGTATTGCCATTTTTTGGAGTAAAAAAGGTTGTTTTTCTTGTGTTTGGTTAAGATGCCATAATTCTCTTGTAAATATCCAATGTCTCGAAACTTGTTTTCTTCAGTAATCGCTGAAAATAAACAAAGAACAACACTATTCATTACACACACTGCATTTGAACTGAATTTAACACAAAACAAAAAAAAAACAAACAGGTTAAAAACATTAAAACCAAATCAAACAATATTTTTTTCTTTCAGTCCCAAATATTTTTAGCTTTATACGTAAGTGCTTTATTTATTTCATTTAAATATTTTTTATTTATATAATATTGTTTTTGAAAACCTCAAACAATGTTTAATTTTCTTTTGCAAAGAGTATAGTTTTAGTTTTGAAAAATAGCTTAACAGCTATAGTAGCAATTTTTATTTATTTGTTCAGGAAAATCATGTGTTTTGGCAGAATACAAGGTTACCTTTGCCCAGCAACAGGTAAAATAAACAAAGTTTGACCTTGTAAGAGGTTGAAGAGTTAGTGTTAATTAATGATAAAGTATCTATAGCAGTACAGACATTGTTGTACGAACATAATAATATATCATAAATGCAAAAAATAATGGTCACAATATTACAAGTATTGTTATTAAACATTTATCTCATAGAGACATTTAAAGATAATACCAATAAGTTTCATCTACGCCTTTTATGCAAGAACAAAATAAATTATTATGCAGCATAAAAACTCCTTTGTAGGATCATATTAGACTCAGCAAGATAAAAATGGCATACTTAATTTTTCTCTCATTAATTCTATTTATAATTAGACAAACAAGATAGTGTAACGTATTACTAGTACAACGCATTGTAGAAGAATAAATTAGACTGCAGATTACTTATTTGCGTAGTCGGTAATCACGACATCAAAATTCAAGATAGTAACATACAAAACTTCTGATAAAGGTTGTCGTATAAAATGTTGAAATTTCAGTTCCTACAACATTCAACTACACTAATTACCTGACGACAGTTTTACTACATTTTAGATAATCGCCCAGCTTGTCAATTACGGCTCGTTGTTGACAAAAAACTGATAATCATACCTTTTAAGTTAGTGCACTTAAAAACAATTAAAACATGGCGTTTTTCTCGTAATATGAAGCCGAACTTATAAATAAAGGTACCAGAATCATCTCTGTTACACGAACACGCCGGAATTACACGGATTTTTAGCTAAAATACGCAAAATAAATAAGTAAAATAATCTTAGATTTACCTCGAAATGGACTTCGGATTTAGACGTCAATTTCTCTCGTAGACGAAATGTTTTCTCATAGCTTAGGTAAAACTCTCACGTTGGATACTCGGTCAACACACAGTCAATCTTCATTAATTGGTTTAATAACAAGGGAAATTTAATTTGCCACACACGTAAATCGCAAAAATGTAGCAGCCATTAGACTTATGACAGATTACGATTTGTTTTCGTCATGAAAACGTGGTTCTTATTCGAATATTCTTATTGGTGCCGTCTGAACTGGATGATTAACAACCAATGAAATGATTTTCAGTATACTATAATGTACTCTGTGGAAATGATCCAATTTTTTGACGTTTGTCGCACACAGATTCCTCAACAAGACAAAACAAAACGTCATTTCTTATCGTTTTGTAATTTAGAACGCACTTATTAATAACATTCCGTTTCACCCAGGCGCCATGAAAATTTTTATCAAGCCGCGTTTTATTAATTTTTTCTATGTGATTATTCTATGATAGATTATTTAGGGTTCCGTACCCAAAGGACAAAAACGAACCTATTACTAAGACTCCACTGTCCGTTTGTCTGTCTGTCTGTCACCAGGCCGTATCTCATGAACCGTTATAGCTAGACAGTTGAAATTTTCACAGATCTGGGGGCCTAAAAAGGCCACTTTGGAGGATCATAAAAGAATAACGATATGAATTTATCATATGGCGAAGACAGTCCGTGTTTTTCTTTTTTTTCGCTGCTCTACTTATGTGCAATCAAAGAGATTGGGATTGGATTTGGATTGGATTGGTATTTTAGCACAGACAAAAAGAAATAACTGAAAAATGCTTCACCAATGGGATTTGATACGATTAACTTAACAGTTAACCGTCCATTATGTTATCATTTCATGATTCTTTCAAAGAGGCCTTTTTAGGCCCCCAGATGATGTATTTCTGTTGCCGTTATAACAACAAATACTAAAAACAGAATAAAATAAATATTTAAGGGGGCTCCCATACAACAAAGGTGTTTTTTTCGGCGTTTTGCTTTGTGGTACGGAACCCTTCGTTTGCGAGTCCGACTCGAACTTGGTCAGTTTTTTTCAGTTTTGCTTATTGCCGTTTGCCCGTTTCAGCTCCAATAATCTAATTAACTAGCGCATATTCGTTTTCTTAGCGTGTTAATGGCAATCTATATTGACTCGGCCCAACTTAGAACATTAGTCTATTGTAGATATTATTTAAAAACAAGCTAATCAAAAATGCTATTCCCATTGACATATATATTACTAGCGTAAGGACCGGGCTAACGGCGCGACTAAATGGCACCAACGCGCTGGCCCTAAAATGACGGTTTTAGGGCCAACGCGACTCAGTTGACAGTGGTGCGCGCGAACTTCGAAATTCGAACGAAGAACTTCTATCCTTACTTTTGAAATCATTGGCTATTCCAGTAAAATAATTAACTAGATACAGTCGGTAATAAAAAAGATGCAGATAACCTTTGGTTATCAATGAAAATGAACTCTTCGAGTAGGTAATGTATCAATATCGGAAGTATACGTAGGTCACACTATAAGTTTTGCGTAACTTAAAAAAACAACATGTTATAACCAAAATTTTATGTTTATTGCTTTTCAAAATACTCTCCTTTACATTTTAAAATTTTTTTCATGCGATCGAACCATTTTTTAAAACAGGAGGACCACAGATCTGAAGGCATGTTTTCTACGTGTTGATTGAACGCTATCACTGCCTCTTCGGAGTTGGTAAATGTGAAACCTCTCATCAATTCTTTGATTTTGAGGAAAATACAAAAATCACAGGGTGCTAGGTCGGGGCTATGCGCAGGATGGGTGACGAGTTGTACTTTTTCGGAAGCTAAAAATGACTTTGTTTTGTTGGCCGTGTGTGAAGAAGCGTTGTCATGATGTAGGAGAACGCGGCTTTTGGGTCGTCTTTCGCGAACTTTTTCTAACACCCTGGGTAAACAAATGGTAGAATACCACTCGGCATTAACACTCTTTTGATCTTCAAGTGGAATTGTACAGATGGGACCCGTAGCTGAGAAAAAAAACGCAATCATGTTTTTACCAACGTTTCTCGCCTGCCTTAGTTTTGTTGGCCTGTTCTCATTATTAAACACCCATTCACAAGATTGCTGTTTTTTTTCGGGTTCAAAACAATAAATCCACGTTTCGTCTCCTGTGACAATGTCATAAACAGCATTAGAATGTCCGTGGTCGTACTTCAGTAGCATCTGTGAGCACCATTCCACGCGAGCCCGCTTCTGCTCCGCTGTCAGTTCATGAGGGATCCAACGACAACAAAGTTTCCGAGCTTTCAATTCTTCGTGTAAAATTTTCTGAATTTGTCTCATACCAATCCCCAATAGTCCTCGAATTGTCTCATAGGTAATCCGCGGGTTTTCTTCAATTAGCCGCTTAACAGTAGCCACATTATTCTCGTTGACGGCAGTTGAAGGCCGCCCTTCACGAAATTCGTCATGTAAAGAAACTCGACCTCTCTCAAATTCAGCAAACCATCGCCTCACGGTGCTCAAACAAGGTGCTTCTCTCCCAAAAGTATTTTGAAGACGAGTGGCACAGTCTTGCGGAGAGAGAGAACTTTTAAAATCGTAAAAAATCATCGCTCTAAAATCTTTTCGACTTAATTCCATTTTCGTTGCGTACATAGAACTTTGATGCGTGATAAAAAACAATTGACAAATGATTTCCCGCCAATTGCTTTTTTTTATTACTAAGAAGGTTGCAACGTTTAAAAATATATAACATTCGAAATTCAAATAGTTCCGATTAGCCAGAAGTGCAAAACTTTTAGTGTGCCCCATGTATTATAGGTATAAGCCCATATGTATAAGTCCCGCACCGCGCAGCTACCTCAGGCAACGTCTCAGTGAAGCGGTCGGCCTATAGTTTCAGACCGTAGCTCGTAGGTAGCATGGGACCAATTTCGTCTGCGTCCAAACCCGCTGTTAGTTTAGGAGACCATTAGCAGTAATCCGTGTATACACGATGAAATCTCAGAGTCCCTCAAGCAATTAACTGTGTTCCAACCAAGCCTGTCTGAGTTGTTGAGTGGCTACTTGCTATGTGAATATTAGAAGGGTTAGGGCACGTTTACATTGATAATTGATAGTAATGAGGGATTTTCCTTTTTTTTTTTTTACTCTTCCCTAGTCGCTGGATAGATGGCGCTGACCTTGGTAAGTTACTGCTAGGAACGGAACTTCACATAATTTTTTGATTATTTCACTTGGATGTAATTTTGAGATCGTAAAACGAAAGCGAACGAAAGTGTCAGTCAACGAGCGTATGTGACGCGACGCAATGTTTTTTTCCAAGCGTTTTGGCTTTGGCACCTAGTAACGTAGTCAGTACAACGCCATCTACCGAGTTCTTTGAAACTATTTTTTTTTTAATACTTAAAAAGAAAATCTCACATTGTCTACTCTACTAACGCGACGTGACGGTCACTTCACAAGATTTAAACGCAGCTTTATGTTTTTGTTCAAGGACCTCATTATTTTTGGAGAGTTCTTGTGGATAGGATGGACCACCTACAGTATTTGTCTGTCCTTCCCCTTCTTAATCCATCCAAAGGTTGTCTTTAAAAGATCGCTTTTAGCGATAAGACAGCCCATTGTGTCACCCTTTGTACTGCGATGCTATTCTATAAAAATCTCACCGTGAAAACTTAGGTGAAGTGAGCGTGGAGTGAGCTGTCAATAGTGTCAATTCCTAGCAAAAACAAACTCCCTTCACGTAAGTTTTCACGGTGAGATTTTTATAGAATCGACCGGCAGTTTCTATAATTATGTCTGTAATTTATGGTACTTATACAATATTAAAGAGTATTCTATTCTATAGGATGGAAACAAACCAAGTGAAAGATGATAGGTACATTATTTATTACGATTACATAAGTTTTGACTAAATAATTATATGCTAGGACATTATTATCACATCACAAAAGGCTGCATTTTATAAGTCGGTAGTTCCAGGGTAAAAATATACGTTATTTACTTATTTTCTAAAGTTTGGTACCACGCCTGACAGGTTTCGGCAGCAATCTCGCATAAAGCCGACAGTGCTTTGCCTGTACTGTCGTATTCTGTAACAGAGAAAAAACTAATTAATTAAATAAAAAAATAAACAAAACGAAGAAAAGCTGATAAAAATACAAATACTGAAAAAGAAATTGAAATCTTTGAATACGTAACAAAAATTTAAAAAAAAGTACTAGCTGTCAATCTCAATCTTAGGTTAATGCTAATGCATTGCTTCTTGTATTCGAAAAATTTGTCTGCTCAACAACGTAAATAACACAATGAACGTAGTTGAACCAATGACGTTGAGTTGAACTGTCAAAATGAAAACCATTGATACTAAATGTGTTACGCAATTACCCCGCCGCGCCGGTGACTGAAATGTCAAAAATTTCAACGTGAAAACTTAAGTGATGTGAATTTGTTTCGCTAGGAATTGACACTATTGACAGCTCACTCCACGCTCACTTCACCTAAGTTTTCACGGTGAGAGGGTTACAGAATCGCACTATCATATTAATAAAGTCGATGACGATAACTTGCCAACAACTCCTCGCTTGCCGAAGATGGAACCGTTGAAAGGGGGCTTCCTGTACGTAGCCTCAGCATCGTGGATGCACATGACGATGGCGAAGAGGCACAGAGCTATGACGAAACGCATCTTTGTGGTGCTCTGGAAAATAATGTAGGAAGAATATGAGCAAACCCAATTCAAATAAAAAAAAAATTGATTCTTTTTTTTTTTTTAATGGGTTTGTTCTTGACTCTAGTCTAGGTCAGAGGTGACAGAGACAAAGTTGACGATGAAGTGAGTTTACCCAGAAGAAAGCCTGTTCACTCTTACTTTGAAGAGATTCGGGTTGTATGCGCTCGGAAACACAGATTCAATGATAAATAGCAAGTCAAGAACGATAGAAGAATGCAAATTGAAAGATGAGCACTGAAGATCTAGTCTAACATGCAGCCAGCAGGAAATAATTACATGGGCCAATGAATGACATAAAAAAGAAAGGTATTTTTGATTGTGTGGTTAATTAATAGCCGCAGGGGTCGATCGAAGGGAAAGCTACACTTGCGGAGGTCGGTCCGTGGATGGGTGACCATCTATTACATATTGAGACCCCGTGGCTCGAAAAGCACGTTAAGCCGTTGATCCCGACTGCCATTCGTAGATCTTTGACATCTGTTGCGGCCTTGCGGGTAGTCAGAAGCCTGAAAGTCTGACCACCAGTCTTCCTGGAGGTGTATCGAGTTACGCAGTAACTGGGTTGTGGAGGTAAGATAGGCAGTCGCTCCATTTAAAATACTGGTATTCAGTTACATCCGGTTAGCGTGGAAGTCGACCCCCATAGTTAGAAAAAGGGTGCAGATGACGATGTGAGGCTGCTTGCTAAGATTTATAAAATTACTGTAATCCAACTTGCCGATTCTGTTGTTCACCAACTAAACTAAATTTAAGTTTAGTGCATCTTTTTTTTTCATTAAGAAAAGGACAGAAGATAAAATAAATGTCAGTTTAGTCCTGTCAAATTAATCAACGCCTGACGTAAATTGACGTAATTTTAGTAGGCAAGTTTTTAACCACGTCCAAACTTGTATGGAGTAGTGTCAGGCGCTGATTTAATTTGACAGAACTAAACTAAAATTTCCTGTCCTTTTCATAATGAAATAGAAAGAAAAAGATGCACTGAACTTAAATTTAGTTTAGTTTATGAACGACAGAATCGGCACCATTGTATTAATTTGAAGCTTACGATATAAACTAAAACTTACTTGATAACAAACTCAAGACTTCTTGAAGACTGAAGAGTTGAAGACCAACTGATGCATCAATCCAGTTCCCACCCTCTTTTATACCACAACTAACCCTATAATTAAATTCACAACCAATCTACTGCAATTTTGTGTCCAGACGAAGTTAATGCGAATATAATGAAAAGGAAATCGTATTAGAAAAATATGGGTTTAATATTTTTTCGTAGGTAGTAACTTAGCTGTCCAATCTCTTTTGGATTTCAATCAGACAGTAATAATCCATTTACCCAAGGAAGACTAGGCTTGATTGACAATCAAAGCGCCTGTTCTATTTCGATGCGCAAAGTTTTGTTAGCAAGAGTTGGAGATCAACTCTACATAAAAGGAGCTTGATTATAAACAGCTTAATCAGCTATATAATGTTCCCACTGCTGGGACACAGGCCTCCTCCCTGTTAGAGGGAGTGGGCTGTAATCTACCACGCGGGCCCAGTGCGGGTTGGCAGATGTCACATGTCTTCGAATTTTTGGTTCTAGAACATGCCGGTTTCTCACAATGTTTTCCTTCACCATTTTGAAATTAAGTACACAAAGTAAAGCGCCTGTCAGGATTCGAACCTACGACCTATAACTTGTAAATCGCGGCCGGTACCAATGGGCCACCACTGCTCACCACTGTCATATTACCTAACTCTTAATTACGTATGATATTTTTTTTTTAATGAGGCCTCCTGTTCGAACTAATTATTTTAGAATAAGTAGCTAGTTTTGAAGATGTGTTCGAAAGTCTGTTATAAGAAGAGGATATTATAAACTTTTAAAAAACATATTTTGCGAAACCATCAGAGCCAGCCCAGGGCCTCTCTCTGCTAGTGTGCCGATTTCCACCCACTGTGCCAGCCATAGATATAGATATGAAAGCAGATTTCTATGGTGCCAGCAGTCATAATAACTCATTCTAATTGCGTAACACACAGCGAAATAATTAATCCATTGATTGCTACGTTTGGAAAAATGATCTGTTCGACAACGTAAAGGCAATGAATGTTGTTGTATTGTCAAAATGAAAGTCATTGCTACTGTTAGTGAAGTTATAGTGTGTTACGCAATTACATTGCGGGCTTGTGTCTTTTGGTGCCAATTTCCACCCACTCTGTGCCAGCGGTCTTTGCTTCACTACCCACAATAGAGATTAAAACAGAAGACGAACTAGAAGGGGATCTTGGGGTGGAGGGGTGTTTAGGGGATCAGACCGGAATAAATCATAGCAACCATGACCATACAATTACTAATCGTGAGGTGACCAGAAAGAAAAACAAAAACAAGACAATTAGAAGATAATAATAATAATAAACTTGCAGATTCTGAGGTACCGTACCTACTACAAGTATGTGCCCGACCCAGTTCTTGAAAATGACCATTTCACATTGTACTGGGATCGGTCTATCATTACTGACAGGACTATTGTTGCCAATAAGCCTGATATAGTAGTGATAGACCGATTAGCGCGCCGCACAATGATTGTCGATGTTACCATTCCACATGACGGGAACCTCGTGAAGGCAGTACTCCTCGATACGGCTCGCATTGTGAGGAGGTTCCTGTCTCTGGAGCCCTAACCACCGGTAGCTTGGACCCTGCTCCCGACACCGGCGGATCGCTATTTTTTTATATTTTTAAATGTTTTTTATACTTATTTTATATTTTAAGAAATATTTAAAAATGTAATTAGATGTGTAAATAGACAAATAAACGAAAATAATAATAATATTCCACAAGATACTTAAATAATCTTTGGCAAGAAAGTACTGCTTCAACCTCCTGATTTCTATAGTGAACCATCAGACAGCCTCCCATCCGGGCACAAGTTACCGTGGCCTACTTGGAAAACATTAATTAGACTTCGTACCAAGTTGGCCGAAGCGAGGACAACCTCCACAAGTGGGGGTTCGTGGAAGGCTCAGACCTCCAGTTCCGGTGTGTATTCGGCGTCTATCCAGAGACAATGGCTCACCTCCCATCTTGCGCCGCATGCCGTAACACCTGCACATGTGAGGACCTAATGGCTGCGTCAGCGAACGGTATCCGCGTTGCTGAACTTTGGGGCCAAACCAATGATTTCAAAAGTAAGGATACGGCCGTCTGAACATTTTACATAGAAGTTCTTCGTTCGAAATTCGAAGTTCGCGCGCACCACTGTCAACTGAGTCGCGTTGGCCCTAAAACCGTCATTTTAGGGCCAGCGCGTTGGTGCCATTTAGTCGCGCCGTTAGCCCGGTCCTTACGCTAGTAATATTTATGTCAATGGGCCAAACAATAAATCTAAAAAATGTATACCTACGACATAGTCATGTTTGCTATCGACACGCTAAGAAGAAGAAGATTAAGGCCACACTTCCCTATGTGAATTTAACTACATAACAAAAATCGTTGCTCTCTCTACCTACCCCTCAGCAATATAATAATAATATCAAGTCCAATTAATCCAAGATGGCCGCCATCTTCACTCTATTCCAACAACTAATCTTATGCACTAACGAAGTTATAATCCTTTGAGAATACTCGGGAATCTCTGCCAATATGTGGTCAGCATCCCAGTAATCCAATAATTGGGTGGACAGCCGCCATCTTTTGATTTCAGAGTATAAATTGGCGGGAAAATCGTCTCATAGCATCAGTTGACATTCAACCACTTCAGTGTTACCAACAAGAAATACTTCGCTCAATACAAGGTAATTTTTCCGTTTTGGCTTTTGTGTACTTTTCCGTCATCACATTCAGCTTTTACTGGCGAAGTAAAATCTTTATTAAAATTGGTTAAGCCTAAGAACCACTAGCTCTATCATTGAAAATTACTGTGGTTGCTATTGGACCTCAGAGAAAAATAAGACATGTATTAATGTTTTCACAGTTTTCATAGATTTTAATGTTTTATTTGATGCATTTTTTAAAACAATGCAATCAGTACGTCATTACGATTAATGGCATGGGTAAATAGGCTTGCTGGAAATACAAAATACTTTCATTTATGTTTCTGGGTGTGTTAACTTGTGTATTCGAATAATTTAAATTCATAACATTGGCTTTGCTACTATTAAGCAAACACGTACTTACATCTTATTCGTCTCTCAGATGTCTGGAAACATGATGCGTTGCACCATTGGCGTCGTCTGCTTGGTGGCGGTGCTCCTTTCCTTAGCTGAAGTCAGCGAAGCCAACTACAAGAACGCACCCATGAACGGCATCATGTTTGGCAAGAGGGGACCTACCGGTAAGTTAAAATAATCAGAATTATGATTTAAAAGTAATTTTCCTATAGTCGAACTTTTAATTAGTTGCAGTAAAATGACAGCTTATGTGTTACTTAAATGACTGAAATTGGCGTCATTTTGTTTTTTCGCGGCCATCAATCAAATCTTGTTTTTCTAGTAGTACAGAATAGTGTAACAGACGAAACTTATTTGCCATGCATATCTCTATACTTAGTCCGAAATGAGTTACTTAGAAGTGTCATTTTACTGCAGCTAATTAAAAGTCGGACTATAGTACCTTCATGTCCAGTTGGAAACCAGCGTCGGACACTGATTGTATGGCATTTTTCTGAACTGAGCCTATTTGACGCAGCCGTAAGGCACAATTCCTGATTTTTTTGTGTTAAAAAAAAAGAAAAGAAATCAGACAAAGTAGGAAAATTACTATAATAGTCTTTCTAGTGATTAATGGTCTTTTGTTCCTAGTCATGACTAGTTACGACTCGGTCTAGCTAGAGCGTTTAGACCACTCGAAAGAATGTCGAACATAATTATTCCCATCGTGCGGACAGGTGAGGTGGCAAGTGAGTTTTACCTAAAAGTAAAATGTAAATCCACCTAACCTTGTAGCTGCTTGGTTATTGCAAAAGTAGGATCATAGAACATAAGCCACGTTGTGCTAATGCAACGGATGAGGTTCGCCGTTTATAATAAAACTTCTATTTATCTCCAGTTCAGAGTACCTATCTATAACTAGACTAAATAATACCTATTTGCAGGTATCTATCTATTTAGCCCGTATTGTCCCACTGCTGGGCAAAGGTTTCCATTTTCCTTTACACACACTTTTGTGGTTCTGTCTAATGCCATTGCGGATCAGTCCTTATCAATATATTTATCAGGCCTAAAATCTCCTCCTTTACAGAATACGACCAACGCGGCAAGACTTTCACCGCTTTATGTGAGATCGCCACAGAAGCGTGTCAGGCGTGGTTCCCTTCTTCAGAAAACAAGTGAAAAACTAATATTCAAGACAAAAATATAACGACAATAGCATTATTTTGGATTTTGGACTGCGGTAGATAAATGTTAATTTGTAGGGAATTTTTGTATCGAGCGTTGCAACACTGATGCTTCCGCCATTTTCTAATTAAAATTAACGTTTTATTCTTGTTTTATCTATCATAAAGGCTGGGAAATTATGACTTAATACGTAGAAAATAAATGCTTATTAAGTACAAAATACTTTTATTTACTTCCCTATAGTAAAACTACCCTCTCTGATTCTCCCCAAACATCCTAGACAAAAGGTTAAAAAATAAGGTGTATGCTTTATGGACATGCTCTGTGGCTAAGGAGAGCTGTGGACATTTCACCAATGAAACCAGAAACTGAACGCGTTACATCAGAATATCTGCATAGCTATTCACAACCGTTCGATACGCTTCCGTGCCGAATTGAACATCCTTCAATGTTCATTTTGTTTTTTTTACATTTTTTTCATCAAAAGTCGAAAACTATGCGGACTAAAAAAAAAGAAAAAATATTTGAGAAATGTGCAAAAAGTGCTCTTTCATAATGATACCCCACATGCACTAGTAACCCCACTTCAAATTTTTAAGACCACCTTTCAGTCCCTGTCGAAAAAAAAATAGGGCAACAAAGGTTATATTTTTATTTCTTTCTTATTTGCAAAATAATTGGGCAGACGGCATCTAATACTATTCAAACTTTCAAATTGATAGCATTATAGTAGTTCTTGAGATATCCAGCTGTGACAGACAGACGGACCTTTTTACCAATTTGGTACGGAACCCTAAAAACTAAGTAGGTAACTCTAATTAATACTCTAAATATCTATGGGGTGGTTACCTGAAATATGATTAACCTTTTGAACGCCATTGTCACATATACGTGACAAGCAAGCGCGTGCCCGTGCCGTGTATTTAACCAGCGACACAAATATGTGACAAAAAATGCGGTGCACTTTATCACGAATTAAACAATTAAATCATTACTTTTGTGTGTTTTTATTAGCATCCTACCTTAAATATTTAAAATTGTGGCTTGGCGTGGAGGGCACGCGCGTGCGTTTATGCTCTGGCCTTCAAAAGGTAAGTACAGTTACAAATAGAATTAGTACATTCAACAAAAGCTTTAAGCATGCAGGCAACTTTTGAAGTAGGCTAAAGTTCGTTTTATTTTCCAATTTATATGTCAAACTAGCAGCGCCCCGCGGTTTCACCCGCATACGTGTCGATCCCGGTAATCGGGATAAAAACTATCCTATAATATGTCCTTTCCCGGGACTCAAACTATCTCTTTAATTTAACAAATTTCATCTAAATCGGTTCAGCGGTTTAAGCGTGAAGAGGTAACAGACAGACAGACACACTTTCGCATTAATAAATAATATTCAAAAATAAAAGTAGCCTTTAAATTTTGAAGGCCAAAAATTACAGTTTTATAGGCAAAGTCAATCCTATCGCCTATCGAATTGAAAGTTGATTACAAAAAAATAAATTAAAAATTTAAAAACTCCCGACACAAAATAATAAAGAATTAAATAAAAAAAATAAGGAATTTTTTTGGAAAATTTAATTAAAAATAAATTCATATGGAAGTCGCACCTTAGAATTGACGGTGTTCCACAGAACGGTCCCCAGACTTCCTTAGAAATTTATTTTTAATTAAATTGTTTATTTCATGCTTTTTGTAGGGATTCCTTATTTTGTTCATAAGTACCTACTTTTCCATAAGAGATTTATTTTGTTCTTAAGGATCAAATCTAACTTATAATTCCTATGTATTAATGATTGAAATGATTCTAATGATTATAATTCTGTAAATACGTGCCTGTTAAAGTCGCGCATCATATTTTGATCAAGATACAATCTGACATTGACCTGAAAATAGCAAAAAACGTAAGAAGAGTAAGAAGACTGCGCGCGCAGTCACCTTAAATTTCTCAACCTTCTGTTTAATTTTCCCCATAACCTGAATCCAAAACTCCAGATTTTTTTTTTAATCGATCGATTCCTTTCAAAAGCCTGCGTGTAATGAAGCGTAAATTTGTCCTAAATACGTTTATTTTATCATGGCAGCCCCGACCGTGGGAACTTTATAGATAAGCGTAACTTTCGATTTGTATTGTTGTCAAATGTTTTTGTCGTACATACAATTAGATTCCAATAAGAATCACTTCCTAGTAGAAATCATGAAATACTCCCACAGTGAGAAATCAAACAGTTTTGTGCATTAATTTATTTGTGATATTGATAAAAAACTGATAACACTGAAAATAAAATGTCAATAACATTGCAGTGACGTTTCGCATTCAGAAAAATCGTATTTCGAATCTACCTTACTTTATTAAAATGGATTATTTAAGTTCTGAACTCGTGGTGAAATAATGAGATAATATAAATTATTTATTCAATTAATCAAGGATTATATAAAATATCAAGATGACTACGAAGGAGCTTTACACGAAGGTAAAATTTTAAGTGAAATGTATTTGATTGTATTTTGTTTTTTGTGGTTGATCCATTTCGAATTTAGAATGCAAAGTTATTTGAACTTTTGTCCTCCCTTGCATATATTTACCCCGTATTCGCATATTCGGGGTAATTAGTTAGCGGAGCAATTATTTTGAATAATTACTATCAGAACAGGGAGTGTTTATGATTGACCTTCTTCACACAATTTATTGAAGAGGACGTCATTCTCATTCGTTTACATAGCGATCGCTAATTTTTGCATCATTTATAAATATTTCGCGTGTCAAGGAATATCGCAAGTTCCGGGATGACGTCAGGCGCACGTAGCTTCAGTTCGCCCTACTGTTCCATTTTCAAAAACAATAACACTGGCCATTCTTTCATTCAGTTTTCCAGAAATCCTTTTTTCCGATTTATCGGAAATCAACATGGTTTCCAATAATCATCTTGGTTGGACTGTATAATAAATTAACATAATCACTTGCTATCTAGATAAGTGAATTTTATATGCTCATGAATTATTTATAAACTGCAATTACACAGTATTTGAGCGCTCACTGTCTATGAAGTACATAACAGCATTTACAAATTGTTTAAATTTTGAAATGATTATTATCTTGAAATAGTTACTTACTTATTAAATTACCTTATCACCTGTCTCGATACATGTTGCGTTATCTTGATGACAAAAATACGTATTTTAATAGCGGTATTTGTTTATTGGTGACATGTTTTTCTTTTCTCAAGCTTATACAAACAGTTTAATCTATTGCTCAGCAAATAATTCAAGACCTGCTTGGTCTTGTCCTTCCTAACAGGGTGTTAGATCTTAAAACTCGCACTAAGCTGCAATGAAATGACTCTTTCAGTTTCGGAGGAAACCAATTGTATGTATACAGAGTTAAAAATCATGTCTTGTCTACTAAGTAAATGTCTTCACTTGGACTATATGCCTATGTAACTAGGTCAATACATTCAAAGCAACTAGAAATAACACTACTTCAAAAATATACTGTACCAATTTGTAACTTATACATACACACAACAATTAACGCCGGTTGTTTGTTTTTATTTTCTCATTACTTATAACAGTTCTTATTTCATATGCACATGAAACATTGGTTTATGCTGTTCTTAAGTTAAAAAAACAAGTTACATATGATGGTAGATATGTGGATAAAGTTAAATGCACAGCATTTAATCTATGATTATGTTTGTCATTTGTAAGTATATTTAAAATTAGCAGTGCCCCACGGTTTCATCCGCATAAGTGTTGATCCCGTGGGAATATCGGGATAAAAGTATCCAATGTGTTAATCCTGGTTATAAACTATCTGTGTGCTAAAATTGATCCAGTTCCGTTCAGACGTTCGTGCGTGAAGAAGTAACAAACATACAAACACAATCACAAACTTTCGCCTTTATAATATTAGTGTTATTTAACTCCTACATAAACTTACATAAGAAATGTTATTATGTTTCTAACATTTTAAATGTTCTAAACAAATTTTGTATGCAATATTGTTAAGTAGAGGTTAATGAACAACATCCTTGTTTCCAAATAGATAATAAGTTTACTAACATAGATATAAGTTATCCTTTTGTTTACTAACCCATATGGATGCTGCTTATCCGAAATAAAGTTTTTTTTTTTTTTTTTGACGTGACAACGTCTTAAATTAGGTTGCGGCTGGGAGTCACTTATGAAAAAGTGTAACGCTCGGTAACGTTACGTTCTTATTTTCATTTAATTCCTTGTTCCTATTGTGCAATTTAATTATATTCATATCAATAAATATTCTACCGAGAAAAAGACGTTGTCACGTAAAATCTTCGCCCGTAAAACCGACTTTACAGGTGTGGCGAACCAAACTAATTGTCTATGGTTCCCACTACTAGCAATTCAAAGGACAACACTACCTAGCTAGAACATGGGTCTATGGTAAAGAGGTAGTTAGCAAGTAAGTCTGATTTTGAATCGGAATGTAAGAAACCTTTCTAATCCGCTCCATGTAAATAATTATTATCACGATTGTTATTATCTTGTTCGATTATACGGTATTCCTCTGCTGTCGCGTGTATACCGCGCTGTGACCTGTGAATGTGATGCAAATACACATGTGTTGAGTACAATTGGATCGGGTTTCATTTATGTAAACAGGGCGCTTTTAACGCGCCTAAATTGGTGACCCCGACGATAGAAGAACGAAGATCATATTAGTGTTTTTACACAGAAGTACTCGATCCAGTATTGTGAAGCGCAACGAGCTCACACTCATCCCGGGCAGCTGGTTTCTTCGTGAGCAAAACCTACTCGCCGTTATTACGCGTGTTAATAGACTTTCGTGATATTAGTGCATTGACGTTCGGCTGTGCGTATTAATTGTGCCTAATTACACCGTGCTTGAACCTTATCGACCCTGAAACAAGAAAAATCATATAATTCCGCGATAGCAGCGCCATTTTTTCTTGTACGGATTTTTTAAGGAAACTTCAAAGTTAGCGCGCGAAGTTTGACATAGCCTGACACTGACACATGTGCCTGTCATCACTATCTGCAAACGTCAAACGTAAACCGGCTGCGTTCCAGAGAAACTCGAAATGTAAAGGTGTGTTCCATATTCAATAGTGCGATGTGACAACAGAAGCCTGTAAGTTACTTTTTATTTTTCCTAAACCCTGCATGGATGGACATTCCTACAACCTACCTCAAATACAACGGTGTTTCCTTAAGAACAATAAGTGCTTAATTTTAAACTAAATGCCTAAACATAACAACTTTTAATTGTATTTCTTTTCTTTGTTTTGTGCATTCTGCATGTTTTGACTATAGTAATTATTCCGGTTTAATTGTTAATATTCTAGTAGGGACATGGACGCAATGCTAATAACATAAAAAGAGGTTTTTGGAGAACATTTTTATTTTTACTGTTTACATTTTTTTTTACATTTTACTTTTTATTTGCCTGTGTGCTGCATGTATATTCATTTTTATTTAGTTTTGTGTGTCCTATTTGTTATGAATCTGCTTTCTCATGGTGACTATCCAACTCTTTGATTCCACCTCCGCGCTACTATTGTATAAGTTATACTGTGTTTCTCTTAGGATTGTGTGTTTTTGTTTGTAAGATAAATATAATTTGTATAGTAACGCAATGACTACCGAAGGAAAGGAAGTTTTCCTGGATCCTGAACCTGGAACTGGTGGTGAACAGTCCGCTGACCCATCCCCACCTAGATCTCAACCGATATTAGTCAATCGAGTTTCCATCCGCGTTCCTCCTTTCTGGCCAGACCGACCAGCTCTCTGGTTTGCAAGTTTGGAAGCACAATTTCATATTAATAGCATTACACAAGAGTTGACTAAATATTACTATGCTGTAAGTCAGCTGGACACCAAATCCGCGACTGAAGTCGAAGACATAATTATTGAGCCACCTAAGAGTCAACCGTACAGTTGCCTTAAAAAGGCCCTTATCTCCCGTTTCTCTGAATCTTATGAAGAGAAAATTAGAAGGCTCCTTGAGAAAGAGGAGATCGGGGATAGGAAGCCATCATCATTCTTCCGCCACCTCAGGACTCTTGCTGGTCCATCTTTCCCGGAGCAGCTCCTTCAAAATATTTGGACAAATAGGTTACCTCATTACATGCAAGGTATTTTAGTCGCCCAAAAACATTCATCCCTTGAGGACTTGGGTGAGCTGGCTGATAAGCTGCAAGAAATCAGTCCACCAATGAATGTCCATGCAGCAGGTAGGGCATCATCATCATCATCCTGTGATGACACCAAGGAACAAATTAAGATGCTCCAACAACAAGTGGCGGATCTGACACGGCTTGTGACCGGCCTCACCACAAGTAATGACAGAAATAACCGCAGTCGCTCAAGCTCACGCTCACGCACTCCTAACGGCCAATGCTGGTATCACAGGCGTTTCGCGGCGAAAGCTTCCAGGTGTTTACAACCGTGCACTTGGTCTGGTCCCGTACCACAGGGAAACTCCAGCAGCAGTCAGTAGCGGCGACCACTGACTGCTCCCTAGCAAGTCGCCGTCTATTTGTCACCGATCGGTATTCGGGCCGACGATTTTTAATTGACACCGGTTCCGATCTTTCGTGCCTACCTAGACGTTACTCCCAGGGAAAAAAGCAGCCACTCCCGTACGAACTTTTAGCAGCCAACGGCACTAAAATAAATACTTTTGGTCTAGTCGAACTGAAATTGAACTTAGGTTTAAGACGTGACTTTGCATGGAAGTTCATAGTCGCAGAAGTAGGAACTCCAATAATCGGTTCAGATTTCCTGGCTCATTACCACCTTTTACCAGACTGTGCTCATGGAAGGTTGCGAGACGATAAAACAGGGTTGTCAGCGGAAACCGAATTCTCCTCAATTGACCAACCCAGTGTTAAACTTATTCAAGCACCTGACTCACCATACTCGCACATTTTGACCGAGTTCCCGAGCATATCACGTCCTCCTGGCGCGCCTAAAGAGGTGAAACACACTACGGTGCACTTTATCAAAACCACCGATGGCCCACCTGTGACAGCCCGACCACGTCGTCTTGCCCCACTAAAGCTTCGAGCTGCTCAGACAGAATTCGAGGAGATGATTCGCGTAGGCACCGCTCGACCTTCTAGCAGCTCATGGTCCTCCCCGTTACACCTCGCGCTTAAAAAAGACGAGACTTATCGTCCGTGCGGCGACTACCGCGCTTTAAACGCCCGCACAATTCCGGACTGCTACCCTGTCCGCCATATAGGGGATTTCGGCCACAACTTGTCCGGATGCTCAGTTTTCAGCACCCTTGATTTAGTTAAAGCATACCAACAAATTCCCGTAAATTCTGATGATATTTGTAAAACAGCCATAATCACACCTTTTGGACTCTATGAATTTCCCTATATGACCTTTGGTCTTAGAAATGCCGGACAGACGTTTCAAAGGTTCATAGACGAAGTTGTGCGAGGATTTAATTTCTGTTTCGCCTATGTCGACGATATCCTCGTGTACTCGAGAGACCCCCAACAACATGCTGAACACCTCAGACTCTTGTTTCACCGACTGCACCAGTATGGAGTGGTCATCAATCCGGCGAAGTGCGTACTTGGAGCAGCCGAGGTAACGTTTTTGGGTTACCGTATTAATGCTGCAGGCACCTTTCCTCCCGAAGACCGTATCCGTGCTTTAGTGGATTTCGCTCCCCCTAAGACCGTACAAGGCGTACGTAGGTTCTTGGGCATGGTAAACTATTACCGCAGATTTTTGCCCGACGCCGCTAAGTATCAGGCTCCTTTAATCGACGCAGTCGCTGCAACTAACAGCAAAGGCGCAAAGCCATTTCCATGGACGCCCGAGCTCGAACAATGTTTTGATAACTGCAAGAAGAGCCTAGCTAACGTTACTACTCTATCGCACCCAAATTGTGAGGCCCCTTTAGGTCTTTTTACCGATGCGTCGAGCATGCACGTAGGCGCATGTTTACAGCAGAAGGTCGATGATAACTGGCAACCCCTAGCATATTTCAGCAAAAAGCTCACCGAGAAACAATCTCAGTGGCCCGCTTATTATAGGGAACTTCTAGCTGTGTACGAGAGCGTTCAACACTTTCGGCACATACTAGAAGTGCAGAATGCTACAGTTTTTACTGACCATAAGCCCCTCGTGTATGCCTTCACGCAGCGTCGCGACAAGCTTCCACCAACACAACTCAACCAATTAACTTTCATCAGTCAATTTACCACCGACATAAGATATATCAAGGGTACCGATAACGTAGTCGCCGATGCTATGTCGCGGGTTGAATCTATTTCATTAGAGGAGGACTACCAAGCCCTTGCAGAGTCGCAAGAGAGAGACGAGGAACTCAAAGAGGCGGGCTCGTTTACTTCTCTAAAATTGAGAAAAATCGTTGTTCCAGGAACTGATACTTCCATAATCTGCGACACGTCGACAGGTAGACCTCGCCCATACCTCACCTTACCTTTCCGTCGAGCAGCATTCGATCGACTGCATGGTCTTAGTCACCCTGGCGTGAGAGCAACCTTACGATTGGTGGCTGAGCGATACGTATGGCCGCATATTAACACCGACTGCCGACAATGGGCGAAGTCATGCTTACAATGTCAACGCAGTAAGGTGACCAGGCACACATCTGCACCGTTGATGTCTTTTCCGATCGCAACAAAAAGATTCTGTCATGTCCACATTGATATCATAGGACCACTACCGCCTTCAGACAATTTCACATATTGTCTTACCGCGGTTGACAGATTTACGCGATGGCCCGAAGCGTGGCCTATGACATCTATCACGGCGGAAGAAGTGGCAGACACGCTGGTGACTGGTTGGATATCCCGTTTCGGGGTGCCAAGTACCGTGACGACCGACCAGGGTCGTCAGTTTGAATCTGCCTTGTTTCGGCGCCTCATGAATGTATGCGCAACAAAGCGGATTCGCACAACCAGTTACCACCCGTGCGCAAATGGCATGGTAGAACGCATGCACCGCCAACTAAAAGCTTCTTTAATGTGCCATCCCCAGACGTGGAGCAAGGCACTTCCACTGGTACTCCTTGGCATGAGGACTGCCCTCAAAGAGGACCTGAACACCTCGTCCGCTGAGTTAGTCTATGGAGAACCTCTTCGACTTCCTGGAGAACTTATCATGCCAGCGGAAGAACCCAGGAGCCCAAACGATATCACTGATTTCGTCACGGAGTTGAGGAGCCGGATGGAAATTTTACGTCCAATACCAGCCTCACGACACGCTCGACCGTCAACCTTCGTATTCAAAGATTTGGCGACGTCGACCCATGTCTTACTCCGCGACGACACTGTTCGACGGCCTCTGCAACCTCCATACACTGGCCCATACCGTATCCTAAGGAGAAGGGACAAAACCCTTACCTTGGAGATGAACGGAAGAGAGGCTACGGTCAGCATAGACCGTGTTAAGCCAGCATACCTGGACTCTGAACTAATTTCCTCACCACCTGCTCCAGTTCCCGTTCCAGATTCTCCTTCCACACACCCAACTCCCTTCACGCCAACTACTCCATTCCCCTCAGACACTGTCACCACCAGAGCTGGCAGACGGGTTAAATTTAGGGACATTCTAGATTTATAGTTTTTATCTTATATTGTTTTGTATTTTCTGTGTGTATACCTTGTATTTCTCCGTGGGGGGGTGGTGTGGCGAACCAAACTAATTGTCTATGGTTCCCACTACTAGCAATTCAAAGGACAACACTACCTAGCTAGAACATGGGTCTATGGTAAAGAGGTAGTTAGCAAGTAAGTCTGATTTTGAATCGGAATGTAAGAAACCTTTCTAATCCGCTCCATGTAAATAATTATTATCACGATTGTTATTATCTTGTTCGATTATACGGTATTCCTCTGCTGTCGCGTGTATACCGCGCTGTGACCTGTGAATGTGATGCAAATACACATGTGTTGAGTACAATTGGATCGGGTTTCATTTATGTAAACAGGGCGCTTTTAACGCGCCTAAACAGGCAACCATTTTTTTATAATGGTGATAGTTTAACTCGGTTAGCTTGTCATTTAATTTTTAACAAAAAAAAAATATATTAAATTGTAATTTCGTATGCCTAGCTACCTACTTGATATTTGAGATCTCTATACCTATTTATTTCAAACGCCTATTTTTACATCTATGTAATAACAAATAAAAAAACTGTAACGAAGTTTGAGCCAGACAGCCTGCTACTGGGGTTAACTACCCAGGACACACTGCACATTGGTGGTTATAATAGGCTATTTGACTGGTTTCTGTTAAACATCACCGATTATTTAATGGTGTCTAACAAGCCCACAAAAACCTATTACTTCAAATTACATAATGTATTTCTTTTAAAAAATAGTAAATAAAAATGTACTGTTTAAATAAGCCACCAAAACGCTATCTTTAACAATATGGCGTCGTGACGTCACGAACAAACAAACGTTGAAACGGTCGAGATACTAAACAAAAGTCATCTGTTCTGTCAACGATAGACAGAAATTTACTAAATCATGACGTCATCTTAAGTTCAGCCAATCCAGACCGTTTTCGATTACGTGGCGCCAGATTTAAAAAGATGAAGTTTTTTCGGGATTTTTTTTATAAATAATACATTGTTTTGTAGTAAAATTAATGCAAATCGATTTTAAAAGCGATAATCTATACGAGTGTCAATAATTATGACCTTATTTTTTACATTGTCAAATAGCCTATTATGTCAGTTGACCTCTGTTAGCCAGACACAGAAATCTTATAACTCCACATAGCAGGGCTGTTGCAACGTTTTTGCGGTCCACAACATAATAGGTAATAGCAAGAATCCACATTGGTACTTGAAAAAGATAATATGTACTGAATTTTAGTTAAACGTTAAGTTATTTCAACTTGACTCTTACTCACTTAAACATAAAGTGCCGTTTCCCTTGACACAATATTACTCACAAAAACTTGAAGGATGTTTGATTTTAATGATGTCATAGGTACTCGTATCTTTATAAATACCTAAAGACTGTACATTTGATGCATTTGCTAATGCATTCAACTCTGTAGTCATCATTTTTAATGAAGGTCATCTGCTAAAAACAAATTAAAACTTTATAGTGAGGGAATAAGCATTATTTTTATTTTAGCTGCATTCAAAAATGCCATTCAAGCCAATTCAAGCAAACGGATTAGGTAGGTATACAACGTTATTTTTAGTATATGCGAAACCTGAATATAGTTTGTTCAGAATAAGTAACTGAATCAATTCCAATAATTTTTACCCCATGTTATATTTTGTCCCAAAAATAATTACTTAAAAAAAAAAAACTGGCCAAGTGCGAGTCGGACTCGCACACGAAGGGTTCCGTACCACAAGGCAAAAACGCCGAAAAAAACACGTTTGTTGTATGGGAGCCCCCCTCAAATATTTATTTTATTTTGTTTTTAGTATTTATTGTATTAGCGGCAACAGAAATACATCATCTGTGAAAATTTCAACTGTCTAGCTATCGCGGTTCTTGAGATACAGCCTGGTGACAGACAGACGGACAGACAGCGAAGTCTTAGTAATAGGGTCCCGTTTTTACCCTTTGGGTACGGAACCCTAAAAAGGTTAAATGTTGAAGTCTGACCACCAGTCTTTCTGGAGAGGTTCCTGGGTATCGTGTTACCCAGTAACTGGGTAGCCAGTATCGACTGCTTCAAGGTGCGACTGCATAGCAAACTACAGTCTTCTACGTACAACCACACCAGGAACCGCTCGAGCAGTCGCGACTGCCTCGGCGCTGTCGGCAGCGCGGTGAAATTTTAATTTCATCGTGCGGTCAAGCAGTCGCCAGGCATACACTGACTGCCCGAGTTGTCGACTGCTCTCGCGCAGTTACCTTTGACCGCGCTCTTCGCGTGCTGTGTTAAGGCCGGCAATAAAAACCGCAGAGCAGTTGATACCGACTGCTGCAGCAGCAAGCAGGCAGGTATCAAGTGCAGCGAGCAGTCAGTGTATGTTGATCACTGGCTTACTGCTGGAGCAGTCCGTGTATGGCCAGCCTTACTCCAATAAACGTGTTTTCTTTCTTACTTTTAAATACCATGTTTTTTTTGTACCAGGGCGCCCGAATATGGGTGGAGCATCCAGAGAAGGTATGGGAGAGCGCCACGGTGACGTCAGACTACCGGTCTGGCGTGCTCCTCGCCAAGATAGACCAATCCGGAGAGATTCGGCAGATAAAGGTCAGTATGCTGTAGAATTATTTAGTAACACAAGTCATGGCGCCCTGTGTTTTTCGACGGGATAGGTAAAAGTGGTAGGGTAGAGCCACATCTTACCAGTTATACTCTACTTAGCGTATCGATGTCAAAATGTTCAAACATCTTTGGCCCCAAGATTCAGCTGTGCGAACTCCGCTCACTGACGCAGTCATAAGATTATGAAGTGCTCAGGCGGCGCATGCGCCGCAGCATTGAAGGTGGGTCATTGTATGTGGGGAGGTGCCGCATACGCACTTGAGTTATATTAAGGGGCTTACAGGACCTAAACACAAAAAAAAACGCAAGCTTTAGAAACAATAAAAGTATATGATCGACTACAGTAAACATAAACGAAATCAGAAAAAAATGTGATAGTCTTCAGGATATATGCTAGGTAGATAGTGTGTTGAAAACATAATACAACTAATTTGATACAATAGAAAAAAATTATGAAGATACCTCTAAAAACTTTCTTTTTTACAATAAAAACCATACTAATATACATACAATCATTGTGATTTTTTGTCAGATTATTCTACAAGCAACATACTAAAACACTAGTGTTTTAATTTTTTAGTCCAAACAATAGATTTTTTGTAATTGCTTCATATTTTGCAATAAATTACCAGGGTTGTGTTATCGCGCTTCTCTTTCTTTTCTATGCAGTCCGACAAAGACCGTGCTTGAGGTCATGTAGTCGCCTTAAAGTCCTATGTCATGTAAAATTAATCACCCCCAGACTTCGGTCTTCTGAATAAATCCTGAAGTTAAACTAACTCTGAATCGAACTCAGGATCCCACGTTCAGAAGTCGTGCTTGCGACCGCTATACCAATAACGCCTTCTACGTCACAGGTTTACGTCAAAATAACAAAATTGACAGTATACCAATCACGATTGAAATGATTAATAACAAAAGAAAATTAACCAATTATCTGCGTTAGTCGAATTCTGCTGCCAAATGGGGCAGGCAGGAGGAGGCAAAAGTCCACAGGTATGCTCCTTATTATGAAAAGACAAAACTCACATTCACAAAGCATCAAAATCAAAAGTAAAATGTTTACGTTGAAACGAAAAATCAAACATTGACAAATGTCATGTTTTGATAGACTTTGTCATTCAGTGACATCATTTTTCTTGTTTTTTTTTTTATAAATCACTGGCAGCGCCCCGCCGCGGTTTCAACCCGCCTAAGTGTCGATCCCGTTCGAAAGACACGTGGCGCCATCTATTATCATAATAACGTTATTGTTGTTTTCCTCGGGAACAGCACTTCTTTTCGGGATGAAAAGTACCCTATGTCCGTTTCTGTACACCTGACAACGTATATGCAAAATTTCAGGATGATCGGTTCAGTGGTTTAGGCGTGAAAAGGTAAAAACAACTTACTTTCGCATTATATAAATTCTCTTTGTTAGTTATCCATTAGAGACTAATAAATGCCATTTTGTAATGCGCAATCTTGTAGATGGTATTTTTGATCTAGTAGCCACA
Organism: Oligia strigilis; assembly: GCA_951800025.1. Taxonomy (NCBI): domain Eukaryota; kingdom Metazoa; phylum Arthropoda; class Insecta; order Lepidoptera; family Noctuidae; genus Oligia; species Oligia strigilis. The sequence goes on from OX637567.1 coordinate 8,378,208, forward strand.
AGTTAGAGTGGTAAATGTTCTGGGTTCGAATCCTGGGTTAAGATTTGGCAAGTTTTTCCGTAAGGAAATTCGCATTAGCAGCCCAGAGTTTAGATTTGTACAGACGTCAGCATCAGCACATCAAGCTACCCGAAACTGTCAAATTTTCCAAATCAACCTTGCACCTTATGCTTTAGCGATAAAGCTGAAAATCTACTACAGACATTTGACAGATTGTAGTAGCTTGATGTGCTGGCGTCTGTACAAGAGAAGCAAGGGACCTTATTCTCTGCGCTCGCGTCGGATTGCGTGCCGTCCCATCGGATTATGAGAGTGAGGGAAGGGAGAGTGCACCTGTGTCTGCGCACACTAAAATATTTCCCGCGCCGAAGGCTAGTCTCAGTTGAAAATGGCCGCCATGGCCGAAATACGTTCTGGAGGACTATTTTTAGATGTGTGCCCGCTCTACGGCAATAGGCCTGCCTCCTGTAACATAGGACTTTAGACGGACGAAATATGGTAGTTCTACACACCACTGCCAATCCTCTAATGTGGCCTTATTACTTATTTCTCAACAGATAAAGGATGAGGGTAAGATGCCGCCTCTTCGGAACCCTTCGCTGCTCATCGGGCAGAACGACCTCACATCCCTCTCGTATCTGCACGAACCTGCTGTGCTACATAACCTTAGAGTTAGGTAAGTACTTACAGTCATCAGCTGGCAGGCCTGTCCCATGCTGCACCACAACCACCCTGTCTTCCGCCTTCCGCAATCAGTCTGTCCCAGCCACCTTTTCGAAGTCGTCGGTCCATCTAGCTGGGGCAGGGTCCGGGCACCCTTTGGCTGGGGGCCCGTGGCATTTTGCCCCAATGACACCCTGTAGTTACGCCACTGTGTGTAACACCACACATCCCATCACATGTTTTGTGGGTATTTCAAAAAATTCCGCCCCCACAAAAAGGGATTTCCTCTTCGCCATTCAGCTCAGCTCGTGCCCAGTTTAATGATAAACCGGTCGTTTCCGTAGTATGTTCTACGGTGATGACGAAATCATGAATCATGTCGCTGATAACGAATGATAACGTTTGTATTGCTACAATCATACAACAGTTATTGTAGATAATATTTGTGCTCTGATTAGTATTATAGGAATGTAGTATTTGTTTGTTTACTCGTAAATCTTGACAGTCTTTACGGGCAGTCTGAAGACTGAAGTCTGGCAACTAAGGGGTATCGAGCTATTCAAAGTCAAAGTCAAATCATTTATTTCAAATAGGCACATTAAAGGCAATTTTGAACGTCAAAAATTAGAATTGATTCTAGTCGCCCATTCCAAAAGGTAGTTTTCGTATGGAGAAGAATGGGCAAGAAACTCCACCGTTACTCTTTTAAAATGTTTTACAAGGTCTTTTATACATAATATAATTATATTTGCAGACGATGCACCTAGAATAAAATTAGTCTACCACAAAAGGTCACAATCCGAGGGTTTTGAAGGATATTGCTAATCCATTGCTTCATATGTTTGAAAAATTCGTCAGCTCAACAACTTAATAAAAACGCAATGAATGTTGTTGAACTGTCAAAATGTAAGCCATTGTAATTGAATTTAGAATTCTCGGGAGAACGATAAATCCTACTATATATAATAATAATATAAATGTGAAAGTTTGTGAAGATGCAAGATGTTTGTTACTCAATCACGCGTAAACCGTTGAACAGATTTGGATGAAAATTGGCACATAGATAGACCATTTCCTAGATTAACACATAGGATACTTTTTATCCCGATATTCCCACGGGATCGAAACTTACGCGGGTGAAACCGCGTGGCGCAGCTAGTAATCTATAATACTAATAATAAAGCCGAAGAGTATGTTTGTGTGAATGCGCTAATCTCTGGCACTACCAGTCGGATTTGAGAAGTTATTTATTCAAATGATAGCCCTATTCTTGAGGTAGGTTATAGGCTATTTAACATCACGCTACGACCCTTAGGAGCTGGGCAAAAAGAAAAAAAGTCATAAAAAAAGCTTAGCGAAAATGAAGCACAACAACTTGCATGCTTTTACAACTTTTACAGCTTTTTCATTCCCAAGATCAACCTGCAGAGATCTGTACCGGGAATCGGGACCGAAAACACGCTTCTTTATGTGAGGAGCACCCATACATAATAATATTTCGGCTTTCAAAAACCATTTGTGATTAACTGTACAAGAACTTCTCACATTTTTAAAAATTCTGTAATTTTCATAATCTCGTAAGTACGTGCCACTTGTCCAAACACTGAATCATGTATGGCATTGTTAGTTTATAAATATTTGTTACTGAAAAACGAAAAATCAATCTTAGTTGTTTAAGTACAGAGTTCAAAATTGTTTGCTATTATAATTTGTGATCCGACTTTGTGGAAATGTAGGATTTTATAGAGATATGGGGTTTGAGTCCCTGTCTAAGGAATTTTGTTTGAAGATACATAAACATCACGGCTGTATTTCTGGACTGCCCCGTTGGTCTCGTGGTTGCAAGTGCGACTGCTGAACGTGGAGTCCTGGGTTCGATTCCCGGGTCGGACAAAGTGTTATTGGATTTTCGCAGCATTAGGAATTTTTTAGTAACAGTCCGAAGTTTGGAAGTTGGCGGTTTAATACCCCTGTCCCTCGGAAAGCACGTAAAGCAGGTCCTGCGCTTGAACTCTCATGCTTCAAGATATATTATGTAAAAATGTCGTCTTGTCCACAGATTCTGCGACCGCAACGCCATCTACACATACTGCGGCATCGTACTAGTTGCCATCAATCCTTACTACGATTTACCTATTTACGGTAAGTTCTAAGAAAACTCGATTAAAAATACCATTTCGTCCGATATCCCGTCCCATGTAAAAGGATAGGCGGCGTGTCTGTCTGTCTGTTATCTTTGTCTTATCCACTATCAACTTTCTGCCATAACTTGGGCACACATTCAGAGTGGGCTGCTAGAAAAATTCAAACCCAATAACACTGTTCGACACAGGAATCGAACCTTGGACCCTAAGCTCCACTCGCACTTGGGACCAGTAGACTAACGAGTCAGTCTCTTCCACAAGAAAATCATCATAATACAAAGAAAAGAAAGAAAGAAAGAAAGAAAAACTGTTTATTCTGCACAAACAAAACGCACATTACATATAAAAATAAAATACATTATTTTCCTTACCAGGTGATGAAACAATAATGGCGTATCGCGGTCAAGCGATGGGCGACTTAGATCCGCACATATTCGCCGTGTCAGAGGAGGCCTACACCAAGCTAGAGAGGGAGAGGAGAGATCAGAGTATTATTGGTAAGTTTTAGCATTCTTTATTTAACTTGGTGCGCATACACACGGGCGACACGCGTCGACAGAGATATAGGCCTATTAAACTAGGCCTATATCCCGCAGTGTATACCAACCCGCACAAGGGCCCGCGTGGTAGATTACAGCTTACTCCCTCTCGAAGAGAGGATACCCGTGTCCCAGCAGTGGGAACAATTTAGGCTGATTATACTTATGTCAAGTGGACAGCGATAGACTGAGTTCATTGAAGCTATTAAACATGATTTTAAATATACATCTAAATTAAAGTCCTCCAGACCGTATTTCGGCCACGGCGGCCAATCTTGTAGCGTTATCTACAACGCCACATGCGAACAACGCGTCATACTGACGTCACGCAAAATCCTGCATCTCGCAAGCAGAGTTTACCGCGCAACATGAATTATCGGGCTGTTACCCGCCAGACACAACACCCGTCTGGTCGGAGGATCCTCCCTTTTATAGAGTATGAGTGAACCTTACACCCTGTTCCTCATACCTCAACGGAGACTAGCCTTCGGCGCGGGAGATATTATAATGCACAAGTGTGTGCGCAGACACAGGTGCACTCCCTCTTCCCTCACCCTTATAGTCCGATAGTACAACTAAATTATACAGTAAAGCAAGGTTCTATATCGTCACTTTATTTTAATGGTAATTATATTGATTTCAGTGTGACTAGCACTATTGTAAAAGTTATAAAAATGTTTGAAGTTGTACCTTAAACTGAACTTTATTGTGTAGGATTTAAAGATATTTTTCCATAAACTCATTTGTTTACATTTTTGGCAAATAAATCGCGAATGCAGATTAACTGTGAACTCCTGCTCCCACAGTGAGCGGTGAATCCGGCGCCGGTAAGACGGTGTCAGCTAAGTATGCGATGCGTTACTTCGCGGCAGTGGGGGGCAATGCCAGCGAGACGCAGGTCGAGAGGAAGGTCTTAGCTTCCAGTCCTATCATGGAGGTAAGATAGATGCAGAGAGTTTCTTGCCCGTTCTTCTCCATACGAAAACTACCCTTTGGAATGGGCGACTAGAAACTATTTTATCGTAATTTTTGACGTTCTAAAGTGCCTTTTATGTGCCTATTTGAAATAAATGCTTTGACTTTGAGACAAAGACGTACTTAATCCTACTATCACACTAATATTATAAAGGGGAAAGTTTGTGTGTGTGTTTATATGTTTGTTACTTCTTCACGCTCAAACGGCTGGACTAATTTTGATAAAATTTGGTATGGAGGTAGCCGACACCCTAGATTAATAATATTAATCTAGGGTGTCGGCAAAGTAGCCTATATATTATATAGGCTACTTTTTATCCCGATATTCCCACGGGATCGAAACTTATGCGGGTGAATCCGTGGGGCGCAACTACTAATATTATAAACGCGAAAGTTTGTGAAGATGGATGGATGTTTGTTACTCTTTCACGCAAAAACTACTGAACGGATTTGGATGAAATTTGGCACACAGATAGTTTACTAGCTTCCGCCCGCGGCATCGCTCGCGAGGTATGTCGATAAAAACTATCCTATGTCCTTCCCCGAGATGCTATCTATCTCTTTGCCAATTTTTTTTTTAATCTGTTCATTGGTTTAGGCGTGAAAAGGTAACATACAGACAGACAGAGTTACTTTCGAATTTATAATATTAGTATGGATCACCAGGATTACCCCGCGGTTTCTCCCGCGTAAGTTTCGATCCCGTGGGAATATCAGGATAAAAAATATCCTATGTGTTAATCCAGGAAATGGTCTATCTATGTGCCAATTTTCATCCAAATCTGTTCAACGGTTTACGCGTGATTGAGTAACAAACATCCAAACATCTTTACAAACTTTCACATTTATAATATTAGTAGGTATGTATGTTTTCTTCATTGATAGAATTTCCTAATTACTCTGTCAAAGTAAAGTTTTTGTGGGTATATCATAATGAAGACGGTCGTTCTTGTTTCGGGCCCCCGATCGTTTTATAGTGACTCGCACACGAAGGGTTCCGTATCACAAGGCAAAAACACCGAAAAAACACGTTTGTTGTATGGGAAAATATATATTTAAAATATTTATTTTATTCTGTTTTTAGTATGTGTTGTTATAGCAGCAACAGAAATACATCATCTGTGAAAATTTCAACTGTCTAGCTATCACGGTTCATGAGATACAGCCTGGGGACAGACGGACAGTGGAGTCTTAGTTATAGGGTCCCGTTTTTAGTTTGTAGGTACCTAATAACATTTAAAAAAAAAAACATTTAAAAATTTTCTTCCCCAGGCAATAGGCAACGCAAAAACAACCCGCAACGACAACTCGTCCCGTTTCGGCAAGTTCATAGAGATTCACTTCGACAACGTGTACCGGATATCCGGCGCGAGCATGCGCACCTACCTGCTGGAGAAGTCGCGCGTCGTGTACCAGAGTGCGGGGGAGAGGAACTACCATGTGTTCTATCAGCTTTGTGCTGCTGCCAGGCAAATGCCTGAGTTACAACTAGGTAGGTATATAATTTTATTTTTTAAATACGATCCTGTTTAATAATATTGGTCGGTATAATAAATCACGTTCTGAAATAATATCAGCCTGTATAAAAATATCACCCTGTATAGAAATATCACCCTGTATAGGAACATCACCCTGTATAGAAATATCAAAACTCTGTAAGAATTTATGCGTGGTCATACATAAAAAATATACTTACCCGTCTACTGGAGAACCTCCTCCGTTTTTTCGTCTGTTAAAAAGTAGCAGTGTGAGTCTTCATAATGTGCACATTTCGAAATGAGGGAAAGTAAGCTTAATTTTATCGACGGAAAAAATATTACAAAAAATCATAAAAAAAAAGTTTTTGTAGCATTTTTTTAATTCTTTTTCGCTGCTGTGACCCCTGTGTAAACAATCGCCCCTCAATTGAGAATTATGGTTTTTTTTTTAACAAAAATCTGATATTTTTTCATCAATTTTTTCAATAATTGTAAAATTACTCGATAAAAGCCCCGATTACCTACCCTTTTTGATTACTTTAAATAATTCTCCATCGTATCAGATTTCTAAACGTAAAAATACCATGTTTATAACTCAATCACAACATTTCCTATCAACTGTTAAAGAAAGGCCTTGCAATCACCATACTTTAGCAGGTAAAGATCCTTTTAAATATTTTTTATTTTTTCAAATATTTTTTCCGTCGATTAAATTAAGCTATGTTTCCCTCATTTCGTTATGTGCACATTATTAAGACTCACACTGTATGTTAATCCAGAGTGTCAGCTACTTCCATACAAAATTTTATCAAAATTGGTCCAGCCTTTTGAGCGTGAAGAAGTAACAAACATATAAACACACACACACACTCACAAACTTTTGCCTTTTTAATATTAGTGTGATACCCTCACCGGATGAGGAAAATAAACTACGTTTGAAACCACTTACAACCCGGTCACAATATCTGTGCACCTGACCTCGTGACGTCATATCGGCGGTCTGGGGTACGGTGTGAAAAAAAGTTTTTTCGAGAAATGTGTGTGCAACGAAGATGCTAACCGTACGTCGCACCGGGGAGTGCGCGGAGAGGTGACAGGGGAAGCGGGAGAGGCGCCGCATTCCAGCGAGGTGCACAGATATTGCTTGGAGAGCAGTGGTGGCCAAGTGGTAACGGCCGCGACTTACGAGTTGTAGGTCGTAGGTTCGAACCCAGACAGGCGCTTTACTTTGTGTAAATTATTTCATCACCACTGCTCTCAAAACGGTGAAGGAAAACATCGTGAGGAAACCGGCATGTCCTAGAACCAAAAATTCGAAGACATGTGACATCTGCCAACCCGCACTGGGCCCGCGTGGTGGATTACGGCTCACTCCCTCTCACCGAGAGGAGGCCTGTGTCCCAGCAGTGGGAACATTATAGGCTGATTATGGCACAGATATTGTGACCGGCACCCTAGTGCGTAACAGACTATCAATCGGAATCTGAATCATTTTGAAGCAAATTGCTAATCCATTGCTTCTTAAGTTTGCATTTTTTTTCTGCTCAACACGTAAATAACGCAATGAATGTTGTTGAACTGCCAAAATGAAACCGATTCCGATTGATAATGTGTTACGCAATTGCCCCGCGGGTTGTACATTTGTATCGTTTTGTTACAGATCATCAAGAATCGTTCCACTATTTGAACCAAGGCGGCAGTCCAAATATAGATGGTGTTGATGACCTCAAGACTTTTAATGAGACGAGAAGTGCTCTCACTACATTAGGTAAGTCGTAAGAAAGAAAGAAAGAAAAAAGTTTCTTTGGACACAGTTCGTGAAACACAAAATACAAAATTAACAAAATAAAAAAAATATGTTTCAACAACAATAGTGTGTGCCTCACGGCTGCGCCAAAAAGGTTCATTTCAGCATTAATGCGAGACAGATGCTGTCTGACGCTGGTTTTCTAATGAATCTTTAGGGAAAAGTGACGGGTGTACACACAGTTTCAACATACCTAATACATACTTTTTATACTTATAAATAAATAAATAAACTAGTAATCAAGAACATACCATTACAAAAAAAAATAACGGAATAACTCGTACGTTCAAATCTCATATTAAAAAAAAAAAAAAAAACGCGCTGTTATTATAAATATTACCAGAGCGCTGTGACATTTATTTTTTAAATGTCGCAGCATCATGCTGAGATAGGAGCCTTTTGGCCTCGTATAGGACTTTCTGTTTCATTTTCCCTTTGTTACTTTTTTTATATAATGTGGATTTTTCTTTTACTGTGTTTAGTTTAGTTTGTGATCTTCCTGTACGCAATAAATACTTTTTCTTTCTTTCTATATTCATTGGGCAAGAAATGTCAAATGAACATTAGCGTCATAAACTAATACGTTTACATGGTACTTGCAGGTCTGATATTGATTTTGATAGTGCCTACTACTCATTGACATAGAAAATTCCTATCTCAATGCTACTACCTATGACACTGCAAGGCATTGACAAGTAATGAGGTTACGCCTGGCGCGTCGTGTAAAATGAATTTATTTTATTTATTTACTTTTTGTTTTTATTTGCTAATATTTTACATATTTATTTATATCTGTAACTGCCCGTGACATCATAGCGGGCCCTATCAGAATTCCAGCGCTGCGACCTTTATTTTTTTTTAAATGTCGCAGCATCATGCTGAGATAGGAGCCTTTTGGTCTCGAATAGGACTTTGTTTCATTTTCCTTTTGTTACTTTTTTTTTTATATAACTTGGATTTTTATTTTACTGTGTTTAGTTTAGTTTGTGATCTTCCTGTACGAGTCGCAATAAATACTTTTTCTTTCTTTCATTCTTTCTATATCTCTGCTCATAATGAAAATTGATGCTTTTGATATAAACTGTCAAAATTTTCGGGTTTAATTGTGAACAACCAGTAGAGGACTCTTTTGGATAACATTTATTGTTCGATTCGGTACAGAAGCGTATCGAACAGTTCTGAATAGCTATGCAGGACTCGTAATAAACGTGAAAAACTGACCAGCTGCGAGTCGGACTCGCACACGAAGGGTTCCGAACCACAAGGCAAAAACGCCGAAAAAAAACACGTTTGTTGTTTTTAGTATTTGTTGTTAAAGCGGCAACAGAAATACATAACCTGTGAAAATTTCAACTGTCTAGCTATCACGGTTCATGAGATACAGCCTGGTGACAGACGGACAGTGGAGCCTTAGTAATAGGGTCCCGTTTTTACCCTTTGGGTACGGAACCCTAAAAAGCCATACAGATTCTATCTATAACTATATAATATTTATACTTTACTTTGTCTCTGTCACCTCTGACATTCGAGTCAAAAGCAAACCTATTTCAAATAAAAAAAAAATATTCTATAACTTCACCCTAGTATACCTTTATCTTCACAGGAGTAACAGAAACAGAGCAGCGCGACATGTTCACGATCTTGTCCACGATCCTGCACATCGGTAACGTGGAGCTGAGCGCCTGCGACCCTGACGCGCCGGGAGATGATGATAGTGATGACGGCGCTTACATTAGTGTGAGTAAGGCGATTAACACACGGCACCGCGCACCGCCGCGGTGGGCGGTGAAGCGGATCTCATGTCGCATTGGTCTCTAAGAAATCCGTAGATGCCTAACACACGTATACCGCCTGGCCGCGCAGTCTAGCGGTGCTTTCTCCGACACCGCCCCTCCGCGCTGCCGTCCGCGCGGTGAGGCGGCGCCGCATAACCGCGCGGATCATCGTGGGTGCAGGACGTGTTGCAATTTAAATAAAGTGTTGCAATTTAATAAAAATGGATGAACCCAATATCTTCTTATTTTTTTCTTTCTACGCCTTAAAAGCCAGATTGCTGCCACCACTTCAGCGTCCATTCTTGCCAGTGTCTGTGATCAAACTGGTCAAAACCGTGTTAAATCCATCCGCGCGGACAGGCGCGTAAACCGCCTTACCGCGCGGGGCACCGCTACGAAACCCGCTTTATCGCCACCGCCCACCGCGGCGGTGCGCGGTGCCGTGTGTCGCCTTACAGAATAACCCCCTTTTTTTGCGGATGGGAAATCATCAAATGACCCCTCCCACTCTGGGTGGAGCGGAAGGGATTGTCAGACTCTTACTGACTAAAACCCACCCGTGTTCCTTCCTTAGCCCTTTATGTTCCGGGTCAGCGGTAACCCTTTCGGACAAACCCGCTGACAGGCTTCTGCCCTAAGGCTAAGTTAGATTTCTACCGCCAACCACCAATCTCCTATGAAAAAGTGTTAATGGTAGAAATCTAACTTAGAAAGATGTATTAATGATTCTAATGATTATAACTCTCTAAATATGTACCTGTTGTTGTCGCGAATCATATTTTGGTCAAGATACAACCTGACACTGACCTGCAAATTGCAAAAAACGTAAGAAAATTTGAATTTCGCGGTCTGAGAGCAATGGTGGCCAAGTGGAAACGGCCGCGACTTACGAGTTGTAGGTCGTAGGTTCGAACCCAGACAGGCGCTTTACTTTGTGTAAATTATCTCATCACTACTGCTCTCAAAACGGTGAAGGAAAACATCGTGAGGAAACCGGCATGTCCTAGAACCAAAAATTCGAAGACATGTGACATCTGCCAACCCGCACTGGGCCCGCGTGGTGGATTACTCCCTCTCATCGAGAGGAGGTCTGTGTCCCAGCAGTGGGAACATTATAGGCTGATTATGGTGGTCTCAACTACCCAGTCACCTTTAGTATTTTATTTTCATCCCGATATAAAAAGTAACTACTTATAGTTAGTAGCAAAAGTGGTGTCCTTTTACTTGACAATTAGCAATGTTAAGCCTTTTCAGAATACTGGTAGATGCTGCGGTAAAAAATCTGCATAATGAATCTTCTTTTTCAGTCGAACGACAAACATCTTGCCGTCGTTTGTTCACTCCTCGGCATATCTAAAGCTGAGCTGTCTCGATGGCTCACACATAGAAGAATTGCGTCCGCACATGAGGTAATTATTTTGTATTTTTGATGTTAATTTTTTGAGATGGGAAAAAACCATTGAACTCGCGCCACTATAACCGTAAGCGACACCGCGCGTGTTTTGTTTATAAGACGATTTAAAAAATACCCGCTTCGGATGTGTTCGGCTGTGCTCGGGATGTACGCGGTTTTAATGTATTATCCGCTAAGTCAGTGAGTGATGGCAAAGTATTCTGTTTGTGTTTTGTTTTCACTTCTGTCGGCACTCCCGGAGTGCCACTGTTTTTTTTTGTAACATTTTTTAGTTATATTTTAATGTTACAGAAGGAACATAGCTAGGGCAGATTCATTTTTTGAATTGGCCAAAGAATAATGGAATTGAATATGCTATTAACAATAACGTAACGAGAAAAACGTAAAAGTAACGTAAATTACGTTACGTTATTTTTAAATTAGAAAAAATTGTATTTCAGAGAGAATCATTCATCATTTATAATTGCCCGAAGAGTTTTGGTTATCAAAAAATAACATAAAAATAAAATTAAATTTTAAATGAGGGTTTCACAATACTAGTAATTTTAGTTCTGTAACTATGCTAAATCTACTTTTTAAAGTTAAATTCATTTAGTTTAGTATCTATAGTGAAAATAAATTTTAACTGGCCTAAAAATGTAGGTTCTGTCGAACCGTTTGTATGTAATATGTGATATCACGTTTTACCACGATATTATCAAAAACCACCTCAAGTAAGTATTAACGGCACGTCAAAAAGCGCATGTTTCGAGTTCTCGACGTCTTCCGGACTCAAATATAGATCCTATCAGTTTTTAATGCGCGCATACACAACACAAGCTAAATAAACTTCAATTTTCATTTCTTTCTTTAGGTAATAGTATCCCGCATGGACGTCCAAAGAGCGTCATTCGCCCGCGACGCGCTCGCCAAGAGAATGTACGGCGAACTGTTCGCGTGGCTGGTACACGCCGTCAACAGGGCGTTGGACACCGGACATGCTAAGAAACACTTTATTGGTTAGTTTACTAAACAGCATGGCTGGTTTTGTGACAAGAATATTTATTTCAGTTTTTCATTAATCACAATACAACACACACATGTATGTCGCAATATTTTATTTGATTTTGTCAATTTATTTCAACGGACACACACATCTCTATGTGTTTGTTATTCCAGCGTATGACACTCGTGGGTTGCAGCTGAAAATCAGCGTCAGGTGGTACACCTTGTGTTGTCATCTGACATTATGCTGAGCTGAGGCCCTTTTGGCATTATAATCTTTGTTTTCTGTTTTTATAGGTTTAAGGTGTATTTATTTTGCTGTAATCTTCGATCAATAATAGTACTAGATGAATGATTAGGAACAAAAATAAGTCGCTAAAGTGGCCACGTTTGCACACAGATAAAAATTTATATTTCTTACTACGAACTATAGAAAAAAGTTTAATAATATTAACAACTTCAGGTTATTATAAACCTTAACACTCTAACATAAAGTTTAATTACGATTGCAAATGATTAATATTTAAGTCCTTCTGTCATCGAAGCAATAAATTTAAAATATCATTTGAAAATAAAAAGTCATTTTTATAAGTACAAAAATATTTATTCTAAAATAAAACTTAACGTCTAAGCAATAAGGTTAAAAACATTTTGTTGACAATTTCGTACTTACTCGAATTTGGAACTAGACGTAGTTCTTGGAATTACATTTCAATGCTTCAATGTTTGTTAGAATAGTTGGCGCGTTGTCGCAAACATTGGCCAAACAATCATAATACATATTTGCTAATTGATTTATATTTACTATTTAATTGTGTTACTATTTTATGAAAAACATTTAATGATAAAAACTTACCGAAAAAAAGATATTCCTTCCAAAATCTTGGTGTTACGGTGGTTATTTACACAACTTTTGAACGCGCACTGAGCCATTTTGATGTCTTAACATTGGCTATGATTGGACCATACTAATTTGAAATAAGAGCACAAAAGTATTCGTGCTCGTATTTTTCGGGCCGTTTTTGAAGCGCTTATCGGGCATCTAGTACTATTATTGATCGAAGGCTGTAATGCCAATAAATGCATTTTTCTTATTTTCTTTCTTTAGGAAGGGTCGATGTGATTCTTCTTGCCACCTAACCTGCCATGATGGAAGTCTAGTATTCATGGATAAAATTACAGTTGGACTAACTCTGAAATGTGGAAATTAGCTGTTCCATATAAAGGTGATTGATGATTTCCACCAAACGGCTCGCATCGCATCGGATCGGAAAGGATACGAACGGAATTTTTCGCATATTTTAATAGTTATTCGGCTATTCGGGGCGGAGAAAACTCCAGCAAATCAATGATCATAAAAATCTGTCCAGCCGTTCTTGAGTTATAAATGGTGTAACCAAACCGACTTTAGTTTTGTTTTGTTTTGATTTGGACCTTTGTCCCCAGGTGTCCTTGACATCTACGGTTTCGAAACCTTCGAGATAAACTCCTTCGAGCAGTTCTGCATAAACTACGCGAATGAGAAGCTTCAGCAACAATTCAACTCGCACGTCTTCAAGTTAGAGCAAGACGAATATATTAAGGTAAAAAGGGAGGGCCTACTATTATTTGTAACTAGCTGCGCCCTGCGGTTTAACCCGCGTAATAGTCGATCCCCTGGGAATATCGGGATAAAAAATAGCCTATATGTTAATCCAGGGTGTCAGCTACTTTCATACAAAATTTTATCAAAATTGATCCAGCCGTTTGAGCGTGAAGAAGTAACAAACATATAAACACACACACTCACAAACTTTCGCCTTTATAATTTTATTGTGATTTGGGGCCCGTGGCGTGGCGTGACGGTATGTAAAGATGGTCACCCATCCACAACGGCTTAACGTGCTTACCGAAGCACGAAGGGGTCACGGTATGTAAAGATGGTCACCCATCCACAGACCAACCGCGGCAAGCATAGCTTAACTTGATCGGTCGACCTGTGCGGCTGTTATTATTTAGCCACGGGCCCCTCTTAACACCTTTATTAATCTTAAAACATACTTTACTGCAAACAGGAAGAAATCTCCTGGGAGATGATAGAATTCTACGACAACCAGCCCTGCATCGACCTGATAGAAGACCGCCTGGGAGTGCTAGCGCTCCTAGACGAACAATGCCGAGTGCCCGGCGGAAGCGACTCCGGGTTTGTGGCCAAGTTACACCAGTCTTGTGCTGGCTACCACCACTTTATGAAGCCCAGGTTCGGGAACCAAGGTGAGCCATAATTTAAGCTGCAAGACTGCTGGAGTAGCGCGTACGTGTTCCACGCGCGCCTCAAAGAGATGTCAGCATCGAGGAGGGGCCCCATAGGACCGAAGCCTGCCGGGTCAGCGGGATTGTCCGAAAAGGTTACCGCTGGCCCGGAACATAAAGAGCTAAGGAAGGAACACGGGTGGGTTTTAGTCAGTAAGAGTCTGATACTCCCTTCCGCTCCACCCAGAGCGGGAGGGGTCATTTGATGATTTCCCGTCCACGAAAAAAAAAAGACTGTTGGACAAAGGTCTCTTCAATCTTACGTTGTTCAACTCGATTTTTGGGTACTGTTACCAGCCACGCTGGGAAGATCGTCACCCTACCCTCCACCTACCCTGAGTATTATTATTACCCTGACTATTCATCTTGACAATATTAGCTACCTGGAAATATCTTCTTCCGGCAATATTACTCTGCTTCAAAAAAGTGAAATTGTGAATTCAATTGAATGATCTTTCATGTTACGTGATGTCTCCATAATGTTAGTGTTTTAATGTCTTATTAGGGTTAGTGGCGTGCATTGCTTTTTAGAATAGGTAGGCACTAGGCCGCCTGGTCTAGTCAGACATACGGTCAGAAACAACAAAATTATCTGTTTTGAATGTTAAAATTATTTTCTTACCTTCTGCAGTTCTATGTGCCTTCTATGAACTTTAAAAGCAAAAAATCTTGTCGGTCTTGAAAATGAAACAATTTTATCTTGTCGTCAACATACGAAAACATAGGTACCGAAAGGATTCGTCCGCAGTTTGTCTATACAAAGCGATTGATCGCCACAATCTAAGCACTTTAGTTTGTCCATTGCTCACACAGCACCTCAAACTTAAACATAATAAACACAGCAATTTCTTTTTTCAACACTTAGTAATCAAAACAAATAACAACTACAACTACAAAAATGGCGCGCGATCGCCGGTTGTAACACAAACATTAACAAATGAATGAGTATGGAATGAAATTCTCTCCTTCCGCGCGTCGCACGCCCCGCGCTCTCTTTCGTCGTATTAGCTTGAACGAATACTCACCGCGTGTACGTTTTTATGAAGTTTTTTTTGTTTCTGATAGGTATGAATGAGAGCAGTGGTAGCCAAGTGGTAACGGCCGCGACTTACGAGTTGTAGGTCGTATATTCGAACCCAGACAGGCGCTTTAGTTTGTGTAAATAATTTCGTCACCACTGCTCTCAAAACGGTGAAGGAAAACATCGTGAGGAAACCGGCATGTCCTAGAACCAAAAAAATTCGAAGACATGTGACATCTGCCAATCCGCACTGGGCCCGCGTGGTGGATTACGGCCCACTCCCTCTCACCGAGAGGAGGCCTGTGTCCCAGCAGTGGGAACATTAAAAGGCTGATTATGGTGTGGTATGGTAGGTATGAATGATAGTTTAGTGAGTTTCTTAATTGCGGGGCACACGCACTATCAATTGATGGTAAATGATTGGTGATTTTTCGTGGTAGGCACTGCTTAAATGCCTTTATGCAATTCACGCCACTGATTAGGGTGACTATAACGCGATAATCTTACAGCCTTTCAACACCCACTTCACACTGCTTTTTCTTCCAAAGCCTTCATAATCAAGCATTTCGCGGACAACGTGGAGTACCAATCAGGAGGCTTCCTCGAGAAGAATCGAGACACAGTGTCAGAGGAGCAGCTGGAATGCATCAAGACCGCGAGCAGCTGTCGTCTGATCCACACCATCTTCGCGGATAGAACGGTGGAGGTGTCTGCTTCCGCTACCCTCCCGCCACCTTCCAAGAGGAGGACCACGCCCTCCGTGCCTCTCGGTAGTCTCACAGTAAGTTCACTACTAGCTTATACTGTAAAAAGATTTGCCAAAAGATCAGCACTCCTCCTCCGGATCAGGGGTCCTCTCTCTGGAGCCCTGACCGCCGGTAGCTTGGACCCTGTTCCCGATACCCGGTGGGCTACTATTTTTTATATTTGTAAATGTTTTTATATATTTTTTATACTAATATTTAAAAATATAATTTATATGTATTTAGTTAAACAAAGAAAATAATAAGTATAAGAAATAAATAAGTTGTAAATACAGTGCTCGATAAAAAATCGTCGCGTCAATAAATCGCCCGTGCGTACCTGGGCTTAGGAACCATGTTAGCAATATTCCCACATTTACACAAACCTCTTTGTCCACAGCAACCCCCTCGCCGCGCTTCTGGCCAGAAACACACAGTCGGTTCACAGTTCCGACAGTCACTGTCAGCTTTGATGTCAACACTGTCAGCGACGACCCCTCACTACGTGCGCTGCATCAAGCCGAACGACACCAAGGAGCCCTTCATGTTCGACAGTGCCAGAGCAGTCAACCAGCTCAGGTATAGAAAACAAAAGGATTAATTATTAAATCCATACTAATATTATATTATATATAATATAATAATATTATATTAGTAGGTCCAAACCCAGACAGGCGCTTTACATTGTGTAAATTAATTCATCACCACTGCTCTCAAAACGGTGAAGGAAAACATCGTGAGGAAACCGGCATGTCAGAACCAAAAATTCGAAGACATGTGACATCTGCCAACCCGCACTGGGCCCGCGTGGTGGATTACGACCCACTCCCTCTCACCAAGAGGAGGCCTGTGTCCCAGCAGTGGGAACATTATAGGCTGATTATGTATATTATAAATTCGAAAGTAGCTCTGTCTGTCTGTCTGTATGTATGTTACCTTTTCACGCCTAAACCACTGAACGGATTTCGATAAAATTTGGCAGAGAGATAGATTACATACCGGGGTAGGACATAGGATAGTTTTTATCGACGTACCTCGCGGGCGGAAGCTAGTATGATCATAATGAGCGTAATGACATTTAAAGGACCGTATAAATGTGACTATTTTGGCGAATTGCTGTGGTCGTGCTTGACCAGCACAGAATAACTTTGAAGGATATTGCTAATCCATTGCTTCATGACAGGGGAGCGTAGATACCTATTTATGACTAAAGCTGCTATTTAAATATGACCATACATGCGTCCCGTTCAGCTTTCAATTGTTTGTGATAGTAGCAAGGATTACGTTCACTATACTTAATATGAACAAAAATTTTGCTCGCGAGCCCGCGCGTCCTCCTTCCAGTCTTGGTGGAACCTATCCAGCTCGTCCCGCCATCTCCTACGTGTTCTGCCACGACCCCGCCTCACTGTGTCAGGGCACCAATTCTGCGCTATTTGGGCCCACAGTTTGTCCGGCATGCGGCAGACATGTCCTGCCCAGTCCCATTTAAGTTGAGCAGCCTTTTGAGCCACGTCAGCTATCGCACGCAGGTATCGTCACGGACTTAACACCTAGTATACTGCGCTCCATTGCTCGTTGGCAGACCTTGAGTTTGGACTTCTGGATGTTAGTCAAGTATACTTATTCTTTAATTTTTTATAGAGCGTGTGGTGTACTGGAGACAATCAGGATATCAGCCGCGGGCTTCCCATCAAGATGGCTGTACCAAGATTTCTTCTTTAGGTACGTAAATGATTGTATTTTTTCGTTTGGACGTTAAAAACGTTCAAATACTTAAACATCCTGTCTGGTTGAGAAATTTTTACAGATACTGTATTTCTGTTGCCGCTATAACAACACATACTAAACACAGAATAAAATAAATACTTAAGGGGGGCTCCCATACAACAAACGTGTTTTTTTCGGCGTTTTTGCTTTGTGGTACGGAACCCTTCGTGCGCGAGTCCGACTCGCACTTGGCCAGTATTTTATCTGTCATTGTCTATAACAAAACTGAAGTTTTACAGAAAGTATATCAATTTATTTACATACAATTTCGTCCACCAGGTATCGTCTGCTATGCCTATATAAAGAAATAGACCGCGGCAACATAAAGGCTACTTGCGGCCGTATACTGGCGCGCCACGTGAAGGACCCCGACAAGTACCAGTTCGGAGCTACCAAGATATTCTTCAGAGCTGGACAGGTAACCAATACACCGTGTAACGTTAAATGCGCAGAACCTCTTAAGAGGTCATTGTACTCATCATTATGAACAACTTTTACTATGGGACCAAACATGAAATCGTAAAAAAAAAACAGCTGTTTAGTACATTTTGACGATTTACAATAATATTAGCTGCGCCCCGCGGTTTAACCCGCGTAAATTTCGATCCCGTGGGAATATCGGGATAAAAAGTAGCCTATATGTTAATCCAGGGTGTCAGCTACCTCCATACCAAATTTTAGCAAAATTGGTCCAGCCATTTGAGCGTGAAGAAGTAACAAACATATAAACACACACACCCCCACTCACACACCCCTGTTTGTACAGACACCCTTACGAGGACCTTGTTAGTCCTAGAACGAACCGAGGACCCTCCAAAAAACTGGTTTAAATACCTCGTTGGCCTTTTAGAATAAGATAGAAAGAGACAGGTGAGTAAATCTATAGTGATGAGCTTATTGGGATAATGCTATCTCAACATTTTTCTGTATGAATTTCGGCTATCATACTGAGGACCTGAAATACACAGCTAAATGTGACCAACGATGCACATACGAGGACTTTGTGTAAGCCAACCGAGGACCTCTTACGTAAGCCCTGCGACGTCCTTCCGAGGACGTATTTTTACACAATATTTCTTATAGCTTGTACAAAGTGCGGACGTTGTGTTAGACTTTATATCACTAAACCGAGGACAGTTTTTCGCGTAGAACTTGTACAAACCGAGGACCTGGAAAATACCTACATATCTACCTAAAACATTTTACGTGTAAGATAATAATCAATGTTCCGATTTATTTCTTACACACTTTTTCTAAAATGAAGTACCAAGCGAGGACGAGTCAATGTCTTTACGTTTGTCAGCGCTTCTCAAAGGATTATTTATCAAAGAGAGCCGACAGTAACGGCTTTATTTTGTTAAACACTCGTGATTGTTGCTTATAACGTAAACAAAAACCCAGAAATCGATCCTTATCAGCGACACTATCGAATGGTGTAATAAATACAGTGTGTTTTGTTTCAAAATCAACGGGTTCGATTCCTGGCTAGAAATATTGATTTTTCAAAAATCCAATGATGCAGTTTTAGTTTTCACCAAAATCGAGGCCTCGACTCTTTTGAGTACTTTTCGCTATTCCTCATAGTTTCGGATTTGGCCATCCACGCTCACTTCGAAAATTCATCCTGTATATATAAAAGGAGAAACTGACTGACAGACTGACATATCAACGCACAGCCGCAACTACTGGGTCTAGGAATGTGATTTTAGACGTTACGGACGCTTTAAACGTTCTACATTGTTCTCACATGCATAATTTTTAACATGAATGATCTAAACAAGATTTTGTAACCATATTATTTTGATTTAAAAGAGTATCCATGGAGTTTCTTGCCCGTTCTTCTCCATAGGTACCTGCGCTTTGGAATGGGCAACTAGCTTCATCTTTCTGACTGACCGACCCCCTTTTTTTTTTTGCGGATGGGAAATCATCAAATGACGGGGTCCCGCTCTGGGTGGAGCGGAAGGGAGTGTCAGACTCTTACTGACTAAAACCCACCCGTGTTCCTTCCTTAGCCCTTTATGTTCCGGGCCAGCGGTAACCCTTTCGGACAATCCCGCTGACCCGGCAGGCTTCGGCCCTATGGGGTCCTCGATGCTGACATCTCTTTGAGGTGCGCGTGGAACACGTACGCGCCATCCGGCACGGGCCTGGTCCTGATCGGATCGGACGGTGAGCTACCCATTACTCTCCGCCCGCAGGCCCGCGCTTACGGTGGCCGGGAGTCGTCGCGCGGCTCCCGACGCCCGGAGCGTCTCCCGCGGCGGCTGGGACGGGAGGCTCTCTCCCTGAGCTGACCGACCCCTTGACAATTCAAAAGTGCCTGTTGAGTTTGAGTTGAATTTGAGATTGTGAAATTTTGCACACGGCTTCCTTTTATAATGTAGGGGAGCACTAAAAAGGGGTTTTTGGAAATTCAACCTTTAAGGGGGTGAAAAGGGATTCCCCTTTTTACCCCCTTGTTTTTTGTTTGTATGAAAAATCTTATTCCTTGAGTTAAAAAACTTGGCACAAATACAAAAAATGCCAAACTTCATAATTTACTTAGATAATAAGTAAATTATGAAGTTTGGCATTTTTTGTTTTTTTTAACTACCCCCTAAAGGGGGATTGTGGGGTGTCAGAATTTGTATGGAAGATTTTTAACTCGCGGTCCGATTAGCTCGAAACTCAGTATTTATACTTAAGACCAAAAATAAAGAATACCTTGTATCAGGGTTTTTCGAAAATCTAGCCCTAACGGGGTGAAAAGGGGTAGTTAATTATACAAGCGAGGATTTTACTGCGTGGCTTGAATAACTCGAAAATTGGTATAAATAAATCTTCGAGTGAAGTAATGAACATAATAATATAACAAACGATTTTTCGGAATTCCACCCCTGTGGGGGTGAAGACCAAGAATACAGTTTATATGAAAAATCTTATTCATATGGTTAATAAACTTGAAAGGGAGATTGGGGGTGTAAATTTTGTATGGAAGAATTTTAACGCGTGGTCCAATTAATTCGAAACTCAGTATGTAAGACCAAAATAAATAATAAAGTAAGTATATCAGGTTTTTTAGAAAATCTACCCCTAACGGGGTGAAGAGGGATAGTCAATTTCTTAGGGGAGTATTTTATTACGTGACTTGATATGATAATTGGTCATAATATTTAAGTCAAGTATAGAAAAATCCCAGACGATTTTTCAAAACTACACCCCTATGGGGATAAAATATTTTTAATAGCCATGTTTATAATCACGTCTAAACTTGCTATGGAGTATCTTAATTTGACAGGACTAAACTAATATTTATCTTCTGTCCTTTTAAATATAAAGAAAAAGATGCACTGAACTTAAATTTTGTTTAGTTTGTGAACAAGGGAATCGGCGCCATTAAGTTATTAAGTTTGCATGCTTCCCAAATTATTTGATCTCGCTTGATATTATTTCTTTGTTGTTTTCTAAATAAGCATTGTGCTAAGAAATTTTATGTCAAGTTTTTAGCCCAATTTATGTCGATTTCTTTTAATTATGGTTTCTATAAGTCTTTTTGTTTGAGTCGTTTTCTATTAACTGTTATGTAAGTTTTATAATCATGCTTCTCAAAGATGTTATTGCAACTTGATGATTATTTTTATAAGTAGGTCGTTGGTAAAAGTTTGTTAAATAATTTGTTCCATTTTAAAATAAACCTACTTACTTTTATTTCAGTAAAGTTTATGATGTGGCTTCCTTTAGTATGTTCATGTTCTGTATTTCTTTGTACTTTATATTTGTTTCAAATCTTGCTGCAGACATTTCACCTAGGAAGGCATTTATTTTCTTTATGAAAAGCACACGTATTTAGCTCCTATGACAATACAATATTTTATGGTGCAAATCATAATGTTGTATATTATAAGCGGGCCTAGGTACTTAGCACATGCTGCAGAAAAAGCCTGATTATTCCTCGTCCACCTAGTAGCTACCAACGATTTGTTTAAGGATTCAGTCTACCTTCGATTTTCTCCTTCATAATTTTATTTAAATGATAGCATATAATTTGTCTTCTACACACAAGGAAAACTGTCGAAACGAGGACTAGAATACACACTGTTCGGAAAATCTAGCAAACCGAGGTCTTAAATACACATTGTCTGGAAAAGCTACCTAACCGAGGTCTTTTGTGTTAAAGTTAACACATAGGTCCTCGGATAATACAACAAACGTGAAATGAGTGTAAAGAGTCTGTGTATGAGGCGACAGTGGCACCATCTGGTGGATACACAATGTCTGTGTAAGATTATGAATAATCTTGATCAAACCGAGGTTCAGACAACTTTTTCGTATTAAGTATATAGAAATACTCAAAATCGCTTGCAGAATACGAATCTTTGGTCAAGTCAAACCGAGGACCCTCGAAAAGGTCCTCGCTTTGAAAAGGTCCTCGGTCGTGCCTTGTGTATTCATACGCACGTCCTCGGATGGTACTTAAAACAAACACACACACACACTCACAAACTTTCGCCTTTATAATATTAGTGTGATAATATTAAAGTTTTCTCTCATCACCAGGTGGCGTACTTAGAAAAGATCCGCGCGGACATACAACGCGATTACTGCGTGCGCGTACAGAGTTGTGTGCGTCGGTTCATCGCGCGACGCAAGTACCTGAGGATAATGTCTGCGTTGAGGGCGCTGCAAGCTCGCGCCAGAGGTTACCTGGCTAGGAGGTAAGGCATTCTTCAATGACAAAAACTGTCATCATCTGCCTAGCCTTTTAAAATAATAATAAAACCTTTATTTTCAGGCTACTTTGGCCCATAGATAAATACCTTACAGACTAACATATATATTATAATAATAAAATGTGTGTTAGTGTATAAACTTAAAACTATGTTAGTAAAACTTACTTCACTCGAGCACTGTCTTTGTGCGATCGTGTGGCACTTGTCCGCGGAAGCGACGGAACATTACACCTTGCGGACAAAAGTCCTCTGCCATGACGAGGTGCAGGTAGCATGTAGGTACTCGCACCACGAACGCCTTGAAGTTGACGTTGCGGCGCGATTCCAGTAACTGCACTCTCGGTCTGTACTTGGTCCTTTGGCACACGTACTACACGATGTCCTCGGCCTTAGTGGTATAGTGTAGGCGGGGAATATATACTTTTCCCAACTATGTTGGTGTCGGCTTCCAGTCTAACCGGATGCAGCTGAATACCAGTATTTTATATGGAGCGACTGCCTATCTGACCTCCACAGCACAGTTACTGAGTAATGCGATACCCCTTGGTAAGGCTGGTTGTCAGACTTTCGGGCTTCTGACTACCCGTAACGACTGTCAAAAGAAAAATAAAAATTTAGGCTAGGAGGTGCAAACTTTTCGGGTTAGCTGTATTTATAACTACAAATATCCCAGACAACGATGCGCTTCGGGTCCGTCTATCTTTAGAAATAAAAGTATGGAATCGGAATATTATCAGTGACTACAGATTGACTGAGAAATGCTGCAATTTATAATTGCAGAATTAAGACACGAGAGCAGGGATATTTTTTCAAATAATTAAAACACGCATTTTCGATATAAACAACGTTTAGTTTTGTATTAAAAGGCATCAATTTGTTAATAAAAGAACTCGTTTATGTTGCTGCAGCTGTTCCATATACAGGGTTATTGGTAAAACACTAACAACCTCTTAAGAGGTCATTGTACTCATCATTATGAACAACTTTTACTATGGGACCAAACCTGAAATCGCGAAAGAAAAAATCTGCTGTTCCCTACATTTTGACGAGTTATACGAACATAAATGTAAGGAACAGCTGATTTTTTTCGCGATTTCAGGTTTGGTCCCATAGTAAAAGTTGTTCATAATGATGAGTACAATGACCTCTTAAGAGGTTGTTGGTGTTTTTTCAATAACCCTGTATAATAAAATATATTCTTATCCTGAACCGATTCAACTCTAAAATTATTATTCACTTTGTAGCTCTTAAACTCTCTCATTCATTCATTTCTCATCGCAACAGACGAGCCCAAGAAATCCGACGCAAACGTGCAGCCATCAAAATCCAACGCAACATCCGCGGCTGGCTAGCAAGACTGAAATACCAGAGAGTACGTCGCCTAGCCATCGGGTTACAAGCCCACGCCAGGGGTTACATGGCTAGGAACCTGTATAGAGACCGTAGGAAGGTCAAAGCGGTGAGTTACACCTTGGTTATTAGTGGTTACGTTGCCTAGCCATCGGGTTACAAGCCCACGCCAGGGGTTACATGGCTAGGAACCTATATAGAGACCGCAGGAAGGTCAAAGCGGTGAGTTACACCTTGGTTACTAGTGGTTACATTGCCTAGCCATTGGGTTCCATGCCCACGCTGGGGGTTACATGGCTAGGAACCTGTATAGACACCGCAGGAAGGTCAAAACGGTGAGTTACACCTTGGTTATTAGCGGTTACGCTGCCTAACCATCAAGTTACAGGTATACGCTAGAGTTACATGGCTAGTTGCATGTGTATAAAGAACGGAAGAAGAACAATCGAGGTATTCATAATCATCGTATCATAATCAGCCTATAATGTTCCCACTGCTGGGACACAGGCCTCCTCTTGGTGAGAGGGAGTGGGCCGTAATCCACCACGCGGGCCCAGTGCGGGTTGGTAGATGTCACATGTCTTCGATTTTTTTTGGTTCCGGGACATGCCGGTTTCCTCACGATGTTTTCCTTCACCGTTTTGAGAGCAGTGGTGATGAAATAATTTACACAAAGTAAAGCGCCTGTCTAGGTTCGAACCTACGACCTACAACTCGTAAGTCGCGGCCGTCACCACTTGGCCACCACTGCTCTTCATTCGAGGTATTGTAGCTTAATAAATAGGGAACAATGTTTAAATAATACCAAAACTGATAGTTCTGCACTTAAAATTTATATTTAATTCCCAGGTCGTCACAATACAACGATACGCGCGTGGTTACCTCGCGCGTAAACGTGCGAAGAGGCTGAGAAGACAGATTGTCATTGCGCAAGCTTCTGTAAGTATAATAAAATCATATTATGAGAAGAAAGTATAGCGAAATTATCACACTAATATTATAAAGGCGAAAGTTTGTGAGAGTGGTGTGGGGGTGTGTGTGTGTGTGTGTGGGGGTGTGTGTGTGTGTGGGGTGTGTGTGTGTGGTGTGGGGGTGTGTTGGTGTGTGTGTGTGGTGTGTGTGTGGGGGGGTGTGTGTGGGTGTGTGTATATATGTTTATATGTTTGTTACTTTTCACAGTCAAACGGCTGGACCAATTTTGATAAAATTTGGTATGGAGGTAGCCGACACCCCGGATTAACATATAGGCTATCAGGCATATACTTTTTATCCCGATATTCCCACGGGAACGAAACTTATGCGGGTGAAACTACGGGGCAGCTAGTAATAAAATAAAAATACGGCATTAATGCAAAAATCCAGCAAAAAGAACGAAGTGAGAAAAACAATACTCTTCCTTTGGGTTTCGCCGAAATCGGGTAAAAAAGGCTGCGTTTACAAACCAATGGGCTTAAATTGATCGCATAGGAAATAGCTTTCAAAAATGTTTAGGATACCACGTGGTCAGTTTGAGCTACGCCGTAGCAGAGTGCTAGCTACGCCGTAGCAGTGTCAAGCTACGCCGTAGCAGAGTGCAAGCTACGCCGTAACCCGAATACCGACCCCGACGCTACGCGATATACATAAACTCATGGAAATAAGCATTTTCATTATGGACACATTAATTAATAGGCTATTTGACAATGTAAAAAATAAGGTCATAATTATTGACACTCTTATAGATTATCGTTTTTAAAATCGATTTGCATTAATTTTACTACAAAACAATGTATTATTTATTAAAAAAATCCCGAAAAAACTTCATCTTTTTAAATCTGGCGCCACGTAATCGAAAACGGTCTGGATTGGCTGAACTTATGATGACGTCATGATATAGTCAATTTCTGTCTATCGTTGACAGAACAGATGACTTTTGTCTAGTATTTCGACCGTTTCAACGTTTGTTTACGTGTATTTTGACGTCACGACGCCATATTGTTAAATATAGCGTTTTGGCGGCTTATTTAAACAGTACATTTTTATTTACTATTTTCTAAAAGAAATACATTATGCAATTTGAAGTACTAGGTTTTTGTGGGCTCGTTAGACACCATTAAATAATCTGAGATGTTTATCAGAAACCAGTCAAATAGCCTATTCTTATGTTTTTGTTAATTTTCATACAAACTAAATACCTTGACGTAAATCACCCGATATGCATGCCTCTTTATCCGGATTGGCAACGACGTATTTTCATTCATAAGATTTGGTAGGCTGAAACTTGTCAAAAATAAGTTAAGACCCTTTCTTACTGCATAGCTCAATTGAATTTCATTAAATGAAATTACAAATATCTTTGTAACCAAGCCTTTTTAAGTACTACTTCCTTGGTTAGATTTAATTTGTAAAAGCTATAGAAGCGTTTGACAAAGTTTACGGATAACGTGAAGAACACGGGGTATATTACATAGGACTCAAAAACATAACTGACGAACTGTAGGTGTACAGTGAAACACATTAGTGGTAACACTTGCACTACGAACACTACCC
This sequence comes from Oligia strigilis, assembly GCA_951800025.1. Classification (NCBI taxonomy): domain Eukaryota; kingdom Metazoa; phylum Arthropoda; class Insecta; order Lepidoptera; family Noctuidae; genus Oligia; species Oligia strigilis. Next base: position 8,404,404 of record OX637567.1, read on the forward strand.
TTACTGCTACGATATAAAGGCGCTGTCAATGACAAATTGTTGGTTGACTGTACTATTCTCCTCTGCTTCCTCCATCGTTAAAAACAAGCGTAAAAAAACCATTTTCCTCCACACAGATCCGGCGCTTCCTCGCCCGCCGCCAGTACAAGCGCCTGCGCATCGAGGCCCGCAGTCTGGACCATGTGAAGTCGCTCAACAAAGGCCTGGAGAACAAGATCATCAGTCTACAACAGAGGCTGGGGGATGCCATGGAGAAGAATAAGGGAATCGAGCCCTTGTTGGCGCAGATTGCGGATTTGAAGTAAGTAATATACAAGGGAATAATGATTAAGTATAAAGGATGATTTCCACGCGATGCGAACCGTTTGGTGGAAATCATCCTGAAGTAAATGCCAACTGTCGTGGAGTCCTGGTCATGAAATGAGAGAACGATACTTATTCACCGTCAAAGAATACTTTCTTTGTATGAAACTCCCTACTGCAACGCACTCTAATCGGAATCGTAACGGAATCGCCTCGCCTCGGGACAAGCTCACGAACCGCGGTGCGGTGCGTTACGACTCTTCGTCCCCGCGCTTACGTCTCTCCGTCTCCGCGCTTACGTCTCTCCGTCCCCACGCTTACGTCTCTTCGTCCCCGCGCTTACGTCTCTCCGTCCCCGCGCTTACGTCTTTCCGTCCCCACGCTTACGTCTCTTCGTCCCCGCGCTTACGTCTCTCCGTCCCCGCGCTTACGTCTCTCCGTCCCCGCGCTTACGTCTCTCCGTACCCGAGCTTACGTCTCTCCGTACCCGAGCTTACGTCTCTTCGTCCACCCTTGCTCCTCTCACCCCTCCGGCCTGCCAGCTGCACCATCAACCAGCGGTCGGCGAGCCGTAAGCGCGGCGTCGCCTAGCCGTAGCCGAGTCGACGTATCGGAGCATCTGACCCGCTTGGCGTCTGTACTTGGTTTAATTTTAGAAGTAAAGAATCTTGTGGTTCATTTTGAGGCCGAAGTTTACTCTCCAAATCTCGGAAAACGTGCTTATTAATTTGTCTCATATTTCCAAAAGCAATGAATGCTATATTTTACTTTAAGAAATTAGTGTCACCGATATTTTAGGATGCTAAGAAAGTGCAAAGAAAAATCGTCCCACAGAAGTAAACCTCCAAACCACACAACTATTTTATTTACTGACAATTTTATTTATAAAATTATAACCTTTTTTCCACAGAGCAAAACTGGAGGTCCTAAAACTAGTAGAAATAGAGGCAAAAACACTCCGAGTGGACATATTCAACAAGAACGACCTAGTAGCCTCTCTGCAAGAAGAGCTCGCGAAAGAAAAAGATAGCAACAAACAGCTGATACAAGAGAAGAAGGCGATAGAAGAGCAGTATAAGAAGGACAGAGTATCGTGGGAGGGAGAGAGTGAGAAACTGGAGAATGAGTTGAAGAGTGTTAAGGAGCATTATGATCTGGCTATTGAAGGTGAGTTTTAAAAATACTTTTTGCAGACAAATGAACAACAAAATCGACGAATAATACTAAAGGCGTGTCTCTGCTGGGCCGTGAAGAAGACGGATGAAAAAAGATTGCATGCAGCAGAAATGAGAATGTTGAGATGGATGTGTGGAGTGACGAGAATGGATAAAGTAAGAAATGAGTATATAAGAGGAAGTTTGAAAGTGGCGCCAGTGACAGAAAAGTTGAAAGGAAATCGTTTGTCTTGGTATGGGCATGTGATGAGAAGGGACGAAACGCATGTGACTAAAAGAGTGATGAATATACATGTTGATGGATGGAGAGGGAGAGGAAGGCCGAAGAAAAGATGGATGGATTGTGTGAGGAATGATATGAAAGAGAAGGGAGTGAATGATAGCGTGACGGTTGACAGGGGAGAATGGAAGAAGAAAACGTGTTGCACCGACCCCAAGTAACATGGGATAAGGGCAGGAAGATGATGAATACTAAAGGCGGGTCTCTACCATAGCAACCGATAGTAATACAGAAACAGGGCGTTATTCTCCTGCAAATACACTAGATTTGGTTTTGATACTTGATAATTTTAGTTTGGGACAAAGCTCCATTCCATTCGTAGTTTCTAGCAAACGGGTTTTAAAATAAAATGGCACTTTTCGACTTCTTTTTCGTGGGTTCGGGTCGGTTGCAGTGTTGTTGCGTTTTTCTATTAGGAAATTCTCCGTCCTTAGTTTTAATTTGTGCCAGGTTGATGAAAAATAAGGGTAGAAAAAAAAAAGAAATACAACGAAAATATACGAAAATCGGATCTCCACTATAAAAACTGTTAGTTATACTGTAAGAGAATTTTATTTCCCTTCAAAAACACTTTTTGGCTATGACACTTAAAAAAATACATTGGGGCAAAGCGCCATACATTCGTGATTGTTTTCATTTAAAACCGATTTTCTAGAGCAATGTTCAGTAAATTTTATTGTATTTGTGGTTATTGGCAATAGGCTCGCTTCAGGCATGATTGTCGTGTTGTCCAGTAACTGGGTTGTAAAATACTGGTAGTCTGCTGCATCCGGTTAGAGTGGAAGCCGACCCCAACATATAGTTGAGAAAAGGCTCAAGAACGCAGAACTCAAGTATTAAAAAAAACTGGCCAAGTGCGAGTCGGACTCGCACACGAAGGGTTCCGTACCACAAGGCAAAAACACCGAAAAAAAACACGTTTGTTGTATGGGAGCCCCCCTTAAATATTGATTTTATTTTGTTTGTAGTATTTGTTGTTGTAGCGGCAACAGAAATACATAATTTGTGAAAATTTCAACTGTCTAGCTATCGCGGTTCTTGAGATACAGCCTGGTGACAGACAGTCGGACGGACGGACAGACAGTGAAATCTTAGTAATAGGGTCCCGTTTTTACCCTTTGGGTACGGAACCCTAAAAACAGCCAATTTCCAATAACATCGTTATTTTATCCTTAATCTAATTATGCTTGTTTTAAAGTATATCTTCATGTAAGTAAACTTTATCTTCAATGTTTTTATGATAATAACTATGACTCATTTTTGTCCGACTAAGAAATTAAAGAATTGATTGAAAATATACTAAGAACATTAACAATGAAAAACGATTAACCATCTTGCTATAGGTTTTATAGAAATGTATATCTACGCTCGCAACCAGTTTTACCAAGTGTATCGTATTACCCAGTAACTGGGTTGTGGAGGTCAGATAGGCAGTCGCTCCATGTAAAATACTGGTATTCAGCTGCATCCGGTTAGACTGGAAGCCGACCCCAACATAGTTGGGAAAAGGCTAGGCAGATGAGATGATGAGTGTGTTACGCAAGTAGGGTGCTGGTCGAAGTGGAGGTGCTTGGGGGAGGCCTATGTCCAGCAGTGGACGTCTTTCGACTGAAATGATGATGACATGTAGTTATTTTAAATATATGAATCTAATTGTGTCGAAATAGATCGGTTTGTCATAGGAAAATACAAAGTTGCAAAAAGTTATTATTATGAACATTTTCATTTTGAAAACTGGTCACAAATATCTTCTAAAATGTCCGAAACATGTTTTGTATTTGCGAACCTAAAAATACGTTTGATAAATGTATTGATAAAACCAAACATTCTGTTAGATAACACGTTGATAAATTATTGATAACGACAATATTAATTACTTCCATGTTCCAACGATTTCGATACAGCCATGTTGGCAAATATTTTGGCGTACGCGCAAATACATACGTGCTGCGTATTCTTTTGAAATAAGTGAAGTTTTTTGAGAAATGAAGTGATTTTTTGAAGTGTAGCTATAATGTGACGAATAATATGTATATACTGTAATATTCGAGTTTTAAAGTTATTTGGAAATGTGTGTGTGGTAATATGTAGTTGCTAGGTAGTTGTTTACACTACCTTTTCATCCCGACTTAGCTTAATGCGACGCCTTCTGTAATTCTTGACCTTCAAAATTGAAAGCCTACTTTGATTAGTTTTGATCTTGTGAGAGTTAATCCATACTAATATTATAAATGCGAAAGTGTGTCTGTCTGTTACCTCTTCACGCTTAAACTGCTGAACTGATTTAGATGAAATTTGGTATAGAGATAGTTTGAGTCCCGGGAAAGGCTGCTTGTTTAATATAACATACTCCAAGAAAAGAATAACGAAGATTTTGCTGTATGTATGAGTGGAGTGGAGTTTTTAATAGAAAAGAGTATGTAAGGAGCGTAGCAAGTGGCGTTCTGTAGTTTCTGTCTTCGCCATATTATGATTCATAATGTTATCCTTTTATGATTTTGCCAAAGTGGCCTTTTCAGGGCCCCTGCTAATAACGTATTTTCTATGACACAATGAACGAAACCGCGCTGAAGTTAGCGTGGTTTGAACTGTCAAAATACGACGCTTGTCTTGTGTGCTTGCGAGCAGTGGTGGCCAAGTGGTGGCGGCCGCGACTTACGAGTTGTAGGTCGTAGGTTCGAACCCAGACAGGCGCTTTACTTTGTGTAAATTATATCATCACCACTGCTCTCAAAACTGTGAAGGAAAACATCGTGAGGAAACCGGCATGTACTAGAACCAAAAATTCGAAGACATGTGACATCTACCAACCCGCACTGGGCCCGCGTGGTGTCCCTCTCACAGAGAGAAGTCCCGTGTCCCAGCAGTGGGAACATTATAGGCTGATTATGTTATGTGTATGTATACAGAATTGGGGCCCAGGTATAAATAGTATGCATGTCACATAGCTAGCTTTAAACTTGGTCACTTGCACCGAAAAGTGACCAACAAATAAAAAACAAAAGTGTTAGCGATGGCATAACAATAATATCGACAATGCTGGTGTCTGAAGTGATAAGTGACGTGCCTAACAAGCACTATGAAGGTAGCAAGATTTATGACAGTACCCTGGTGGAGTGGTCGCAGGAGTTCAAAAGTCGAGCGCAGTTATGGAAAGGTACTTCAAATATTATTATTATTAGCCTGTGATGGAACTGCAGGGCAAAGGCCTCCCTACTCTCTTTCCAATTCTCTCTGTTCAAAGCTGCTAAGGACCAGTTCTTGTCGAAGGAGTCCAGCTCGTCCCGCCATCTCCGTCAAATATTATGATCAATAATATTTTTTAGTTTTTATAAGCCATTTGTATGGTTTGCCTCAAGTAAACAGTATACAAATGGTTATAAAGGTGAATAGGATTGGAGGAGAAGCTTCTTTATACCCCATAAAAAATCTAGATGTAAGTTTCCCCGAACGGAATAAAATAAAATAATAAATAAGGTAAATAATTGAAAGAAGACAAAGAAAAAGTTTAGTTTGTGACTCACACACGAAGAACACAAACTAAATTAAACTAAAAAAAAAAAAAAATTAAAAATAGGTGTCGCAGCGCTAGTCGGGATTCGTTTCGGCCGAAGTTACGCTCCGTATTACTTACGGACATGAGATTAGTTCGGGGATAGAGCTAAGAATGAATGATACCACGATTTGACAGTTGTCCTTACTTCCGATGTGTTGTTGCCCATCCGAAAAAGTTAATCGGGAGTAGGGATCATTTCGAAGTATCGAACTACTTTCGGACGGTCCGTCATCTTTGTTGACGGACTTTTTTTTTTTCGGATGTGAAATCATCAAATGACCCCTCCCGCTCTGGGTGGAGCGGAAGGGAGTGTCAGACTCTTACTGACTAAAACCCACCCGTGTTCCTTCCTTAGCCCTTTATGTTCCGGGCCAGCGGTAACCCTTTCGGACAATCTCACTGACTTCATTGACGGACTTACAAATTAGGCGCCCTGGATCATACCTAAAAATTGTTTTTTTTTCCGCAGAGCGCGACAAACAACACGAACAAGAGAAGAAGGCGTTGAACGCAGAATTAGAAGCAGAAAGACAGAGTCGACAGAAGTTGTTGTCATCGCAATATGAGTTGCAGGAGAGGGTCGACTCTTTGCAGAGGTGAGTTAAAGTCATGGCACACTATAGGCACCGCTCCAACCCAGCAATTAACTTGTCATTCAAATTAGAGCTTTAAATCGTGTGTCGCGTAATCACACTATCACACTATAATATTATAAAAGCGAAAGTTTGTGAGTGTGTGTTTATATGTTTGTTACTTCTTCACGCTCAAACGGCTGGACCAATTTTGATAAAAAAATTTATGGAGGTAGCTGATACCCTGGATTAACATATAGGCTACTTTTATCCCGATATTCCCACGGGATCGACACTTACGCGGGTTACAAGTTTTGTTCTTGATGTTGGGAATCGAACCCAACACAGCACGTAGCACGCGGCCTGCATGCGCAGGCAGCGTGTTCAGCGCGTCATCGGCGAGTTGAGACGCGGCGCGGCGGCGACACGGCTCGCCCCGATGACCACTCGCTTCCACAGACTCCACACAGACGATACTCCTAAAGTCCTAACTTGATTTATTGTTTGTCCGGAAGTTTATTTTGTGAATAAGAACGGAAATAAGAATCATTGCCCCTAAAATACAGTCCACTCTTTTATTGCTCTCCGCGCTAACATTGGTCCTTCGAGCCGGATCAATGTTAGCGCGGGGAGTAATGAAAGAGTGGAATGTATTATAGGGCCAATGATTTTTATTGCCGTTCTTATTTACATAAATCGTAGTTTTTTTTTCTGTTTTGCTTAAAGTCTATTATAATTTTTTTTTCTGTTTCATTATGACTTTATGCTACACGTGGAAACTTGTAATTGGCCTTATTTTGTATACATTATTACTTACTGTATTTGTTTAGCTGTAAGTTTTCCTAAAATAATAAAATAAACTTTCCCGGACAAATAGTTAAGTTGAGGGTATCGTCCGTCACGGTGGAGTCCGTAGAAGCGAGTGGTCATTGGGGCGAGCCGTGTCGTCGCCGCGCCGCGTCTCAGCTCGCCGATGACGCGCTGATCACGCTGCCTGCGCATGCAGACCGCGTGCTACGTGCTGTGTTGGGTTCGATTCCCAACATCTATAAAAACAGCTTGCCTCGAGGTTGGGTAGCGTCTAACTAAAGAGCCATACCCTTTAATTTGCAGTAAACCAGCACCCAAGGAGCATAGAAGATCATTATCAGATGCCAGCGACAAATCACAACAAGAAACCACGGTTGAAGATGTAAGTTTTTTACTGATTTCGCATACTAATATTATTCCGACCAATGGTCAAACTCAAAGCATTTATTTCAATTAAACTGAGGGGCCCGTGGCTAAATAACAACAGCCGCACAGGTCGATCGATCAGGTAAGCTACGCTTGCCGCGGTTGGTCTGTGGATGGATGACCATCTTTACATACCGTGACCCCTCCGTGCCTCGGAAAGCACGTTAAGCCGTTGGTGCCGGCTGTCATTCGTGGATCTTTGACAGTCGTTATGGGTAGTCAGAAGCCCGAAAGTCTGACAACCAGTCTTACCAAGGGGTATCGTATTACCCAGTAACTGGGTTGTGGAGGTCAGATAGGCAGTGGCTCTATGTAAAATACTGGTATTCAGCTGCATCCGGTTCGACTGGAAGCCGACCCCAATATAGTTGGGAAAAGGCAGGCAGATGATGAATAACCTACAAGATAAGTAGAGAGAACCCTGGCGGTTTCGCCTGAATATCAATTTGTTTAATTTAAACCTTTTTTCTAGGACTATGGATATGGTTCAGTCAGATCGGTGGAGTCGACTCGACCGGCGCTGGAAGCCGTCAACTGGTCGGCGGGTTCCCACAATGGACCAACACAACCTGTAAGTTATCAACGTCATGCCCCACGGACAAATTAAGATTAACAATGAAAACTAATCTTTATTCAAGAAACTGTGGTAAAATATGGTACAGTCAACAGCAAAAGTAGATGATCAAAATCAGAAATTCAATAGGAGTCAAAACTGATCACGAATATATGGCAGCTGTAGTAGTAGTAAATGTTTGGTATAATTTACAATCACATACTTTTGAATCACTTCGACGCCACACAGTTCTGACGCGAACTCCGTTCATTAGTATTGAATTTCTGATTTTGATTATCTACTTTTGCTGTTGAGTGTACGTTGAGAGCAGTGGTGGCCAAGTGGTAACGGCCGCGACTTACGAGTTGTAGGTCGTAGGTTGGAACCCAGACAGGCGCTTTACTTTGTGTAAATTATTTCATCACCACTGCTCTCAAAACGGTGAAGGAAAACATCGTGAGGAAACCGGCATGTCCTAGAACCAAAAATTCGAAGACATGTGACATCTGCCAATCCGCACTGGGCCCGCGTGGTGGATTACGGCCCACTCCCTCTCATCGAGAGGAGGCCTGTGTCCCAGCAGTGGGAACATTATAGGCTGATTATGTGTACGTTTACTACTGATATTGTTAGCCTGCATCATCCCAAGGCTGGGAAAATGCCTATCCCAATGACTTTCAGCTTCCGACTTCCGCTTGTTTTTCATACAATTCGTGATACTTGCGTTATCTAGGTTTATCTTTATCTGTGGCAAGAACCGACACATGAATATTCCTATTTCAAATGTAAATAGTCCTAAAAATTTCGTTGTACTTATAGGTGGCAGACGCAGGTCTGGTACTCCGCATGAGGAACAGGATATCGGCTCTTCAGAGCGAACTGTCGAGGACACAGAAGAGATCTACCGACCTTGAAGAGAGGATTATGAGTAAGATTCGACTTGTTTTCGTTTCCTGTACTGGGGAAATCTTAGCCTACACACTTAAGGGCCCACGGGCATAAGCTATAAGCGGCAGAGGAGGACACCGTGGAGTTTTAGTGGGTTAGAGTCCCACATACCTGTACTATCTCCCCGTGGTAGTGCAGAATGCATGAGCATTTCTAAACGACAAAAAAAAAAGAGGCCCCCGGGCATTACCTACGCGATCAAAATGTATTGTGTGGAATGGTAAATTTTTTTTCGCCGCCGTGACGGGCCCAGGAAGAGGTGGCGAGACGATCTGGACGCGTACCGCGGGGGCTGGTTCGACGTGGCGCGAGAAGAGAGTTCCTGGAAGGTTTTGGGGGAGGCCTTTGTCCAGCAGTGGGACAGTATAGGCTAACAAAAAAAAAAAAAAAACCAGTGAAATTTTTTTTCGCAGGGGTTTAGAATCATAATATGCTGAATTCGTGGCAACTGGTTGCGCGTCAGTATCCCTACCGCCCTGTATGTAATTTAACGAAACAACATCTGAAAAAAAAAAAACCCGTAGCAAATGTTAAATATCTACACGTATGATGGCCGGGACCATCGGAGTAAGAGGAAATGCGGTCGGAGACACTTTAGAAAAAGCCTAAGTAAAAAGTTGGTTTGGCTCTCGCCTATTTCCTCCTCCAATATTGGACCAATTTCAAAGATATTTCATAAACTTGAATAAGAAGGATATATATACCGTGTCCCTTTTCTTTTTTCAATAATAGTTGTCAAATTTGTACACTAGGCATAGGCCTCAGTTGACAGTGGTAATTTTGAGCATTTTTTGACGGTTCTAGTGCTTATAAAAATAATGTATCATCATAAACGAAAACATAGGGACGTGCAAGTAGTAAAACAGGCGAGAGCGTTTCTATGGAGAAAAGACCACGCATTTCCTCTTAACGAGTTTTCCCAACTCACGGAAAGTCAACGAACCACTAACAGGATTTACTGATAAGAAATCTGACCCAGATTGCAACACAACTTTTCACAAATTTTATTATTCTCTCTACCAGACCGCCATTCTTCGCCACCTACAAACCCGAACATAGATCGCTATAAACTAGAAGAGCTGGAAATTGAGAACAAGAAGTTACGAGAACACCTCGATAGGCTGCGAGCTGCTGGAGACACAATGCTAGTCTCCAAGGAAGTTATAGGTAAGAAATATATACTAATATTATAAAGAGGCAAAGTTTGTGGGGTTGTAGGGATCCCAGATCGAATTTAAGGTTTGAGCTCAATAGGTTTGCCATAATTGATCGTTATGTTATGTTAAATGTTTATTCCTGTATCTTCTAGAACAAATGAACGTGATGCAGAAAGAACTCGACAGAAGAAGAGACGAGTGCATACAACTGAAGAGTGTTCTGACCAACCAGGTATGTAGTGAAGTAGTTCGTAGCCATTTTGAGGTCATTTTGCTGCGTATCGAAATTTCCACCTTGTATAACTTCTGACTCGGAAAAGCTACGCCGTTTGTTTAAGTTTCAATCGTCAGCTCTCGTCAAAATCTATCGATTGTATACAAAACATTAGTGTAAAATAGTGACAGTGAATTTAATGTGTTGCAAAATAATATCAAAAATATATAATGTCGGGCTATACATCTCAAAAAGCCAAATCCAAATACAGAGATCGTATACGGTTGGAAAGGGCTTCTCAAGAGCAACCGAATGGTACCAATAAAACACCATATGACCGAGTCAAGCAATGCCGGGAACGTAAAAGAATGAATGCGGCCGAGCGGATCAACCCCGTTACGTAAACGTATTCACGTACAACACACGGACGTGTCCATGACGAAGCCACACCCCATTAAAAAAAAAATTGGACAGCTCTTGACCTCGATCTTGCCTGAAGTAAAGTTGGTTACCCTTAAACTGTTTTTCTATTGGTATATTTATAAAATACAGGCTATTTATACATACGTCACATTGGACAGACTTATCTTAAAAATTTATCTGGCTGTCACACTCTCATATCTCTGATAAGGCGTTGACATCATAATTGAGCTGTTTACTCATGTCACACAAATATCTATAGTAGAAAGCGAATCGTCTCTCTGTCTGTGCGTCGCGTCGGTGCACATAACTCGGAACTTTTTATCCGATAAATGTAATTTTTCTTGTTTGGAATACGTCGTCGGTCTAAGGGTCGCGAGTGTGACAGCTAAGGGTGCGGCTCTGGGTTCGATTCTCAGTTCTATGTTCTCTACTAACTTTTTAGAGCTTTGTATCCTGCTTATGCGTATGAAGTTTCATTGAAATCGGTTCATTAATTTCGAAAAATAAGGGCTTAAAAGTTTGTATGAAATGCCGTACGGCGTAAACGCTCTTAATAGAGTTTGAGTGAACTTTACACCCTGTTCCTCATACCTCTAACTGTCTGATCTGATTTAGTGCCCGGTCAATAAAATTAAAGAGTTAAATAAAATGAATAAGTTACTAAGACCTTTTACTGGCGAAATGTTGGTGTAAAATACACTTCTGCTTACAACTTCGGAAGATATAGGCGTGATGTTATAGTACTCAACATAAAAGGAAACGTATGTTTTTATCCGACTGTCCTAGAAGTGGAGTATTGTTTTTTTTTAATTCTACATGATTATTGTTTTGTTCACTCGTAAAACAGGCACAACCGAATAAAAACATTAGTATGAAACCCAAATATTGTACCTTTCCGCAACATCATGTATTTATTGTGGATCAAAACTGACACACATTTCTTTTTTGTAACAAGTGGAAATACACGCTGTGTTATTTTGAAATAATTTCTTGTTTACTAAAAGTGATATCGTAAGAAAAAGAAAATCGTTTTGAGGATAATTTGTGTTTGAAAACTCTAATGAATACTATAATAGTGCTGTTTTTACACACAATAGGGGAATTATCCTGACGCCCGGGTACTTTTCAAAAAGTGATGTTATCTTTGACAGTACCTACACATTGTGAAAAATTTTGCTTATATATGGCTTTATTCTTGTTACTGGCAAACTCAATATGCTCTACAAAAAGTTGTCAACAAAATCGAGTGTTATTTCCAGTGACTACTGCTAAATAGTACCTACCAAAATTACACATTGTTTCTTCAATATTTTATTGGTGCAACTTATGTGACATTTAAAGTTCCAGTGTCAGTGTCCAAAAAGACACTACCATACCAGAAATTGGTACCCATCTGCCAGATGAGTTAACCGGAATATGTCCATAAGTAGCGAAACAGGCCATAAGTGTTATTTAAAGTACCAAGTGCTATAAATGTTACGGTAAAAGTGATATAAATAGTGTCGAAATGGCACTACCTTTGACTGGAGTGAGAATATCAAAGCAACTGTACATAGACCAACCAGTACATAGAAGTAATTACTATTATTGTCAGAAAGAGGTGCAGGTGAGGTTCATTTATCGTAAAATAATATCCTATAATATTTCACTTATATTCCTGAAGGCATAGGAAGATGTGTTTCGTACGATCGGTGACCCGAGATAAGTTATCAACCTTACCTAGCAGCAGTGGCGTAATTATACCGTTTGGGGCCCATGGCAAATTCAAGGGATGGGGCCCTCCCTCAATGTACAGAAGCTCAACCAACGTTATAGATTTTTTTTTCTAGCACTTTTCCGCGACTTCTTCCTCGTAGATTTCATATTTTCCCCTACAACATTTAACACCCGACTGCTTCGTTGGTCTAGTGGTCGCAAACGCAACTACTGAGCATGAGGTCCTGTTCAAAAATTAGACAAACAATGGCAAAAAGGTACAAAGTGTTCGAAACCTGAATGATGTCCTTTGATTTGCGCATTGATGAGTACAATGACTTCTTAAGAGGTTGTTAATGTTTTACAAATAACCCTGTATAGACAGTGACCACTTACCATTTTTCCATTCAATAACAATAACACCATTACCTTCCTTCGGGGACAGCTGGTTAAAAAGAATCTTTCTCTAAAGTAAATATGTTTTTCTTATTGCAATGCAGAAACCGTGGTTCCAAGCTCTGAAAAACGTTGTGAGTAATAGAAATGAATGTAGTGATCAATGTTTTATAATCAAATGCTTGCATTAGATGTTTTTAGTTAGCCATTGTTTTTATTTGTTTAACCATTTTGTGTTAAGGGGCCGGCGAACTACGCATGCTAATGTGTAGTTCATACAAACGTAATACCAAAATAATTTGTAAATTAAACATATTCTTAATGTAGTGTGTATTTATTCCGATTGGATTACAGAATATCTAGGTTCCCAAATATATTTAACCTTTGTAACCATATTATTTTGATTTAAAAGAGTGTCCATGGAGTTTCTTGTCCGTTCTTCTCCATAGGTACCTACGCTTTGGAATGGGCAACTAGCTTCACCTTTCTGACTGACCGACCCCTTGACAATTCAAAAGTGCCTGTAATTGGTTTAATTGAAATATATGCTTTGAGTTTGAGTTTGAGTATATTTTGAAAGGACTCTGATATAAAGACGAGACATGAGGAATTTCAAATTTCTATAGAAAACTTATTTTTCTCATAACTCTTCTTTAAATCAGTGTCCATTCTGTAATCCAAACGGAATAAATACACAGCATTTAGAATATCTTTGATTTACAAATTGTTTTGGTATTACGTTTGTATGAACTACGAATGCTCCGCCGGCCCCTTAAAATAGAAAGTTAAAAACTAAAACGCAACTATAACAAAAACGCCTACTAAAAAGGTGTAATCAAGACCTCGTAACAAAATAAGGTCGGCCGTAATCGGCTAAAAAGGGGTTTAAAATTTGTTTCATAAAAAGTGGGTTACATACACAAATATAGATACACCTAAATAACGCAAGAGCAACTACTTCGCGTGCCAAAAAACGCACCAGCTTACGTACAAAAATCGTAAGCCGCCACTTTCGCGCTCAGTCCTGCGTAGGTATTGCTGGCTGCTTAGACAAAGAAAAGTATAGACGGCGGGTAGCGCTATTTCATTTCCACAAGAAAGGGATAAAGTATTGACTTATCATAAGTAACAGAAAAGGATAAAGCTATACTATTTCCGTCTCTCAGTGCGTGCCCGTTTTTTCAAGGCAGCTACATAAGTAGCCAATGTTATTTAAGTTAGTTTTGTGTCTCATGTGTGGCCACGCTACCCGATGCTCTATAGCTTTCTTACTCTAAGGCTGGCTGGGTGAGCGTGAGTGCTGGCGCTAGGCCCCGGGGGTGGGGCGAGACGGGTGCCGCACGCGGCGGCGTCTTTGAATCGATTTTAATTTTCCCATCACTAAATAGTGCTTGTGACGTCATAGTAGGTAGTCAAAAAATGGCACGCTTGGTTTCCATACAGATCGTGATACTTGCGTTATCTAGGTATATCTATGGTTAAATATGTAGTTATAACTGCACAAGAATTTCTGCGTCCCAATTGCGTAATACACTATCAATCTCAATCTGAATCATTTTGAAGGATATTGCTAATACATTGCTTCTTAAGTTCGAGAAATGTGTCTGCTCTACAACGTAAATTACGCAATGAATGTTGTTGAACTGTCAAAATGAAACCTATTGCTACTGATAATGTGTTACGCAACTACCCCGCTGGAAATCGTTAAGAGCTGATTTTACCAAAGTCAGATATCTTTTATTCGTGGAATAAAATTGACGTCTGACAGTTCTAGTATGGAACTATGGAGAAACTGTCAAAAATCAAAATTTATTCTCATTAAAAGATTTATTCTAGGTATAAAAGTTTGGTGAAATTTGCCATGAGTGTTGCGTTTAATAAACCGATTTTTTCCCGAAATTTTGTGTTAATAAATTTTATTTTTTTATTTTCCATTATTATTGTTGACTTTTTTTTATTTTTCCATGCCATCTGTTGCTGCCATTGCATGGTACATAATTTTATTTTTTACGAATGTAGATAGCAAAAAGTACAGACGTCAGCACATCAAGCTACTACTACAATCTGTCAAATTTCTTTAATAGATTTTCAACTTTATCGCTAAAGCATAAGGTTCAAGGTTGATTGGGAAAATTTGACAGTTTCGGGTAGCTTGATGTGCTGGCGGCTGTACATGTTACTTGTTCTTATTATGGGCTAGATATACACTTATTGTTATTAACTTTTTTTAGATTAGACCCCCTAGAAATATAATTTAGATTTGTTTTTAATCAAAACTCTAACCGACTTATCGACTAAACGTGTTCTAACTTTAGATGTAAGTAGCTAAACCTTGGAGCCAGTTATTGTATTTTGAACTTTATTCTGACAATCGTAAAGTTCTTAATGCAAAATTGACAACTTTCCTCGGGTTTAACTTCAGTTTTTGTAGAATATAAATTATAGTACAAAATTTAAAAGATGGGTTTAAAGATAACCCATGTTTTGTTAAGGCCATAACTGTTTCATTACAAGACGAGTTCTAACTTTGGTCAAAATCGAAAATTAAACCTTTCAGCCATTTTTTTGTATTTCAAACATTATTTATACTGAGATAGAGTTCTTAATACAAAATTGACAACTTCGACTTGGATTTAAAATCAGTTTTTGCATTAAGAACTACCTATCCTATATTTGTCGCAGAAAATGGTTCGATGGTTATTAAACTTGTATCTAAAAAATAGATCTTGTTTTGTAAGGAGACCGCAATAGTCCAACTTGGAAATAATTTAGAAATAATTAATATCATGGCATTTAAAAACAAACATTTGACTCAAAGTAGTTCCCTCTACAAAATAACCTACTAACCTAAAACGCGCTATAAACTTCCATTCAACTTTGAATTCTATTCCAACAGACGGTGAACTTAAAGTCGCTTGCCACATCAAACTACGGGTCGGACGTCGATATTATCAATGAGGATGGTGAATTGGCGACGGCTTACGAAGCTCAGAAGGGTATTAACAGGTAATTTGAACTAAGATTAAGGTGAATGGGTAGTTAAGACCGCGAAATTAAAATTTTCTTACGTTTTTTGCAATTTGGAGGTCATTGTCAGAAGAAAATTTGAATTTCGCGGTCTACCACTATCCATTAACTTTTCGTTCTGTAATCACACTAATATTATAAAGGCGAAAGTTTGTGAGTGTGTGTGTGTGTTTATATGTTTGTTACTTCTTCACGCTCAAACGGCTGGACCAATTTAGACAAAATTTTGTGTGGAGGTAGCTGACACCCTGGATTAACATATAGGCTACTTTTTATCCCGATATTCTTACGGGATCGACACTTATGCGGGTGGAACCGTGGGGCGCAGCTAGTCACATCACACTAATGTTATAAAGGCGAAAGTTTGTGAGTGTGTGTGTGTGTGTTTATATGTTTGTTACTTCTTCACGCTCAAACGGCTGGACCAATTTAGACAAAATTTTGTGTGGAGGTAGCTGACACCCTGGATTAACATATAGGCTACTTTTTATCCCGATATTCTTACGCAATCGACACTTATGCGGGTGAAACCACGTGGCGCATCTAGTAATATACAAGTCAATGAGGCTACAAATGATCTTCTTTATTTTAACAGGCAACTACAAGAAGAATTGATAGCAGAGAAGAAGTTTTATTCAGAACACATATCGAAATCAAAATCGGAGATTGAGAAGCTAAGAGAAGAGAATGAGAAATATCAGAAGTGAGTACAATCTTATTTGCTTCTGTAATTATATTTTTTTTTAACTTATGGAATTACGTTGTTAACTTGGTTGGTTATATAATAATAATAATAATAATAATATTCTTTTTAAAAACCGAAGTGGGTATGCACCGTGATGTGGTCGCAGTGGACAAGGGGCTCACCCCGCTATCCATGGCTAAAGAGAACTGGCGCAAACCTGTAATACTTTCTACTGATGACCGCAAGAAGGTATGGCAAAGCAAGGAGCTTCACGGGCGCTTCTATCGGGCTCTTCATGAGCCCGGTGTAGACTTCTTAGCGTCCGTATCCTGGCTACGTTTTGGTGACCTTTTCGGGGAAACTGAAGGTTTTGTCTGTGCAATTATGGACGAAGTTATCTTAACGAATAACTACCGGAGACATATTATGAAGGACGGGACGGTTGACGTGTGTCGGGCATGCCACCGTCCGGGTGAGTCTATCAGACATATTATCTCTGGTTGTTCTCGTCTGGCTAACGGCGAGTACTTGCACAGGCATAACCAAGTAGCTAGGATTATTCACCAGCAACTTGCTTTGAAATATAAACTTGTGGATTCTGAGGTACCGTACTACAAGTATGTGCCCGACCCAGTTCTTGAAAATGACCATGTCACATTGTACTGGGATCGGTCTATCATTACTGACAGGACTATTGTTGCCAATAAGCCTGATATAGTGGTGATAGACCGATTAGCGCGCCGCACAATGATTATCGATGTTACCATTCCACATGACGGGAACCTCGTGAAAGCTGAGAAAGAGAAACAAATTAAATATCTCGACTTAGCTCACGAGGTTGTTGACATCTGGAATGTGAGCTCGGCTATCATTGTGCCGATTGTCGTATCAGCCAATGGACTGATGGCCGAAAGCCTCGATCAACATCTATCGAGGCTCTCGTTAGGCGGTTGGATCAAGGGCCTGATTCAGAAGGCAGTACTCCTCGATACGGCTCGCATTGTGAGGAGGTTCCTGTCTCTGGAGCCCTAACCACCGGTAGCTTGGACCCTGCTCCCGACACCGGCGGATCGCTATTTTTTTTATATTTTTAAATGTTTTTTATACTTACTTTTATTTATTAAGAAATATTTAAAAATGTAATTAGATAAGAAAAAAAAAAGACGAATAAACGAAATAATAATATTCCACAACTATCACACAACGCCGTGTAGTCTCAAGCTAAGCAGAGCTTGTGTGATAGTTGTGGAATATTATTATTATGATAATAATATTATGATATCTAAGTTAAATGCATTAATTTTGACGTGCACAGACTTAAAACTATGTGATTGAAACTTCTTACTATTTCCTTTATTTAATTATTTAAGTACAGTCAACAAAAGAGTTAGGCATGCAGGATCGTCGGATATAGTTGAAGTTTAGTAAGAAACCGATGGATGTTTTAGAATAAAATTTAATTTTAATAAAAGGAAAACAAACAGCACATTTATCAAATTAAATTTCAGTCGACAACATCCATCGGTTTCTTACTAAACTTCAACTATATCCGACGATCCTGCATACCTCTTTTGTTGACTGTACAATACATATTATATTTTTAATTTATATTAGATTATAAAAAATATTAGCTCACCGGTATCGGGAACAGGGTCCAAGCTACCGGCGGTCAGGGCTCCAGAGAGAGGAACCTCCTAAAAATGCGCGCCGTGTCCATAATATTTCTTAATATTGCTATGGTTACTTACTTAATAGTTTGCGAATAATTTCGGACTTAAACGTAGCTCAATTCGGGAAGTTTGATACTTTTGAACCAGTCAAAACCGGACATTATCTTAACTCAACCGGTATATCCTGTAAAAATTTCATCGTGAAAACTTAGGTTTAGAGAGCTTGAAGTGAGCTGTCACTCCACCTGATGCTAGGGATTCTCTGTGGCGTCATCTACACCGCCACATGCGAACTACGCATCACACTGACGTCACGCAAAATCCTGCATCGCGCAAGCAGAGTTTACCGCGCAATTAGCATAAATAAAAAATATTTGCCAAAAATGCAAACAAATATAAATTAATGGAAAAATAACTTTAATTCCTTCCTTTCCGATTGGCTACGTGTGCTATGACCTTTAAACACCCCATTAAGCTTCTAAATGGTTTCTAAACGACGTGCTATATGTTATAGTCAGTCAGTGCATAAGAGAAGCCAAAGCCACTATCTGGTTAAGATCTCATGTTCTCATCTTCAGTCTCACACACCATCATTCTAGTTTTATTCTTAACTATGTATGCTTCGGCTAACCCTTAGTTTAACCAGCAAAATCTATTATCCTTGCTTGAATTCTGAATCTTAAATAATGTACTTTTCTCGACCTTAAACTTTGGCGTCAGTAAATTTATTTTTGAGTGACCATTTTGACATAAATTTTGGCAGCAATGGAATTTGAACTTTGTCATGTTTGACAATAAGTTTGCTTTTCTAAATTTTTAAGAATTATCTAAGGTTCTGAATAGAAGTTTAGTTATAACACATCTACATTTCAGCGGAGAAAATTATACAAATATCCAAGTGGAATTCCGAAGACATTGTTCCAACGACTCGACGAAGTACATAACATGTACTTGCACACAAGTTATCGTACATTTGACACTGACAGTATTAAAAATTATATGTTTTTAGTTAATAAGTTGTTAATTTGACCTTTTATGATTATGTTTAAGTTTAAAGAGTATAGTTTTGATTTTTATGTTTTTCAAATAAATGAATTTTTGTCATTAAGTTGTCATTTGCACTTCATTCTCATCCAAATTGTTTTATCATCCTCATATATACAGGTTGTTAGGTTAAATGAGGGACATACTTTATGAGATAAGTTTAAAGAGTATATTTTTAATTTTTATGTTTTTCAAATAAATGAATTTTTGTCATTAAGTTGTCATTTGCACTTCATTCTCATCCAGATTGTTTTATCATCCTCATTATACAGGGTGTTAGGTTAAACGAGGGACATACTTTATGGGAGTGTTGTACTCATGACAATGATCAACTTTTACTGGGAAACTAACATGAAAAAAAATGTTTCTCGTATACGTAACACTTTGTATAATCCACTAATACTCTGTGTCTGATTAGATGTTGTTTTTTCCGTTAAAGAATAACAACAGAAAACTAGGGGTTTCTGGATCAGAGACATCGCCAGGCTTACAGAAATTGGCGGGGTAATTGTGTAACACGCTAACAGTAGCAATGGCTTTTATTTTGACAGTTCAACAACATTCATTGCGTTGTTTACGTTGTTGACCAGACATATTTTTGGAACATATGAAACAATGGATTCGCAATAATCCTTCAAAATCATACAGATTGTGGTTGGTAATGTGTTACCCGATTAGGCTGCAGGGTATTAGTATGTTTGTTAAGGTTGTCATAAGAGGTACGTATTCAGGCTAATCATCTGCCTAGCCTTTTCCCAACTATGTTGGGGTCGGCTTCCAGTCTAACCGGATGCAGCTGAATGCCAGTATTTTACATGGAGCGACTGCCTATCTGATCTCCACAACCCAGTTACTGGGTAATACGATACCCCTTAGTAAGACTGGTTGTCTAACTACCCGTGATTGTCAAAGATCCACGATAGAAACTATTGGATATCTTTGGTTGAATTTTCGTATACAGACTGTATACTGTATTATGAAAGGTAGAGTCATATTTAGTCACAATTGATAATAATAAGTAGTCTGAAAGAGATGGTCTTGTCTCTATGACCATCTCTAGTCACTATAGCTAGTCAAAGATTGGCAAAACCCATAGTTGGTCCATCACTACTTACTATTTAGTTTGTTTGGAAAAATCACTTATAATTTCGAAGCTAGAATTTATTTGATAGTTCCAAAATACTCTTATGCATTAGTGCTTTCATTTATGGTCGTATTGTTTTCTTCACATTGTATATATCGCAGGCAATTTGTATGATTCCACGACACATGATTCACAAACGACGCCGTTTATAAAACGCGGAATCATACAAAGTCCGTTTAAAATCGTTCGCTGTTTTACCTAACCAAAGTCCAAACCGAACCTCGACGCCGTTTGTAAAACGCGGAATCATACAAATTGCCTGCGACATATACAGGGTCAAATGAAATTAGTTAGCGAAACGACGCACACGTGATGGGTGTCAATATCTAAACACGGTAAAACAAAAAATAAATTTGATGGTTTTCATTGTGGGGTTATCGACCGCAGTTAGTACTATAGGAGACACTTGAAATATCAGTTAAAAAAAAACTGTTTTTTTTTGTGTTAACATCACAGACGTTTTGGGTTATATCTAAACATCGATAAAACAATAGAAAACAGATTTTCTCGACTCAAAATTCATCATCATCATCATTTCAGCCAAAAGACGTCCACTGCTGGACATAGGCCTCCCCCAAGCACTTCCACTTCGACCGGTTCTGTGCTTCTCGCATCCAACGGGTTCCTGCGGCCTTCACAAGGTCGTCGGTCCACCTTGTGGGAGGCCTTCCAACTCTACGTCTTCCGGTGCGTGGTCGCCACTCCAGAACCTTTCGGCCCCATCGGCCATCTGTTCTGCGAGCAATGTGCCCTGCCCACTGCCACTTAAGTTTGGCAATTCTGCGGACTATGTCGGTTACCTTGGTTCTCCTGCGGATCTCCTCATTCCTGATTCGATCACGCAGGGAAACTCCAAGCATAGCCCTCTCCATTGCCCTTTGGGTGACTTTTAGCCTTCTTATAAGGCCCATTGTGAGCGACCACGTTTCAGTGCCATAAGTCATCACTGGCAACACGCACTGGTCAAAGACTTTCGTCTTGAGACACTGCGGTATGTGGGACGAGAAGATATTGCGTAGCTTCCCGAACGCTGCCCAGCCGAGTCGGATTCGACGATTGACCTCTTTCTCGAAGTTAGACCTACCTAACTGGACAGTTTGTCCTAGGTAAACATACTCGTCCACGACTTCGAGTGTAGCGTCTCCGATCTTTATGGGAGTGGGTGTTACATGGGCATTTGACATGACCTTCGTTTTGTCCATGTTCATTTTAAGACCCACTCTTTCGGAGGCTCTACTGAGGTCATCGAGCATTGTACTGAGGTCCTCCATAGTCTCAGCCATGACTACGATATCGTCGGCAAACCGAAGGTGAGTTATGTACTCGCCGTTGATATTGATGCCAGCCCCTTTCCAGTCCAGAACCTTGAAGACATCCTCCAGTGCAGCGGTGAACAGTTTCGGAGAGATAACGTCTCCCTGTCTTACACCTCGCTGCAGAAGAATAGGTTTCGAGGTCTGATCCTGGAGTCGGACTGACATAGTGGCGTTTTCGTACAAACACTTCAGCACCTCGATGTACCGATAGTCGATCTGGCACCGTTGAAGAGACTGCAGCACAGCCCATGTCTCGATCGAATCAAAGGCTTTCTCGTAGTCCACGAACGCTAAGCAGAGAGGCAGGTTATATTCTTCGGTCTTCTGTATAACCTGTCGCAGCGTATGTATGTGGTCTACGGTGCTAAAGCCTTTACGGAATCCGGCTTGTTCGGGAGGCTGGAAGTCGTCAAACCTGCGCGCGAGACGGTTCGTGATGACTCTCGAAAACAGCTTGTAGACATGGCTCAGGAGGGAGATGGGCCTATAATTCTTAAGAAGGGCATTGTCGCCCTTCTTAAAGAAAAGTATCACCACGCCTCTGTTCAAAATTACGAAACAAAAAATCACACTAATATTGTAAAGGCGAAAGTTTGTGAGTCTGTGTGTGTGTGTTTGTGTTTATATGTTTGTTACTTCTTCACGCTCAAACGGCTGGACCAATTTTTATGAAATTTTGTATAGAGGTAGCTGACACCCTGGATTAACATATAGGCTACTTTTTATCCCGATATTCCCACGGGATCGACATTTACGCGGGTAAAACCGCGGGGCGCAGCTAGTAATAAATAAATTACAAAGTAACAAAACTACCCATTCCGTCTACAGAGTTTCGCTAGCCATTTTAATTAGACCCTGTATGAGATAAAATCACAGAGGTTAGAGGTGTGACAAGGAAAGAAGATCCTTCGACTGTAAACAAAATAGGAAGTATGATAATATTTTGACAAGATAAGCAACTATAAGAATATTATGGTCTTTTCTAACTTGTCTTGAAGGGGTGCCATTAGTTATGGCTTTATTTTACAAAATTATATAAATTTAGTAGTGTAGACCTAACATCATTCTATACATTCAGAACATACTAACATATTATATTTAAAATAGTAGTCGCTCTTTTCCATAGAAAACTAAACCTTGAAATAGGCAATTTTCTCCATCATTCTTGACTTCCAAAATCTACAAAGTCAAACTACTGGCGGAACTTCACAGACGTATTGGGTATCAAAAAAGAAATCCTGACCCTCAAAAATTCTGTGAAGTTTTGCCAGACAATTTAATTTGACCTTTTATTCATAGTTTAATTACAATAATATTAATTTTATATTATTATTATGTTCTTACTTTACTGAATACTTAAACATAGTTTGTTGTTGTAGGTTGCTCAGTTCCGATTTGAGCATTGAACCCAAGAACAAGACTCAAGAGTTTGCGCAGAATGAGATCATCAGGCTGGCCGCTGAGAGCTTGGCGTTACAGGTAAATAACATAAAAAACCAGTCAAGTGCGAGTCGGACTCGTACACCGTTCTTTATTATGCGCTGATGCCGGTGACGAGGAAACATAAAAGAACGCCGTTATTTTAATTACAACGTTTTATTGTATAAATTATTACACTTTACAGGAGAGTAATCTTAGAGGTAGGTACACGTTCGACACACGTATTCATTTTTTTGCATAGACTCAAAACCAGCCACCATAGACACACAAAAAGGTTTCTTTTTACATTTTAAATATAATTCTATGTTATGAATATTGGTCATAAACAACGGAACCCTCGGTGCGCGAGTTTGACTCGAACTTGACCGGTTTTTTTTATCACAGTTTATCACAGTTTTTTTTTAATGTAACTACAAATTTACAGTTTTCTGATTTTTTCCTTTACTTGTGCTACATGACCTTGCTTCTTGCCAAATTTCATGGTTCTAAGTCAACGGGAAGTACCCTATACATTTTGATTCCCTTGAGAGTGTCGAAATATACGTTTTTTGCGGCATAAACGGCCGTATCTTTTTTTTACGTTAACATGGAAGTTTGATTTTTTCACAGCTTCAAGGGACTGTAGACCTGAGTATATGGTTTTAATTTCAACTCGACACCTCCACGCGTTCCCGAGATAAAGGGTCTTGACAGACAGACAGACAGACGGACAACAAAGTGATCCTATGAGGGTTCAGTTTTTTCCTTTTGAGGTACGGAACCCTAAAAATCAAGGGTGGCATAAACATCGACGCGCAAACTGTGTAGCCATCAATTCAGCACATGATTTTAGACTCAGTAGCGTAGAAATTTCTTTCACGCTAAAACTGCTGAACGAATGTGGCTGAAATTTGGCAATTGGATACACCATGACCTGCAGGGTAATTGCGTAACACATTATCAGTAACAATCGGTTTCATTTTGACAGTTCAACAACATTAGCTAGGTACTCACTTAGCAGTGTAGCACGTAACGTATCAGATACGGTAACAACCTGCAAGTGGGTACGGCTCGTCCACGGTCCTCCGCGTATCTAGCTACGAGCTGTCGGATCCGCAGTGCTCGCAACGACGTCACGCCGACAACATGTCTCAAATGGTGGCTAGTGCTGCGTTCATATTCATGTATAATATTTTAGATAATTATAAAAGCCCACGTCGATTTTGGCAAAGTGAAATTTTCAAAGATAGAAATCGTTCTAACAATTTAGTAATGGATATGACGTCTCAAGAGATTTAACACTTTTTCTTTAGTCCACTCCATAATGAATAATTGAATACGTATGTTCGTCTGAAGCTCGCGCGTACGTACTCACTACACAAGCGGTCATGACGCCGTCCACGAGCACACTGCGAGCCGCCTTTGTGTTCGCAGTGAAACCGCCACTCGGCGGGTCACTGCGAGCTTACAGCGCTCCACGCGCGAGCGGCTCGCAGCGGGCTCGTGCCTACGTACTCACTTGATACCGTATCTGATACGTTACGTGCTACACTGCTAAGTGAGTACCCAGCTATTCATTGCGTTATTTATGTTGTTGAGCAAAAAAATTTTTCGAACATATAAAGCAATGGATTAGCAATATTCTTCAAAATTATTCAGGTTGAGATTGATAGTGGTACGCAATTGGGGTGCTGGATTAGGATATAGCATATTTTTTATCCAGATATTCCCACGGGATCGAACCTTATGCGGGTGAAACCGCGGGCCCAGCTAGTAATAAATAAATATCGATTCATATTTCTACAGGAACGAGTGGACAAACTATCGGAAAGCTGTCGCCGGTACAAGAATCAAATACGATTGCTCGTCAACAAGCTGAAGGAATGCGGCATTGAAGACGTCAACGATATACTCGACAATAATGGTAATACAACTTTTCTATCTCGAAATAATATTAAATACTGGTTTCGTCTATCTGTGTCTAGTCGATATTTTTTCCATACAAATTTCGGGAGAGTATTACTCCACTGTTTGACATTGTGCATCCAAAGTTAAACATGATACCGTTTTGTCTTATTATTAACGTTGTCTGTACGGAAACAGAGTTGTAAAATAAAAAGCCATTAAAAAGTTATGAGCCAACAAAGATTCGTTTTTCTTGCTATTTTTAACGTAACTTTGGGTGTAAATAAGTAATAAAAGAACTCTAAAATCTTGATAACAAAGTCCGTACCGACAAAGCTCAGTTATCGAAGAGTTCAATAAACTTTATTTGTAATTGATTTATGCAGTGGTTTTTGCATAAAACTCGATTTTCCGAAGCACTTTTGGATTTTTTTTACGCGCCTATCAGTTCGGAACGGTGTTTCTGCGCGTGAGAACTAGACGTTGTTCGTGTAGACTAGCGTCTAACTGCTCACTAATGCTTATTTGGTCGGACACGAAGCCTGGTGAGACAGCGTGCTTTTTGGCCATGACCACCAGTGAGTTCGAGCTCGCGACTAGTTAACTCTTAGTAAGTTACTACTTTTACACTAAGTAGCTAGGTGAATTTTGATGCGAATTTCACGAATGAATCATCTGAATTTTTTATCAGATATCTCAAGAAAGATACCAAGGGTGAAAACTTCAGTTACCGGGGCCACTTTCAGACTTCCTCTTAGCCAGAGCGATGTCTGTCGGCTTCAATTTGTACTTCGTTCGATAATCAAATACACTTTTTTTAAATACTAAATTTTGAAGGAACCTTGACTTTTTTATATCAATAGGTTTTGATGAAGAGGGGCCGTGGCTAAATAATAACAGCCGCACAGGTCGATCGATCAGGTTAAGCTACGCTTGCCGCGGTTGGTCTGTGGATGGGTGACCATCTTTACATACCGTGACTTCCCGTGCCTCGGAAAGCCGTTGGTCCCGGCTGTCATTCGTGGATCTTTGACAGTCGTTACGGGTCGTCAGAAGCTCGAAAGTCTGACAACCAGTCTTACCAAGGGGTATCGTGTTATCCAGTAACTGGGTTGTGGAAGTCAAATAGGTAGTCTCTCCATGTAAATACTGGTATTCAGCTGCATATCGGTTTGACTGGAAGCCGACTTCAACAGAATTGGGAAAAGGCTAGGCAGATGATGATGAATATAATAATTGTTTTAAATCTGTTTTTCCCCACAGACTCAACAGCTCCTCAGAACGCGTCTATGACGTTAGAAATGGCGGCGGTGACACGCAAAAAGGAGCGCGAGTACCTCGGCATGTTCGAGTACAAGATACAGGACGAAGGACTCATCATCAAGAAACTTATCTCCGGTAAGTTATTGTAATAAATAAAATGGGAATTGGATATTTCGCCATTCGGTTCTGAACAGTATACAAGGTGTTTTTTTTTTATCCCTAACTCTAGGGTTTTATTCTATAAGAACCAAAACATTTGATAGGTATTCTAAGGTTTTCTGTCTGAGATCGCTTTTTACTATATAAATAACCAATATACCTTCTTTTCTTAATATCTTTTGGAATAAAAAAAAAACTGTTTATGTATATCAACCAAAATTCTACTATACTCCCACAGACTTAAAGCCCAAAACTGCAGTAACTCTCCTTCCTGGTCTGCCCGCATACATTCTCTTCATGATGCTTCGACATATGGACCACGTGGATGATGAACCTAAGATGCATCAACTCATGAAAGCAGTTCGAACAGCCGTCAAGAAAACGCTGAAGAAACGCGCTGAAAGCGTCGAGTATAACGCGTTATGGCTCGCTAACATGCTGAGGTAAGTTTAAAAAAAAATATACAGTGTGAAATTTTAATCAACGTTTTTCTCTTAAGAGGTCATTGTACTCATCAAAATGAACAACTTTTACTATGGGACCAAACCTTAAATCGCGAAAAAAAATCAGCTGTTCCCTACATTTTGACGAGTTATGCGAACATAAATGTAGGGAATGATGAGTACAATGACTCCTTAAGAGGAAAACGGTGATTAAAATTTCACCTTGTATCTGTAACTTTCGGAAGTGCTTTAGATTTGACTTTGAAAATAATGTTGTTGGCACTTGTTTTTACAATTGCTTAAAGCCGCAATTATATTTAGCCCGCGCCGCGTGTCGCCACGCGTGTGTAAGCTATCGGTTACATACATTTAGTATAGGATTGATTACATTAGTCCCCGCCCCGCGTGTCGCCACGCCACGCACTAAATGTATGTAACCGATAGCTTACCCACGCGTGGCGACACGCGGCGCGGGCTAAATATAATTGCGGCTTAAGGGGGAAGCGCTAAGGTAGCCCGCAAAATTCAAATTTTCTTACGTTTTTTGCAATTTGCTGGTCAGTATTAAATTGTACGTTGGTTGAAATATGATTCGCGACCGTAACATAATTATAATCATTAGAATCAGTAACACAGCTTGTTAAGTTAGTATAATCCCAAAATGTTAAGAGCCTATACTACCTCAGCTAAAATTCACTCTTTATCTCGCTCGCACGATACTGCTCGCGGACTGTGTGAAAGCGAGACAGAGTGCGGTGCTGGGCGGGAGGCAGCGCCAATAGTTTAGGTATTTGCTTTTTACGGTGAAAATAAAGGTAATTCAAAAAAACTAACTAACATAAGACCTGCTTTATAGTTAGTTCAGTTAGTATGCAAAGTTTCATGATCTAATTTGAAGTATTTTTTGAATACCAGCGGTTTATTGTTCGGTTTGGAGGTAACTTTGGATTTTTTTTCTATCGAGAAAATTTTATGGAATCGTGTTTTCGTCTAACATAAGACCTTACATTAATCCTCAACCTTAGCATATATTTAATTCAAAATTAATTCTGCAGTATTTTCGACATAACGGAGGATCATGCTAAGCCATTTGAGGTAGTATAGGCTCTTAAGATTTCATGAAATAGTCATTCAGTGGGATTACTTGGTCTTAGAGAGTTGTGTTGATCACTTTAATGATTATAATTCTGTAAATACATATTTGTTACCTTCCATATTTTAATAATGATTGAAATTTATTTATTTATTTATTAAAACTTTATGCACAAGTAAAAGAAATACTGTACAAAGGCGGACTTAATGCCTCAGGCATTTTCTACCAGTCAACCTTAGGGTGGTGCAGAGACAAAACATGGCAGGTGCAACATACGGGATAAATAGCTAGGAAATGACTACTTATAAAATACAAGAATAAATACTAATACATAGATAGATAGATACATACATACATATAAACAAAATGAACTGCGAGGAGAAAAAAATTATCGGTAGAGGAGAAAACGAAACCAGCAAATCAGCGCTGAGATGCTACAGCCAACTTTTGACGGATATGTTCACGTGCCTTCACTTGAAATGAGAGAGTTTAGTCTACCTTGCCTAATCCTTCAGAGTATAAAAGGGTGATTTTTTTTATACATTATTTTCTTCTTACAGACTCCTAAACAACCTCCGGCAGTACAGCGGCGACACCATCTACCAATCAACGAACACTCCTCGTCAGAACCAGCAGTGTCTGCGGATCTTCGACCTGTCGGAGTACCGCCAGGTGCTCAGCGACATCGCCGTCTGGATATATCAGGGTAAGGAAGCTTTCATCATCATCAGCTGCTTGAAATACGTCCACTGCTGGACATCGGTTTTGTCCAAGCGTCGCTACAACGTTCGATCCAGTTTTTATAATAATTAACTATAATTGTGGTTTAAATAAATAAATAGAAATAAATAAAAAAAGTTCCCAATTTTGATTTTTTTCGCTAATATCTTTAAAACGGTATAGATAAAAGATTCGATAACAACTTTCTGATGAAATCGCTTAGGGCGTACCTCACGCACTCTACAACTGCTTTGTTAAATGGACTAATAATACACTTTGCGTTTCGGTGCAAATACACATTGCGATGTTTCTATAATCTTTTCTTTTTAACTGTACAAAATGTTCAATTGAGAATCATATAATTAACCGGTTGAATGCCGTAATTACAGAAACAATTAAAAAGCCATTACATTAAAGATTCTACGCCCCAAGTCCCAGCTTTTAAAACTTGAAATTTTGTTCGGCAGGTCTGATCCACCTGCTAGAGCGACAGCTGGAGCGCCTCATCGTGCCCGCCATCCTGGAGCACGAGGAGATCTCGGGGCTGTCGGGCCCGGCGGCGCGCCCGCCCGCGGCCGGCGCCGGCCCGCAGCGCCTCAAGCTGGAGCTCACGGCCACGCACGACCATCTGCACACCTTCGCCGTCGACCAGCCGCTGAGGCTTATGATCTTTAAACAGGTTATACATATTATAAGGGGGTTTAATATTTGCATACCTCTGCCTGCATGTTCAAAGTTTTTTTTTTTTTTACAAAAACTTTGCCCCACACTAGGAATTTCTCCTGTATTGTGGGTGCGTTTACAAACATTTAAACTCACATACACAAACAGCCAGACCTGGAACAATTACTTGTAGGTCATAAAAATATTTGTTCCGTGCGGGAATCGAACCCGCGACACGCAGCGCAGCAGTCAATCGCTTAACCACTGCGCCAACCGTGCCGCCGATTAGTGGGTTTGTGACCAGTTAAAGGTCTCTTCGTCCACCCTTGCCCCTCTCACCCTCCGGCCTGCCTGCTGCACCATCAACCAGCGGTCGGCGAGCTGTAAGCGCGGCGGCGGCGTCGCCGTAGCCGAGTCGACGTATCGGAGCTTCTGATCCGCTTTGGTTACGTGCTTACGTTAGGTTGACGTCTGTGTAACGGCGAGGCGAAAGGCGATACGGTGCCGATCCCTTTCCGGTTTGATACGTGTGCTATGGATCTTTATGGACGCGCTCCTGCGCAGACCAACGATTTTTTTAATGATGCGTTCACACGTAAATTGTAAAAAAATCCTACTGATTACGAGTATCACGATCTGTATGGAAACCAAGCATGCCATTTTTTGACTGCGTACAATGACGTCACAAGCATTATTTACCGTAGACAGAGTAAACTATAGACTGCTGCTTATCTTCTTTTTCATTCGCACAAGAAAAAGAGAAATATATTAACGTCACTAGCAAAGAAAAGAGACAGAGTAAGAGTATTTCTGTCCCTAACTGCGTGTCGGCTAAGCACATCAATGTGCACAACAAGTTTGACGTTTATGAATGAAATAATAAAAATTATGAATGAAATAAAAAAACTACACCGCGATTAAACGGAAAATAAGATCTTTTTCGTGCATAATTCAATAAAAGTGCATTTGCGCAACTGTAAAAATGGTAAGGTGCAGTGTAATAAGCTGTAAAAATTATAATATGATGAAGATTGCCGGAATTTTTTGTCCCTTTCGGTGACACGGATACCGTGAGTCTATAGATTACTCTGTCTACGTTATTTACTGATGGGAAAATCAAATCGTGCCCCCCCCCCCCCCCCCCGCGGCCTAGCGCCAGCGCTCCCGCTCCCCCAGCCAGCAGTACACAGGACTGAGCGCGAAAGTGGGGGCTTACGATTATTTTACGTAAGCTAACAGCATTTTTCTCCTCTTTCCAGCTATTTTACTACATCTGCGCGTACAGCTTGAACCAGCTTCTCCTGCGCAAGGACCTGTGCTGCTGGGCCAAGGGGCTGCAGATCCGTTACAACATCAGCCATCTTGAGACCTGGATCAAGGAGCATCTGGCTGAGTATGGGCAGAAGAGCGTAAGTACCATTTTGTTTACTTTTCTAATAATTATACTATCTATACCTTCGATCAATAATAGTACTAGATGAATGATTAGGAACAAAAATAAGTCGCTAAAGTGGCCACGTTTGCACACAGATAAACATTTATATTTCTTACTACGAACTATAGAAAAAAGTTGAATAATATTAACAACTTCAGATTATTATAAACCTTAACACACTAACATAAAGTTTAATTACGTTTGCAAATTATTAATATTTAAGTCCTTCTGTCATCGAAGCAATAAATTTAAAATGTCACTTGAAAATAAAAAGTCATGTTTATAATAAGTACAAAAATATTTATTCTAAAATGAAACTTAACTTCTAAGCAATAAGGTTAAAAACATTTTGTTGACAATTTCGTACTTACTCGAATTTGGAACTAGACGTAGTTCTTGGAATTACATTTCAATGCTTCAATGTTTGTTAGAATAGTTGGCGCGTTGTCGCAAACATTGGCCAAACAATCATAATATTTGCTAATTGATTTATATTTACTATTTAATTGTGTTACTATTTTATGAAAAACATTTAATGATAAAAACTTGCCGAAAAAAAGATATTCCTTCCAAAATCTTGGTGTTACGGTGGTTATTTACACAACTTTTGAACGCGCACTGAGGCATTTTGACGTCTTAACATTGGCTATGATTGGACCATACTAATTTGAAATAAGAGCACAAAAGTATTCGTGCTCGTATTTTTCGGGCCGTTTTTGAAGCGCTTATCGGGCATCTAGTACTATTATTGATCGAAGATCTATACATATAAAATTCAAAGTCCTGACTGACTGATATATCAACGCACAGCCTAAACCGCTGGTCATAAAGACATGAAATTTGGAGGGTCTGTTCTTTGTGAAGAGTAGGTACTTATCCACTAAAAAGGGTTTTTCGAATTTCCACCCCTAAGAGGGTGAATGGGGGAGGGTGAAATTTCACGCGGACGAAGCTAGTAATATATAATCATTCTCGTTGTGAGAAAATATCACTTATAAAAGCTTAGGTGTAATTAAAATAACGTCAGTCATTGTACTCATCATTATGAACAAGTTTTACTTTGGGACCAAACCTGAAATCGCGAAAGAAAATGAAATGCTCTATACATTTTATGTTCGCATTAGTCGACATAATGAAGGGAAGCATGTGATTTTTTTTTAAGATGACCACTTTTCTATACTTTGTAGTGGTAAATGTATTCATTTTGTGGTGTACAATAAAGTATTTAAAAATAAATAACATTCTAAGTTACAGAATAAATAAATTAAAAATAAATTATTTTATTTTGTTATTAGCACCTTCGATTAGCATACAAGAAGACGTCATTTGGGCTTTCTTATAATAATTGTAATCTGTGTTTTATCAGACGGTCGACCAAGTTTACAGAATCTTAGAACTAGAATAAAATGCCAAGATCACCGAATATGCAGAAACTAATATTCTACCCCAATTATTCTTATATCGTCTTGTATTATTATTGCAATCATTGTTTACATTTTTTTTTCAGGTGGAAGAAATCCTAGGCGTCCTAAAGCCGATAACGCAAGCAGTACAGTTACTGCAAGCACGCAAGTCGATGCAAGACGTGCAGAGCACTGTGGACATGTGTGCCAACCTCAACGCGATGCAAGTGTGCAAGGTAAGAATAAAACAAGGCAACAAAACTACAAAACAAACTTGTTAGGGCGATGCCCCATTAGTGCATTGCGTTGCGTCGTTGCAACGGATCAACGCATTGTATGCCACACCCGCGTTGAGTCATTAAGAATATAATAATGACTAATAAATTAGACATTATTGACTAATTTAATTGAAATAATAGTTAAATTGTCATAATTAAATTAATCATTCAGTATCAATCTTCAGTCAGTATTGAGTCGACGCAGCCACGACGCTGCGTCGACGCAACGCACTAATGGGGCCTCGCTCTTACGTGTTTTTGTTTTGGATTTCTCACTCAACACACTCACACTATTTTTTTAATAGAAAAGGGAGAATCCTCCGACCAGACGGGTGCCGAGACTGGTTGTGGATGTCGGGACGTTCTATATTTGCTAGTTGCGCGGTAAACTCTGCTTGCGCGATGCAGGATTTTGCGTGACGTCAGTGTGATGCGTAGTTCGCATGAGGCGATGTAGATGGCGCCACACACTTAACATATTTAGGGCTGATTTTTCAATCGGCAGATAATTTTTATTCGTGGAATAAAATTGACGTCTGACAGTTATTGTATGGAAGAACTGTCAAACATTCAAAAGTCAAATAATTAACTCTAACTAGTTGACTCAGTTGACCATTAGTTACTATTTTTAACAATTGGTCGAGTTAACCACCAATCAAAAAACGGCCCTTAGACGGTCCCCCAACGGCCACCTTTTACAATTTCCAAGGGTTTTAGCTGGGAAGATGAAGTGGCTCTACAAACTCCCCAGCAGCACAACAAAAACTTTCTCAACATCTCCTTTATACCAATATCCATCGTCATCTGCCTAACGTTTTCCCAACTATGTTGGGGTCGGCTTCCAGTCTAACCGGATGCAGCTGAATACCAGTATTTTACATGGAGCGACTGCCTATCTGACCTCCACAACCCAGTTACTGGGTTGTGGAGAATACGATACCCCTTGGTAAGACTGGTGGTCAGACTTTCGGGCTTCTGACTACTCGTAACGACTGTCAAAGATCTAGGAATGACAGCCGGTACCAACGGCTTAACGTGCTTTCCGAGCCACTGAGGGGTCTCGGTATGTAAAGATGGTCACCCATTCACAGACCAACCGCGGCAAGCGTAGCTTAACCTGATCGATCGACCTGTGCGGCTGTTATTATTTAGCCACATTACAATCTATTATCAATTTATCACATTTCTTTTTCCTCTTTAGATTCTGAACATGTACACACCAGCAGAGGAGTATGAAGTGAAAGTGACTCGTGAGTTCATCCACGAGATACAGAAGAAGATGCTGGAGAAGGCTGGCACCAACCCTGACAAGGAACCGGTGAGTAACAATTTTTTTTCCCTAATATTTCAAACAGCCTCGCTTTGTCCACTCGTGTTAAGGGATGATGCAGATAATAATTTTGCACGCGTGGGTACAAGTATGTTAAAAACTGGCCGAAGGCACTGGCACGAAGGGTTCCGTACCACAACGCAAAAAACGCCGAAAAAAACACGTTTGTTGTATAATGTTGTTATAGCGGCAACAGAAATACATTATCTGTGAAAATTTCAACTGCTTAGCTATCACGGTTCATGAGATACAGCCTGCTGACAGACGGACAGTGGAGTCTTAGTAATAGCACAATCTATACATCATACAGTCGTCCGACGAAGACGTCTAGACAGGGCAATCGTGCGGGGTGTGAGGGGCGAGACGCGGGAGGCGCGAGCCCGAACTGCATACTGCCACCGTGTTAGTAGTTCGGGACACGACTTTCAGGGTTGACGATTTCGACTTTTCGATGTTGATTTTATTAATGTTTTAATTTATGCATAATAAATAATTAAAATGGTGCATACGACGTGTGCTGTGAAAGATTGCAAGTCGTCATCGTCGTTCATGAGATACAGCCTGGTGACAGACAGATAAACAGACGGATGGTGGAGTCTTAGTAATAGGGGCCCCTTTGGGTACGGAACCCTAAAAACACCTATACCGCAATCTTCAAGGCTCGCAACTCTACGTCAATTTTTAAGGTTCACTCCACACACTCACTGGTTTTTTACTGTTTCAGCAAAACCTTCTAATGGACTCAAAGATGATATTCTCGGTGCAATTCCCCTTCAACCCGTCATCCATACGTCTGGAGGCCGTAGAGCTACCAGAAGTGCTAGAACTGGAAGGTCTACTCACCAAGATATAAGAAGACCGAGAAGACCAAATGAAAAGACCGTCGGGATAAGGTCAAAAAACAAGCCTATTATTGTTATTATTTTATTTATAAACTTAGAGATAATGGTCTACTGGGAAAAATGAGTAGACCATGAAAAGACCGCAGTAGAAGCTTGTGTCAACAATGATTTATTATTTAATATAGGTTTTGCTCATAGCTAAGAAAAGACATAATATTAGAAGACCGTAGAAGTAAGAAGGTAAATAATGTTCAAACAATAGCATAGTTTGTAAAGTTCAATTCATAAATAATCTTGGTCTTTTTACGAAAAGACCGAGTAGACCGGAAAAAACCATACGAATAATAGGGTTCTAAGTTTATAACAATAGTTGTTATTATTTTTTAACATAAAAAACGGTCTAATAGCTGCAAGAAATAGTTAAATATATTAAAAACATCATAATAATAGGTTTGTAAGAATTTCACATTTTGTATAATTTGTTTGTGTCCATTTAGATGTCATAGTTTTGGCCTATTATTTAATATACCTACGGATGTTCAATTCTTAATAATTAATAATATATTTATTTAATTTTTTTTTGTTATATCTTTTTTAGATATCCCCACCCATCAAAAGCTGTGGAGTTACGCTAGCTTATTTAATTTGCCTTGTATAACCGAAACTAAGCGTATCATACGTCAGAAACTGTATTCCTAAGACTTTTGATTTTTTAAACCAAAATAAACATAAGCAAAATACATCTAAATGGGCATAAACTTTTATAAAACAAAGCTTGCCTTAAACTATCTTCAATTAGCTCAACGTTTTTCGTTCCTACATTTTTATTGCCATACGAAATATTCGTTTAATATGATGCCATTATTGTATTCTATTAATTGGTGTTAAAACATATTTATTATACTCAAGGTACACTTATATTCCATTGAAAATATTATTTTCTTTGATTTTTAATCATTTATTATCACAATGATTCTTATCTTTGTGCGAGTTCCGTGCCTACAATTAAAGTATTTTTGTCAATGACAATAAAAAAACCTATTAAAATCTGCGTAGTAATTGCGTAACACACTGTCAGTAGCATTGGCTTTCATTTTGACAGTTCAACAACATTCATTGCGTTATTTACGTTGTTGAGCAGACACATTTTTCGAATATATGAAGCAATGGGGAAGCAATATCCTACAAAATGATTCAGATTGAAATTGATAGTGTGTTACGCGATTAGGGTGCTGCAATTCAATATGTTTATTAAAATTAATATTTGTCTAATTTATAAAATTCTGGTGACATAATTGTATTGTATCAAAAAAAAAAAATGTTTGAATACCCGATCACTATGATAAATTTCATCGTTTTTCTATTCGTCACTTATGAATAAATTAATAGGAAAATCCGGCCTATTCTATTAAAAATTCAATCATTCACATCTTGTCGTACTGAATACGACAACGCGTTTACGTTATAAATCATTTGTCGTATAGCGGTCGTTGTTTAAACTAAAAATTTAAATAATTATATCGTATTCAAAATTAGACCAAATCACGAATTAGGAGAGTTCATTACGGCTTAATGAGATATTAGCAAGCGCAGAAATAATATACGAGTAAGTATTACATGATAGAGTAGGACTAAGTTAATTTCTATTGACTTTTGAGTTTCTGTGTGCTGAGATATGGATAAGAAAAAGCTCTTACACTTGTATATTTTTTTCACCTAAAAATATTTTTAAATATTTAATCACTCGTGAGCAGCTTCCTAAGCTCTTTTCAGTTCCTATGTAAGTTACATGATTGTTTTTGATTATTTCGATTTCGATATTCAATCAGTAATAATGAATGCATGAGAAAATGAATTATCTTCTCAATTTTTTTTCGTGAATTTTTTCCATATTTTAATTGTTATTCTGTTATTAGGGGCGGAGACCTAACAAATCGAAGATCATAAAAATCGGTCCTGCTGTTCTTGAGTTATAAATGGTGTAACTAACCCGACTTTGTTTTATTTATACAGATAGATTGAAAGGGCTCTCTAAGAACGGTGTTCAAGAGTTTTTCTTGTGTTTGCCAAATGAGTTATAAATCAGTAGATTCCCAGAATAAGTCTTCCTTTTAATAAATTGAAAATAAACAACGATTCTTTAGTCATTCTAATATTTAAATAAATTGTGTTTTTTTTTATTTAAAGCCAGATTAAGCTTTTATAAGATGGCATTTTAAAGATTTACTTTCAAGTTGCTATAAATAGGCTATATTTAGCCTTAAACAAATTTTCCTTGGACTGACTTCTTCAAGTCATAAATTACCATTATGTTTCTTATCAAACATTAAGAGTCTATCTCAGCCATTCTTATTTAAAAATAAGTTTTTAATCAACGAAGTTCTTTAGATTCTTTTAAATTAAGGTTTATATATTTTTTATATTAATTAGCTGTTTTTTATAATTTATTCTGATTAGTTCAAATTGTTCACCATTGTTGGACACCACATTTGATTTTGATTCTCAATCAACCATAGTTCGATCGAACACAATTAAAACTTTAATATCTTATAGTTTCGAAATGGTTAGTATTAAAAAATCTAAATATCACCTAACTACAAGCTTGATGTTGTTCATAATCGTTGTTAAATACATAATTTATTGTGATTGTCGTAAAAATATAATCGATACTGCTTTGAGCTGATGAAATAAATGAATGAAAACAAAAAAACACCTTAAAACGATAAAAAAATGATGCAGTTATGATTCATAAAGGCAGTCAAGTAAAAAAAATATGGTTTCAAAGTTTGGCAGTGAAACACTACAAAAGCTGCCTCTTCTTAAAATTGTGTAATAAAATTCGCACTGCCGAAACTGAACCTTATGTAACTCAATGTTTATAAAAAAATCTATGTGTTCGTCGTGTATAGATTCTTTAAATGTATAATAAAGATGTTGATATATTAAATGTGGTAAAATTGTGGTGGATTATTGCCGATTTGTCCAAAAAAAAGCGCTGTAAATGTTGAAACATGATTATAAAACGTTGAAATAAGAAATGATGCAGCAGCTTTATTGACAAATGTTTAGTGTCATTCCATTATATTTAATTTAATGTTAATGTAGTTAATAAAGTTTATTAGGATATTATTGTATAGAAAAATTATAGTTGATTTTGGAAAAGTTGCAAAAGTATTAAACACACCTGATCTGTAGGTCGAAAAGATGTCCATATCCATAATAGCGCAGTTTGCTAGTCTTGAGAATCTACATGACTAACTTTCAAATACTTTTGCAACATTTCCAGAAAAATATGAGGACTCAATAAATAATAGAGAATATAATTAAATAATAATACGTAGACATAAAAGTGTTACCATTTGCACTAGGTGCTTTCGAAGCTACACTATATTTATCATTATAACCGCCTGTTTCAACATATACTGATAGTATTACTGTGTAGTTTATTTTATACTAGCTGCGACCCGCGGTTTTACCCGCACAAGTCTCGATCCCGTGGGAATATCGGTATAAAAATTATCCTATGTCCTAATCCAGGTCATGGTCTACCCATGTGTGAAATTTCATCCAAATCCGTTCAGTATACAAAAAAATTAATCTTTACTTTACTCCTAGAACCCTGGTCTGTGGTGTTGAAATGTAAAGGGCCCTGTCCGTTCACAGTTATTAGAATGAGAATAAAGATCAATGTGATTTGGACAGTGATGCAAAATCAGAGGTAAAAGGTCTGTAGCCAGCTAAACATGATGAACGACGTTTAGTTTACCGCTTATATTAAAACCAGGAAAACATGATTAGGCTTAAACAATAAAATTATTTTTACTCTTTGTCGTGTTAAACTTTCACTCAATGTTATACTACGCACTTTCAGTATATGTTCAAATTGGCTGCTAGACTAGTAAAATGTCATTTCAAGCCCGCTAGAAATCATCTATATATTTTGTATAAAATGACATGAGAGTATATCCGAATCATTGTTGGGCGATAAGGAAGCTTACAGGCGAACGAAATTTCATGTCGATGACCATCGCAAACGTCGCCGCCTGTCGTTAGCGCCTGCCGTCGATATGAAGACTGTCGGTCGTTTGTAAGCATCCTAAATGTCATTTATTTCATTTTTATTATATTTGAAGTTGTAGCCTTAACTATTATAAATTGAACGATTCATATTAATCGTTTGTAGTGAAATTTTTGGTATTGATGACAGCTGGTATTATGTTAAAATAGATATTAAATAATAGAAATATCGTAGTATTTGAAATAGTACGTTATTACGCAAAGCAGGCACTAAGTACTTATTTAGACAATTTTATAAATCAGTATTTTGTATGTAATAGTTATTATCTATTTATTTATGTGTTATGCATTTACGACAGTACGTTAATCAGTTTTCTTCTTCATGTAAAATTGTCGTATTCCTTATTTAAAATGTAGAAGTGTGATATTTATTAACTACTACTCCTTGTTGTACTTAATGTATTAAAAAATAGTGAAATATATGTTGTGTTGTATATACGTGAAATTATATTTATTAGGTGCTCAAGTTGAAATTATTCGAGTTTATAAATGCATTCCAAATATTATATTCAAAATATACTATTGTATCTAATTTGTCAATTTATTAAATCGTATACCTGATTCTTTGAAAATTATACCAGTGTAATGTAAAATTATTGCAAGAAAAAGTAGCAAAATAATGATTACTTAATTCTAATGAATAACCACGATGTAATCTATCCTAGCTTAATGGAATCACATTTCTATGAAGCACTAAGGCTACGTAGATACTGTCAGGTGGCGGGTTAGCGCCTAGAGTCTAGTGATTTAACATCCTTCGATAACTCGCTCGCTAGTCCGTCTCTAGGCGCTAAGCAAGCCACCTATCACAGCGTACGTAGCCTAACAGTTTAAAGCTTGGCTCGCTAGCAGCTATACATGTTAAATAATGTTATTCTAATCAAAACGATCGTGACAAGGCGAAATCAAACATAAAATTCTTAATAGTACAGCATCAAACTCGATGAAAGTTTATTAAGTCAAATAAAGTATAGCAAATTAAGAAGGGCTGCTTTTCATAAAATGCCCCAAAAGCGTTAAGCGTTCCAGGAGAGAATTTCCCTGGTTCAAATACTGCATAAGCGCAATCTACAACACATTTACCAGAAAAATGTGTCGAAACAAACAAATAAAAATAATGAAGCTTTGTCATGAAATACATGACAGTTTATAAACCGCAATGTCATTAAAAATATGTCATAAATACAAAGTCAATGTTAAAAATATTCTAAGCGTGTACGCCATTTTTATAAACGCTATGACGTAAAAATAATCGTTGGTGTAAACTACGGTTACCTAGAAAAGCGGTGGCCGCCACATAATGTCCGCAATTTACCGGTGAATGACGTCACTACAACGTTATTTATGAAAGTAAGTTGGTGTGTTTTCCTAGAGAGCGGTTTTGACACCGTGAAGTCGAACCCCACTGCCCAAAGATTTAAATCGCTAGATTTGCTCTCACTGTACTTTGTCACGCGAAACTGTCCATCCTGAGAAGAGGAGCTCACACATTATTATTTAGCGTTTCCGTGACAATCTAGTCACTGCGATATAGTGTGTCAGAGGTGTCAAAACAAAAGATTTAAATATTTGATGTCATCATTTTCATGACAGCTGTCACTGCGGCCGTTAGGTACGGTCACCGCTTCTAAAGGAAACTAACTCTCCGTAAGAAACTACAAAAACAATGTCATTAATTTTAATCCCCTGTCATATTCAATATGACAAAATATTAACAGATATCTGCTTGTCGTTTCATTTGAATTAATTATAAAAAGCAATATATTGCATATCTATCCAATTATTTTAGAATTTAATTATTGAAACAATCTTATGATTATTAAGATAATTGCGGATTTAAAATCATAGGGAATTACGTTGAAATTATTTTACGTGTTAACAATGTGTCCTGTACTGTGAGCACTTTACATTCCATATAATATATAGATGTTATGTTATTAAAATCATTTATTGAATAAAAGTGGTTTTTATTTCATCTTTACCAGTTTTAACTGGGATCTGATTCTGCACCCTAATTGCATAACACACTGGCGCCGATTCTGTTGTTCACAAACTAAACTAAATTTAAGTTCAGGCATCTTTTTCTTTCTATTTCATTAAGAAAAGGACAGAAGATAAATATTAGTTCAGTACTGTCAAATTAAGATACTCCATAGACAATTTAGACGTGATTAAAAAATTGCTTATTAAAAATACGTCAATTTACGTCAGGCGCGGACTAATTTGACAGGACTAAACTAATATTTATCTTCTGTCCTTTTCTTAATGAAATAGAAAGAAAAAGATGCATGAACTTAAATTTAGTTTAGTTTGTGAACAACAGAATCGGCGCCACTATCAATCTTAATCAGAATCATTTTGAAGGATATTGCTAATCCATTGCTTCATATGTTCGAAAAATTTGTCTGCTCAACAACGTAAATAACGCAATGAATGTTGTTGAACAGTCAACTTGAAAGAGCCATTGCTACTGATAGTGTGTTATTTATTACAATGCGTTCGATAAGATTTACATACGAAGACCCCTCCGTCCGTGCGTCACTGACTCTGGCAGAGCCACCATCAGGGATTTTAATTTTGATAACACAAAATATTTGTCGCTAATTAGTCGCCAAATATCAGAATTTGTCGATTACTGGTTCAAAAGATATAAGGTTTTATAGGTGGCCGATCTGGAGAGAGTTTCCCCAGCAGGGCCACATTTATATCTCTAGATCGGAGAGTTCACGAAAAAAGTCTTCGACTAGCTCTTGGGCTATAGGTACCTTATTTATTTATATATTTATTATTCCTTCATAAACGTCAAACTTGTTGTGCACATTGATGTGCTTAGCCAACACACGCTAAGGGACAGAAATATTCTTACTCTGTCTCTTTTCTTTGCTAGTGACGTTAATATATTTCACTTTTTCCTTGTGCGAATGAAAAAGAAGATATGCAGCAGTCTATAGTTTACTCTGTCTACGGTGGAAAGTTATGACAATGCCCTCTTTCAGCGGCCGCCAGGGCGTCTCCGTTCTCGGTGGTTCTGATATAAATATTCTCCATGTGTGGTGAGGTTTGATGAGGTCATAACGGATCTGAAAGTTTAGAAATTTTATCTGACCATGTATGATAGCTGTTCGGTTTTACTGCCCGAAATCTTCAAGATATTTATCGCAACAAATTATCAGGCAATACCCTCCTCGCCTGAGGCAAAGATACCGAGCGATCTACCTACTTACCTACTCAATCAATCAACTCAGCCTATCGCAGTCCACTGCTGGACATAGGCCTCTCCCAGACTGCGCCACAGCACCCTGTCCTCCGCCTTCCGCATCCAGTCTACCCCAGCCACCTTCTTTAGGTCGTCCGCCCATCTAGCTGGGGGGCGTCCCACACTACGCTTGCCGATACGCGGTCTCCACTCCAGGACTCGTCTGCTCCACCGGCCATCGGTCCTTCGACAGACATGGCCAGCCCACTGCCACTTCAGTTTGCTTACTCTGCAAGCTATGTCGGTAACTCCGGTTCTTTTCCGGATAATTTCATTCCTGATTTTATCCTTCAAAGAGACTCCGAGCATAGCTCGCTCCATAGCGCGCTGAGCGACCTTGAATTTGTGGACCAGCCCGACCGTCAGTGCCCACGTTTCAGCACCGTATGTCATGACGGGCAGGACTTACCTACTAACATAACATATTGGACAACTTAAGACCCAGTTTAACGTATAATATATTAGTTATTATCTTGGATGATATCTAATCTGTAACTAAGCAGGGTGGTACTGATATGATTGATTTTTCATAGATAGATTATTGGATATGTAAAAGACGTATTTCGGTATTTTATAAAGATTTAGATAAAAAATGACGTTGTGTAGAACGAATTTAAAAAACTGGCCAAGTTCGACTTGGACTCGAACACGAAGAGTTGCGTAGATACCACAAGGCAAAAACGCCTTTTTTTTTTGTTTTTAGTATTTGCTGATAAAGCGTTAAATTATGCGTACCAAGATCAACCACGGCATAAATTGATGCGTAAAAGTATTTTTTGTTTAGCACCAATCATTTATAATAAAATCCCAAAACCTGTTAGACAAATGCCTACTGATTTGTTTAAAATACATTTAAAAAATATCTCATAGCCAAATGTCAGAATTTTTAAATGACCGCAACTAATTAAATAGATGCCTATAATTACGATATTTTCACAATTTGACCCCCAAATCTGTAAAAATAATATTTTAATTAGCATTAGGAATAAGTAATATTTACATAATTTATGCTAATACCTATTTAAAATAATAATAATATGTACATTTATATGAAAAAAATAAGCAAAATGATCATAGGGCATCAAAAAATTCGTCCGCATCGCTGTCAACAGGAACAGTGCCCAAAAGGCTGGCAGCATTGCCACGTTGTATGGCAATGCTAATTCTTTGGCCAAGAAATAGGCCAGCCCTCTGGTCACGTGAAGATGGCAATATCTCGAAAAACCAAGTGGGCACTCGGACCCCATGGCCCTAGTGTTTCAACCCCAAACGGCTCGAACATATAACTCCCAAACAGGTTGGAATATTTTCGCCGAATAAGTAATTAAAATTTCATAGTTTGGTGTGTAGATTCAAATTTGTAAAAAAAAAATTATGGTTTACTCTAAGCCAAAAATATGTTGTTTTGTACGCCATAAATGGCAAAACATGCAGATCTACCTGTTATTTTAAGACCATGCACATATTATTTGATGTATACTCATGTTTTATAATAAAAATATATTCTATTCTATTCTATTCTAAAGCGGCAACAGAAATACATCATCTGTGAAAATTTCAACTGTTTAGCTATCACGGTTCATGAGATACAGCCTGGTGACAGACAGACGGACAGTGGATTCTTAGTAATAGGGTCCCGTTTTCCCGGTCCCGGTACTGAACCCTAAAAAGAAACCTTCGTTTTCAACAACCTTTACTCTACCTACGTTTCTTATTAATTCGATTTAGGGTTGATTTTACCAACGCCAGATAATTTTATCTGAGGAATAAATTTGAATTTTTGTCAGTTCTTCCATACAATATCTGTCAGACGTCAATTTTATTCCACGAATAAAAATTATCTGTCGATTGAAAAATTTTCATAGATAAGATAAAATTTATAAGATGATTTCTAAAAAGTCAAATTGGTTCCTTTTAACGGTTTACCTTTATAATTAAGGTAAAACGGACCACACTCGAAGTTTTGCCTTCGTGTGTGGTCCGTTTTACCGTAATACGGTCTTTCATTGAAAAAAGCTGTCAGAACAATTTTTTCACAGAATAACACTACCTCTTCATAATTTTCGTCACAACTAGCGTAAGCACAATTACCAATGTATGTACCGATAAACGAAAATCTGGATAATGCACCTTTATCTCCCCACCACTTGTGTCACTGACTCTGGCAGGGCCACCATCAGGAATTTTAATTTTGCTAACACATAAAATTAGTCACTAATTAGTCGAAATTTGTCGCCAAATATTAGAATTTGTCGCCAAATATTAGAATTTGTCGGTCACTGGTTCAAAAGATATAAGGGTTTATAGGTGGCCGATCTGGAGAGAGTCTCCCAAACAGGGCCACATTGATATCTCAAAAACTAGGGCACCTAGCGAAGATCTGTTTTCTCCCATATTTTGTCGCCAATTAGTCGGAATCAGTCGCCAAGTCACAGATTTAATCGGGTCTTAGTTTAGGAGATATAATGAATTCAATTAGTAAGGTATAGTCCAAGAGCTAGATAGAAGAGTCTTCGATCTAGCTTCGATCTAGAAATTTCACGCGAACGAAGTCGCGGGAAGAAGCTAGTACTAGAGATTGTAAATTTGTAACATTACACGGACATTTGTGGCTGGTTTCTCCTTATGAGTCATTTCTACTTTCTCTGTGACAAATTTAAGTTAGCCATTGTATTTAATCGAAACTAACACTTAGGTACTTAATTCCCATTTTGCGCTCCTAAAAACATTATTGAACACTCTAATATTATGATTGCGCCTCTTTTTATGAACCTCAAAT
Source organism: Oligia strigilis (assembly GCA_951800025.1). Taxonomy (NCBI): domain Eukaryota; kingdom Metazoa; phylum Arthropoda; class Insecta; order Lepidoptera; family Noctuidae; genus Oligia; species Oligia strigilis. The sequence continues at coordinate 8,448,863 of OX637567.1, forward strand.
AATTCCTATTTTGGGGTCCTAAAATACTATGAGGGCAGTGGCAGTGGTGGCCCTGGCTCTTTACTTTCTTTAAATTATTTCATCACCACTGCTCTCAAAACGGTGAAGAAAAACATTGTGAGGAAACCCGCATGTCCTAGAACCTAAAATTCTAAGATAATGTGACATTCACAGTTGTTTTCATTCATTTTTGTGACAATGCGGGTTTGAAATAAAAAAAATATAAGTTTATAGTTATATTTTTTTATTTCAAACCCGCACAGAGCCCGCGTGTTGCATTACGGCCCACTCCCTCTCACAGAGTAGAGGCCTGTGTCCCAGCAGTGGGAACATTATAGGCTGATTATGTATAAGTAAATTTGACCCTGCCTGTGTACCTAGTAACTATGCTGACGACCTAATGGAATGTGGATCATAATAATTATCACAGGCTTTGGACAGGTATTATACTGGGGATTCCCAATGTGTTGCGGATATTTTTCTACAAACTAATCACCTACGTAATTACAAACGTGCAAAGTGCATATTTCGCAAATCACAACCGCATTGTTATCGAACAAACCATCAATTTGCGAAGTAACTGCCTCTTTGCCACAGAGGAAACTAAAATGGCTGATGTTGAAGGTACGGTAGGTCCTAAGGGTTTGCTTCGTTCTGGTGATAAATAGCAAATCTCAATTTTTGAGGTATGCATACCATCGAATTCCCTAACTCACTACCTAGCGACCAACAAAACAAATTCAAAAATAGTTCCATTACTCAACTTAAAAAGTATTGATCAATACAGCAAACTCCTGCAGTGCACAGGGACATAGTAATCAGTTTTTCAACTTTCCTGAAAAAAGTGTTTTTTTGAGTTAATCGCTGTTTAGATCTAGGTGTGCGATATTGTCGCCATAGTGTCTAAAACACACTATACCTACCGAAGGTACGCGTCCGAAATTCGGCATAATTACGCCTGCGATGCCATTTGAATTAGGTACTGACGACAGACACATTATGGCGAAATTACGTTGCGTTTTATAGCATTGCAGGCCCTTTATTTATATTATATGTATTGTGTACCTACATCTTTTGTTGAAGATCCTAAATCAATAAATAAATAAATTAATGGCGCCGATTCTGTTGTTCACAAACTAAACTAAATATAAGTTCATCTTTTTCTTTCTGTTTCAATAAGAAAAGGACAGAAGATAATAGTATTAGTTTAGTCCTGTCAAATTAGTCAGCGCCTGACGTAAATTGACGTATTTTTAGTAGCCATTTTTTTAATCTCGTCTAAATTGTCTATGGAGTATCATAATTTGACAGGACTAAACTAATATTTATCTTCTGTCCTTTTCTTAAAGAAATAGAAAGAAAAAGATGCATGAACTTAAATTTAGTTTAGTTTGTGAACAACAGAATCGGCGCCAATGTTTCTATTGCTTTGTTTTGCGTTACCTTCATGTAATTTACATGACTCATATATTAAGTAGATACCTAATTAATATGTTAGCAACTGTTCCTGAGTACCTATAGGTACCTAACCATGGTAATATTATCAACATTACCGTGACCTAACATAAAATAAAGTTAAATATTGACGCAGGTGCTATCGATTTCATTGTTTACAATTTTACACAACTGTAAACGACTCACTGTTTTACAATTCAACCCGTGTGTATTTCTCTTTCCTTTTGGTAAACAAAAAACGTCCATTTGAAAACTCAATGTCAGTTAGGTTGGTATGAATGTTCACCTTTGTAACAAACACCTCATCATCTGCCTAGCCTTATCCCAACTATGTTGGAGTCATGCAGAGGTCGGGGGAAAAACATTGAGTGAGGAAACAAAAATTCGATAAAAAAAAATTGATAAAAAAAAAGATAGGTAAGTATAATGAATGATTTTATTTCTGTAAGGAGGTAAGTTTGCACAAAACATTTACAACCATTTTGAAGTGAAAACTTCTATATATGCGCGTTGGACATTTTTTGAGATGCGAACAAACCATTGAACTCGCGCCACTGTTACCGTAAGCGACACCACGCGAGTTTTGTTTTTAAGACGATTCAAAAAGTACCCGCTTCGGATGTGTTCGGCTGTCCTCGGGATGTACGAGTACCTACCTATATCCGATATGTCACAGAGTGATGGCAAAGTATTCTGTATGTTTCGTTTTCACTTCTGTCGGCACTCCCGGAGTGCCACTGTTTTTTTTTTCGGAAAATTTTGCGTTTTCCCGAAATCAAAACCTATAGGATATTACTTCCCGTTGACCTAGAATCATGAAATTTTCGCAAGAAGCAATGTCCATGTAGCACAAGTAAAGAAAAAGATCCGAAAACCGTAAATTTGTAGTTACATTAGAAAAGAAAAAAAAAAACCTGTGAAAATCTTTTTTTTCTTCTTCAAATTTGTACGGAACCCTTGGTGCGAGAACCCGACTCGCACTTGAGCAGTGTTTTAATTATTTAATTGTTTTAATATTTAACAGAGACTACAGAGTAGATCTATACTTATAAATCTATGAGACCATTGCTTCGTTGCGATATGTGGGGAAGAGATAACTTTACGAGTGCAGTGAGAATTTTATTGTTATCAAGGTACTCCACGTGTCATTCGTCGTAATCATGCCGTAGGTTTAGGTTGTAGCGGTATCTACAACAACGCCACATGCGAACAACGCGTCATACTGACGTCACGCAAAATCCTGCATCTCGCAAGCAGAGTTTACCGCGCAACTAGCATAGATACAACGGCCCGAGTTGCCTGCCAGACACAACACCCGTCTGGTCGGAGGATCCTCCCTTTTCATAGAGTATGAGTGAACTTTACACCCTGTTCTTCATACTACTACCAAATTTTATTTCCAAAGATTGACTGACCTTAGGGCATTGACATTATATAACTAGCGTAAGGACCGGGCTAACGGCGCGACTAAATGGCACCAACGCGCTGGCCCTAAAATGACGGTTTTAGGGCCAACGCGACTCAGTTGACAGTGGTGCGCGCGAACTTCGAACGAAGAACTTGAACTTAGTTCTATGTAAAATGTTCAGACGGGCGTATCCTTACTTTTTAGGGCTAGAACAGTGGTAATCGCTTTCAAAGCGTTTCGTATTTCACGCGATATTCAAATTTTCTTACGTTTTTTGCAATTTGCAGGTCAGTGTCATGTTGAATGATCGCGATGTTGAAAATATGATTCGCGAATCATATTTTAACGTAACTTAACGTAATGTCGTGTAACAAGTATGTACATACTTATTTACAGAATTATAATCATTGTTGGAACGAGAGACCTACCAATTGCCCTATAATTCTATTTGACGTATCAAGCAATAAAGTAAAACTGCAGTATGAATGCTGTAAATGGTAATTACGCTGTAAAGTGAATCTTGAATGACTCGAGGTTACGGTATTAATGAAACATCACAACAAACCGTAGATTAAGTGGTCAATGAGCAAGCGTTGATCATCTTCATCAATGTTCGCTAATTCTCAGTAAGTAATAGATTTGATGAGGGTTTTTCCTGCAGTTGGACAGTAAAATTACTGGCCGACATTTTTATTGATGGAACTGGGTTAGTCCTCTAGATGTTACTAAGAAACTGTCAAATGGGAGAGATTCTAAGCGTGTTACAATTGTAACCTCGTTATTGTAATTCAGAAAAATAAAAATAAATGTCGATTGTGGAAAAAGTGGCAAAAAGTCATAAATCCTTCAGTCGTTAAAGATAGCTATTGATAAGGCAGGTACAGAATAGGTACAGTTTGTTAATAAAATATAACGCTTTGTTTAATGTTAATTGACGCGCGAAATCAACTCTATACAATTTGAAAACGCTTCTCCGAGACGACACGGTGTTAAACTACAAAACAGTATGTTGAAGCCATTGGCGCGAAACGGACGTGTTCGCCATCTTTGCCATAGACAAAACGTGTGTTAAAAACTTTTTTAAATTAAAGTGCGGCAAGGATATTCTATTTTTTATTGGATTTAAAAAGAGGTGCGTTTATTTCGGTATTATTTTCTTAAAATAGTATGTTTATTTTATAGTGTGTTTATGGTTTTGTTATGTTATGTATTTAGGGTAAGGATTTTTATCACCAGTACAATATGAGTGGTTTACATAAGGTAAAAGAGATTTGTGTCATAATATTTATATTACATTATGTATTTGTTTATGTGATTGTGAATCAGTATCGATTCGTCTAGCTGGATTCTAGAGCTAGACAATATTAAACTTGAAATGGTGCGGCTAGAAAGTAGGAATAAATAAGTTCCATACGATGCGAGGAAGTGAAATTGATGAGCAGCTACGGAACCGTATTTACGAGTAGGACCAACAGGGTAATTGGGTAAGACACTATCATATCAGTAGCAAGGGCTTTCATTTTGACAGTTCAACAACATTCATTGCGTTATTTACATTTTTGAGCAGACACATTTTTCGAACATAATTATAAAGCAATGGATTAGCAATAGGTATCCTTCAAAATTTTTCAATATTGAGATTGATAGTTCGTTACGCAATTAGATTAGGGTGCAAGAGGGGGCGAATCAGGACGAAATTTTAAAATGGATTTTAACGTTAAAATAATATAGTTTATTACCAACAATATACCTTATAATACTACAGCCCCTAAATTGACAGAGTGTAGCCGGCTGGACGATGATATACCTAAAAAAAAAACATATATACGGTCGAATTGAGAAACCGCCTCCTTTTTGAAGTCGGTTAAAAAACTAAATTTGTAAGCGAGTATACTGAAAATTGACTCATGGTGGCAAAAACAAAATTGTATTATTATGATAGTTCTGCCAATTAAAGTAGGGGTTACAGATTAGAATCCTTTTATTATAAATCGGTACTATGAAGCTCTACGAGCTGTCAGGATACCGGGAGGAATCAACCTCGAAAATCTAAACTCCTCGAAACCTACTAAGCGAGCGAAAGTGATGCAATTACTTTTTGAAACGCAAAATAAGAGTGATGGCTATAATGTGCGTGCGCTCAGAATAAAACGACGTATGTGTCAAAACGAATAAATACTGCTTTTTTAACAAAATAAATGAATTAAATTTAAAACTACTTTGAGTAAACTTTGATATGATAATTCTCTATGGTTTAAATTCCATTGATTAGCTCTTACTTATGCGTTACGCTGTGATATCGAAAAAAGTAAAAAATAGATACCTATAACTTTTGCATCTTTTTTGTGTCGAGAAAAATTCATTGAATCGAACCAAAAATGTTAAATCCCTATTCCACATACTTATCAAGTTTAAACCAACCCGCACTGGGCCCGCGTGGTGGATTACGGCCCACTCCCTCTTACAGAGAGGAGGCCTGTGTCCCAGTAGTGGGAACATATAGGCTGTTTATGATCAAGTTTAAACACGAAATAGAAAAACCCCATTTTTTTCAATAAGTAGATCACCTTCACTTATGATCTTTCCGAGAAATCATGTTACGTATTTTACATCTTTTTCCTTTAGCATAACAGCAAAATCTGACGCCTCTTCTAACTAGTTTTTCTCGTATTTCATGCCAATAACTTTTACTGACTCGCGGAGGTTGCATGTAAGCGCCAAATAGTTTCACATGACAGGGTGATTTTCTGTAAAGGGACTGGTTTACATTTTCGCGACAATAGAGCTCAACATGAAACCGTTTGGTACTAGATTTTATAAGTATGCTGAAGTGTTTTTCCGTCTTTTGTTTTAATTTAAAAACAAGAAGAGCGTTGGGAAAATATTAAAATCTGTCTAAGTATACATTATATCTATCGAAAGTACACAGACAGACAGACAGAGTTACTTTCGAATTTATAATATTAGTATGGATACAGATAGATATAATTGTATACTTAGACAGATTTTATCGAAATCCGTTCAGAGGTAAATTAGTCAGAGCGCCTTACGTAAATTGACGTATTTTTAGTAGCCAATTTTTTAATCACGTGTAAACTTGTCTATGGATGGAGTACTTATTTTAATTTGACAGGACTAAACTAATATTTACCTTCTGTCCTTTTCTTTATGAAATAGAAAGAAAAAGATGCACTGAACTTAAATTTAGTTTAGTTTGTGAACAACAGAATCGGCGCCAATGTGTACTTATCTATTCATATCTTTAGGTATGGATTAAAAAAAAAATTCAACCTACACGAGTTTACAGGATTATGATAAACATTAATCTGCATAATTGGGCTCGAAATCAATATAAAAAAATAATCTAGATACCTACCTACTTACTAAGTTCAATAAAAATAATTGACACGCGATACATAACGCCTAATATTTCAAGAAGAGAATTTAATTGGTTTTGTCTTGTGTGAAGTGAAAGTACTTACGTTATAATTAGGTATTTGGGGAAGGTAGATAGTTAATTAAGTTGAAATTACTTATTTAGACTAGATTTTTTAGGATCAAGGATGGCATTATTGGCAGTAGATTGTTTGTTTGACAAATTATTATTTCTTATTATTTTCTTTGTGTAAGAATGTAAGAAAAGTATTCTTACATTTTAGTAGTTTATGGAATACTTAAATGGGTTTTTACAGATATTAATAAAATGACGAGTTCATATTATTATAAGGAGTTGTTTAGCATTAAGTCATGAATTTGGTACGGTAATTTTTCGCTAATTCACATGAAACCTTAGAAAAGTAGATCGAAATAGGAATTTTATGAAACGATTTATCAATTGACATTTTTTTTTGCTCCGGCTTACTTCACCCTTCGCCACTCATCAGCAGACATTCATGATTTTTTTTATCATGTTTAAAATATTGATACCCATCACGTCTACGAAGTTTTACTAGCTGATTTAATTGGACCCTGTAACACCCACAGTACAATTTTGCTTGCACTCTACTTGTGCACTATCTATGTATATATACTAATAATAAAGCTGAAGAGTTTGTTTGTTTGAACGCGATAATCTCTGGAACTACCGGTCAGATTTGAAAAAAACTTTTTGCATTTGATAGCCCAATTCTTGAGGAAGGCTATAGGCTATTTAATATCACGCTATGGCCCTTAGGAGCCGAGCAAAAAGAAAAAAAGTCAGAATTAACGCTAAGCGAATACGAAGTGTTGCGACGGGGTGGGGGGTACAAGAAATTTCACGCGGACGAAGTCGCGGCCAGAAGCTAGTATCTGATATCTCCTGAGTCCTGCGTATGGCCACAAAATAGAGAGTACAGAAGGCAATCTACATCCAAAGTGCGCTCTAGCAACGCACACATAGACACCGCTCACGGACACGTTATCTCGGACGGGTTGGAAGTAGTGCGAGCGCGGGTGCCATCCGCTTGAGACACGCGTCTGTGAAGTGCAAAAATGGAACAACAAAAAAAACGGCTATAAATAAGCTCGATTTGTATTTAAATAGTTTCCTATTTTGAATCAGTATAAACGAAGTAACTTTCCGTAAGGTAAATTCACGCCACCAATTATTACGTCCGTTGAAAATATGATTTTTTGTTAAGTAGTGTAGATATTGTGTTGTTTTTAGTGTCATTTGATAGGTTTAGGTCTAAAACGAATAGGGCAAATTAAATTGTGTAAATAGGGTAATCCGTTTTGAAGTTAATTGGGATTTTCGATAGTGAAAATTGACAAATGTAAAATTTTATGTTTTTGTTCTGTAAACTATTTGCATTGTAATACTATGTGTATTGTTTTGTTTTAATATTGTAGAATAAGCTCAACAATGAATCAAACAACTAGATACGAGTGCCACTACCACGATAGTTTTTTGTGCATAAGCCAAAGTTGACAACCCTAGCGCGACCGCCGAGCGTAGGTATGAAAAGTGAAGTATACCTACATACATGTGATTGCCTTCTGTACTCTCTGTATTTTGTGGTATGGCTAATGTCCGTTGAGATTGGCCGCCGTGACCGAAATTCGGTCGGGAAGATAATATTTATCTATTAGATAGTATTAACATTCTATACATGTCGTCAAGTAGTTATTGTTAAGGCAGAGTATAGGGTCAAATAAAATTAGCTAGCAAAACTCTGCAGACGCGATGGGTATCGATACCTAAAGCTAAACATAATAAGTACTAAAACAAAAAAAAATATGTGACTTTTATATAAATATTAGTTTTTTTTTGTGTAACATTAACAGACGTGGCCGGGAATCGATACCTAAACACGCTAAAACAAAACGAAACTCTCAACTTATACTTCAAATGACACTGTCAGCGGTCCTTCACCCCAAAAATAAACATCATAACATTTTTATTTTCGGAGTCTCTTTTGGAAGTCGGTTGTTATTTTTTGTAAAAAAGTTTTTATTTTAACTTACCCCACACAAATTCGTATTATTACTTGTTAAGTATCAGTGACAGAAAAAAAAATACATACCTACATACATATATGGGACCACCCCTACGGTATACCCTATCCACTAAAAAATATTTTTTGAAATTCACAATTGCCGGAGATATCGCGTAACAAACATACAAAAAAAACAACTTACCTACAGTTGAATTGAGAACCTCCTCCTTTTTGAAGTTGGTTAGGTAATAAAAATTAGTTGAGGAAAAAACAACTTTAGATGTTTTCGACTCGTCAAAATAAAGCCTTGGGTATTACCACAAATACAGACAGTACAGAAGGCAATAACATGTATGTACTTCACTTTTCATACCTACGCTCGGCGGTCGCGCTAGGGTTGCCAACTTTGGCTTATGCACAAAAAACTATCGTGGTAGTGGCACTCGTATCTAGTTGTTTGATTTATTGTTGAGCGTATTCTACAATATTAAAGCAAAACCATAAACATAGTATTACAATACAAAAAGTTAACAGAACAAAAACTTAAAATTTTACATATTTTGTCAATTTTCACTATCGAAAATCTCTAATAACTTCAAAACGGATTACCCTATTTACACAATTTATTTTGCCCTATCCGTTTTAGACCTAAACCTATCAAATGACATTAAAAACAACACAACATCTACACAAACAGAAAATCATGTTTTTAACTTACGTAATAGTTGGTGGCGTGAATTTACCTTACAAAAAAGTTACTTCGTTTATACTGGTCCAAAATAGGAAACTATTATACAAATAAATAATTAAATCGAGCTTAGATAGGGATTTTTTTGTTGCTAAATTTTTGCACTTCACAGACGCGTGTCTCAAACGGATGGCACCCGCGCTCGCACTACTCCCAACCCGTCCGAGATAACGTGTCCGTGAGCGGTGTCTATGTGTGCGTTGCTCGAGTGCACTTTGTATGTAGATTGCCTTCTGTACTATCTGTATATTGTGGTATTACTGAGATAAGGAAAAAGAAACGAAAAATAACGCCGAGTTTGATGCCCTACAAAAAAAAGTTATACAAGTAAGAAATCACCTTCAAATCAGTGAATCAGTTCTATAAGCCTTTTGATTATTTTACTTCGATTTTCATCTTTAAGTACTAATAATAAAGCTGAAGAGTTTGTTTGTTTGAACGCGATAATCTCTGGAACTACCGGTCAGATTTGAAAAAATCTTTTTGCATTTGATAGCCCAATTCTCGAGGAAGGCTATAGGCGATATAATATCACGCTATGACCCTTAGGAGCCGAGCAAAAAGAAAAAACAGCCAGAATGAACGCTAAGCGAATACCAAGTGTTGCGACGGGGTGGGGGTACAAGAAATTTCACGCGGACGAAGTCACGGGCAGAAGCTAATAAAATATATAAGTATACATGATACATGTAGCTCAATAATCAAGATTAAAAAAAAACGACGGGTTGCACTCCGGGAGTGCCGGCAGAAGTGAAAACTGTGCGTTTTGGATATTTTGGAATGGTTATGGAATAATTTTGCACGAATTGCTTTAATTATCAGAATAAAAGTACTATCTTTTATGTGGTAGAATACAATATTTATTTATTGCGCTATCGTACACAAACATTACAATTTATATTACATTGCACGCTGTAACATAAACACACAAGAACATTCGCGCAAGCGCCCTGCGCTGCCTAAACGAAACAGCCGGCGCAGGCATACATTTTCGCCGCGCCGCCGTAGAAAAAGAGGGGGATACTCCCTCTCCTACGCCACGCCAGCTGTCTACTCTCCATCAGTCTTACGAATTTTCGATCAGGTCACGTGTCCTGACGCGAGTTTAACATTTTTTACCCATTATAAAAAAAGTGTACAACGCCGCTAAAGAAGTTTTCACTTCAAAAACTGGCCAAGTGCGAGTCGGACTAGCACACGAATAGTTCCTGCACTATAGGCACTACTACTATCTCCCGCGCCGAAGGCTGGTCACCGCTGAGATTGAAAACCATGACCGAAATTCGATCTGGATGACTTTATAATAGTAAGATTTTGCCTTCTGTCCCTTATATTTATTTATTTTTTGTATTGTATAATGCCTATGTATTATAAACATTTTTTAAATTATAGAAAACATAGGTAGGTACACAATCAGCAGATTTTAGGTGAAATACGCGATTATGACCTAGAAAAAAAACGCCAAAATATGCAAATGCACATGCGGTCATGCATTTGTTTATACAAATGCATGATCGCATGTGCATTCAGGGCCGTCTTAACCTTATTGGGCGCCGGGGTGCGAAAATCAGTTTACACCCCCCTTGCCAACAAAAAGAAATTAAACTTAATTTTTGTGTTCCAAGTTCAAACGATGATTTCCACCCATTTTTTCCAAGGTGTTTTTTCGAGGCGGTGACGCGCGGTTAAGGCGCTGGAGCGTTGCGGTTATAATGAGTGATCAGTGATGAACTGATCGGCTTGCGCCCCCTAAGACCCTGCGCCTGGGTGCCAGGCACCCCTTGCACCCCCGGGTAAAGACGGCCCTGTGTGCATTTGCCTATTTTGGCTTTTTTTTTCTCCGGTTTCTACCTTAGTTATTGCCAACACATAGTTATTGAGAGCAGTGGTGGCCCACTGGTCACGGACACGACTTACGAGTTGTAGGTCGTAGGTTCGAACCTAGTCAGGCGCTTTACTTGGTGTAAATTATTTCATCACCACTGCTCTCAAAACGGTGAAGGAAAACATCGTGAGGAAACCAGCATGTCCTAGAACCAAAAATTCGAAGACATGTGACATCCACCAACCCACACTGGGCCCGCGTGGTGGATTACGGCCCACTCCCTCTCACTGAGAGGAGGCCAGTGTCCCAGCAGTGGGAACATTATAGGCTGATTATGATGATGATGATTGCCAACACGTATTACCGCGTGTAGTGTCAGGGACAGTCAGAAAATTGTTTGGGAAGTGTTAATTTGGCAAAATCTTTTCGGCAAAACAAGGGAGACCCTGCCCTAGTAGCCCCACTTCGATTTTTTCAGACCCCCTTTCAGTCCCTGTTGCAAAAAATATACATATATTTTTATTTCTTTCTTATTTGCAAAATAGTTGGGCAAACGTCATCTAAAACTATTCCAAATTTCAAGTTGATAGCATTAGTAGCTCTTGAGATATCCAGCTGTGACAGACAGACAGACATAGTCTCACCATAAGGGTTCCTTTTTTACCATTTTGGTACGGAACCCTAATACTAGTGTTTTAACTTGTAAGTAAGCCCGTTCATGTTCGAATTTGTCTGCTCAACGACGACGTACATAACGCAATGAATGTTGTTGAACTGTCAGATTGAAAACCATTGCTACTGTTAGTGTGTTACGCAATTATCCCAAATGTCGATCGTCGACGGCTTGTTTGCCATCATAAAGAAAATCAAAGTAATTTTCCCTAACATCATGGGAGGTCATATCTATCAATGCGCACCCGCATCACGATCACGACATTCACGACGATATAATAAAATAAGTATTGTATGACCCTCTATAACGATAATTGCACGAAGGTATGATGTATCAGTCACATAATGACTGGTCATTATATTTAAAGTAACCTAACCAAACCGAACCTCGGGGTGTCCTTCGCTCGCTCTAGCATCCTATGTCGACGTAGCCCCGCTTCGCTAATGTGATTAATTCTTTGTCAATTATCACTTTATCTAAATTGAGTAGACATTATTATTAAATGGCTAGATAATATTTATATAATATCCGGATTTATTACTTTGGCTGTGACATTTAAATTGTAAGGAAAACTCCGTATGGCTATCGATAATAAAAAAAATAAAAGATTTGATGTCCTATTTTGGGGTCAACGACCTCTTTTAGTGTAGGTAGTTACTTTACTTGAAGTATGATTAGTTATTAGGGTTCCGTACCAAAATGGTAATACGGAACCCTTACGGTAAGACACAGTCTGTCTGTCACAGCTGGATATCTCAAGAACTAATAATGCGACTACTGCTACCAATGCAGCAATGCAATGCTACTAATGGAACTTGAAATTTGGAACAGTTTTAGATGACGTTTGCTCAACTATTTTGCGAATAAGAAAGAAATGAAAATATATGTATATTTTTGCAACAGGGACTGAAAGGGGGGAGGGGGGTCTGAAAAATTCGAAGTGGGGCTAAGGAATGTGGGGTATCATATGAAAGAGCGCAGTTTGCACATTCTCAAACATTTTTTCTTTTTTTTAGGCCGGATAGTTTTCGACTTTTGATGAAAAATGTAAAAAAAAAACCGTCCCCGTGTGATAGAAATGTATGTAAGGATTACAGGAAAAATAAAACGAAGTCTTAGAGACTACTTAGCATACTTTTTCAGAAATCATCAACAAATTTACATTAGTTCCACTATCGGTCAAGAGATGGCGCTGACATAAAACTGCAATTTTCTACACCGCAGTGCAAATTTAAAGACATGATGGTACGGAACCCTTGGTGCGCGAGTCTAACTCTCTCTTGCCCGGTTTTTTTTTTGTTTTATCGTGCTTAGACATCGATACTTACCCATTACGTCTGTGAAGTTCACACAAAAAAAAAAAAAACATTTTTTTACTGATGTTTCAAGTCACACTAACAAGGTTCCACAGTCTACCCGCTCAAAAAAAAAAAAGAAATTGTTTTTTTGTCATGGTTTAGATATCCATAATCTGTCAAGTCTGCAAGGTTTCGCTAGCTAATTTAATTTGACCCTGTATTATATAATAGGGTTATTGGTAAAACATTAACAACCTCTTAAGAGGTCATTGTACCTACTCACTCATCATTATGAACAACTTTTACGGGATCAAACCTGAAGTTGCGAAATAAAAATCAGCTGTTCCTACATTTTGACGAGTTATACGAACATAAATGTAGGAAACAAACATAAATGTATAGTCAACTAGCTTCCGCCCGCGGCTTCGTCCCCGAGGTATTTCGTTAAAAACTATCCTATGTCCTTCCCCGGGATGCAATCTATCTCTCTGCCAAATTTTATCGAAATCCGTTCAGTAGTTTAGGCGTGAAAACGTAACATACAGACAGATAGACAGACAGACAGAGTTATTTTCGAATTTAATTTTTTAATTTGTCCGAAGTAGGTGACTAATATATTAGTAAGCCTACTTCGGACTTCGGTAAATTTCGACCAGTACCTACTTCGCCGAAGCAACTTCGCGAGTGTAGTGTAGGTTTAAGAATCAGCATATTTTAACCAACAACTAACTTCTTCTTTATTGTAACGGTCACTGTCATTTTATGACAAGCAACTGACATTCAGCCTTAGGGCGGTATGCTCCGCAGCATTATATTGTAGTCTTTGATGCTCCGTGCCGGAGGGCGCGCCGTGCCGGACGGCGCGTACGTGTTCCACGCGCGCCTCAAAGAGATGTCAGCATCTAGGAGGGGCCCCATAGGGCCGAAGCCTGCCGGGTCAGCGGGATTGTCCGAAAGGGTTACCGCTGGCCCGGAACATAAAGGGCTAAGGAAGGAACACGGGTGGGTTTTAGTCAGTAAGAGTCTGACACTCCCTTCCGCTCCACCCAGAGCGGGAGAGGTCATTTGATGAAAAAAAAAAATACGGGGTCGAAAGAAAATATACAATTTACTAGAGGTAGGTGCCAACAAAAGCTTCTCAACCGGATATTTGTAGGAGGAAAAAGAAAACTACCTGTAAGGGATTACATTATATTTAAGTACTTAAGTAATAAAAAATATTCGATAAAATCGATGGATAAATAATTATCAAGATTACTGTTTAATATCTTTATGAACCTATATAACTCAAAGGTATAAACTTTAAATACTTTATTAAAGACAATACGTTGATTATTCTTATTGACCGCCCCCCAGGACTGAAGAAAATTTATGAGTCGTGCAAAAACTTAGGTAGGTAAGTCATTTATAAATTGACTAGCAGCTCCCCGCGGTTTCACCCGCATAAGTTTCGATCCCGTGGGAATATCGGGATAAAAAGTATATTTAAAATCGGTCTAATTTGGCTGTAACACTATTTTTCGAAAATGTTCTCTACTAAGTTTTTAGACCTTTGTGTTTTTTGTGTTAATCCTGGTTATAAACTATCTGTGTGCCTAATTTCATCCAAATCCGTTCAGTAGTTTTTGTGTGAAAGAGTAACAAACATCCATCCATCCTCACGAACTTTCGCGTTTATAATATTAGTAGGAAGTAGGATTGATACAGTAATAAATATTATAATTTATTAAGTCAGGGTTTTACAGATAGATAGTCTTTATCTCATCTTTATCTATTTCTATAACGCCACATGCGAACAACGCGTCATACTGACGTCACGCGCAGTCCTGCATCTCGCAAGGAGAGTTTACCGCGCAACTAGCATAGATACAACGGCCTGACATGAATCATCGGGCAGTTGCCCGCCAGACACAACACCCGTCTGGTCGGAGGATCCTCTCTTTTCTATAGAGTATGACTGAACTTTACACCCTGTTCCTCATACCTCTACCTATATCACTATCAATCAAAATCTGAATATTTTTTTAAATTTATTTACTTTTGAAAGTTATTGCTAATTCATTGCTCTATTTGTTGGGAAAATATGTCTGCTCAACAAAGTAAATAACGCAATGAATGTTGTTGAACTGTCGGAAGCCATTGCTACTTTTAGTGTGTTACGCAATTACCCCGCAGAATGCAAATCTTATCTTCAAACACCTACTAATTAACATATCTACGTAAGTACTAATGAGTCGTCAAAAGGTACACAACCGTTATCTTATTTAAATTTCAATGATATCTCAAGTGATATCACAAAACATTGTAGTGTGTGTTCGGACAGCGAACGGTAAGTGCTTCCCTGGGGGCCTGCCGCCATCTTTAACAAAACAATCCTAAAAGGGTTTTGTTTCAAACTTTTAAAATAACAATGCATTTATTCGAAACCATGATGACCCCAACCCGTAGACAGAGTAAACTATAGACTGCTGCTTATCTTCTTTTTCATTCGCACAAGAAAAAGAGAAATATATTAACGTCACTAGCAAAGAAAAGAGACAGAGTAAGAGTATTTCTGTCCCTTATCGCGTGTCGGCTAAGCACATCAATGTGCACAACAAGTTTGACGTTTATGAATGAAATAATAAAAATTATGAATGAAATAAAAAACTACACCGCGATTAAACGGAAAATAAGATCTTTTTCGTGCATAATTCAATAAAAGTACATTTGCGCAACTGTAAAAATGGTAAGGTGCAGTGTAATAAGCTGTAAAAATTATAATATGATGAAGATTGCCGGAATTTTTTGTCCCTTTCGGTGACACGGATACCGTGAGTCTATAGATTACTCTGTCTACGCCCCAACCGTTCAATATCATTTTATAGTGCTGGGAAAAAACAAACAATTTGTCTATTGATTACTTTAATAGAAAAAAACAACGCTTTATGAACTGTTTAGCGTTATCTCATTCAAACGTTTTTTTTTTTTTGTAAAATCGCCAGTAACACATTTGACAAGTTTACGTAAATATAATTAAACATTTTACTTACTTTAATGACACGACAAAACCCTTTTTATTATTAAAATTTACAAAGCAATAACAAATCCGTGGCGTCCGCGTCCGAGTAATATTTTATAGGATGTTAAATTTGACGTTAGAACAATATTGCGTGCTGTTTGACAGCACGCAATATTGTTCTAACGTCAAATAAGTCATGTCATGTCGTGGTACGAATTGAATGAAGTTTTAGAGGTGGCGGGCGTCACCAAAACTGCTAAGAAAACTACTTTGTTTCAAGAATGTAATAATTTAAGCTTATTTTAAGAAAGTCATGGTACGGAAAGACAGAGTAAGATTATAATTATTGTTATTAAGAGATGGTGGTAGGGTAGGCCCTCTGTTGTTGGAACAGCATTATACATAAGGTTACAATTGTTTTCTAAACAATGCATGTTATAAGTGGCGCGGCGGTTGTGTTATGAGAGAGTAGTGCTTGAAAAATAGTGATTAGTGTGCTGAAATTCAAACTAGATGTGAATACCTACATATAATATTTTTTCTGAATTTACGTTTATAAGTAAAGAGGGGCCCGTGGCTAAATAATAACAGCCGCACAGGTCGATCGATCAGGTTAAGCTACGCTTGCCACGGTTGGCCTGTGGATGGGTGACCATCTTTACATACCGTGACCTCTCCGTGCCTCGGAAAACACGTGGTCCCAGCTGTCATTCGTGGATCTTTACGGGTAGTCAGAAGCCTGAAAGTCTGACAACCAGTCTTATCAAGGAGCATCGTATTACCCAGTAATTGGGTTGTAGTAGTCAGATAGTTCAGTCGCTCTATGTAAAATACTGGTATTCAGCTGCATTCGGTTACTGGTCGGTTGAATTTCAACTCACTTTTATCTGTGTTAACAAATAAAAGTGATTTGATTTGATTTGATTCGGTTAGACTGGAAGCCGACCCCGACATAGTTGGGAAAAGGCTAGGCAGATGATTAGGTTTATGTCTAAGTACTTTGTCAATCGTGTAAAAAGTGGAAGATAAGTTTCATGATTATCGTGTTAATAAACATATCAAGATCCCTCCGAGCCTTGGAAAGCACGTTAAGCCGTTGGTCCCGGCTGTCATTCATAGATAATTGACAGTCGTTACGGGTCGTCAGAAGCCCGAAAGTCTGACAACCAGTCTTACCATTTACCCATTGCGAATCATGCGATGAGCGCCGTCTGCATCCGCCTTTACTCAGTGAACGTGGAAGGAAAGGAAAATAAGGAAAATGAATTAACTACAACCATTGTGTGTGCGACATTGATACAGTCATATTCACATAATGTTCAACAGTTTATTGTTGCTATTTAACGGTTTACTAACTTGCAAGCGCAATGTTGATGTATGGAACAAAAAGTGATATCAATCAGCAGGGTAATTGCGTATAACACACTATCAGTAGCAATGGGTTTCATTTTGACAGTTCAACAGCATTCATTGCGTTATTTACGTTGTCGAGCAGACATATTTTTCGAACTTATGGAGCAATGGATTAGCAATATGCTTCAAAATGATTCAAATTGAGCGTGTGTTACGTAGGGTGCTGGCACAGTATAAAGATCATATTTATACTTTGGTGCTGGTTTAAGTCACAGAGTGCTACCCACCTACATACACACCTTTTTTTTTCTGTGGGAGACTTATAAAGGCCCGCCCGGTATTTGGCGATATAACCAGGGAGTGTCGGATTTCTACCTCACTAAAACTACCCCGGCCATGGTGCACTATTTACCTACAACCACACCTTTTTTTTTTGGGGTGGAAAATCCTCATGGATGTGAGGGGTTTGTTAGACTCTTACTGACTAAAAACCATCCCGGTGTTCCATCTCATACCTACGCCGGCGGTCGCGGGAACGTACGATTCTTCCGCAACCCCCGAGTGAGGTGCCGGATCGCCACTGCAGGCCTCCTCGGGTCAGGGGGGGAGTGAGGTGTTTGTCTCCCCCCGCGACGTCTAAGAGAGGCGCGCGTGGAACACTACGCGCCGCCATCGCCACCTCGGGTCTTGATGTGTGGGGGGCGACGGACGTCCCCGAGTCCGTCGCCCCTGGACCCATTTAGGGGGGCTGGAAGAGGGCGTTCTCCACCCTCCGCCGACGCCCGGTGCGCCTGTTGCGGGCCCAGGACTCCCTTTCCGCAGCCTCCTTCTGCGACACGACCGTTTCGCAGAAGGAAACCACCGCGTCCCATGACTCTTCGCTGCCGACCATCGAACCTACTACACACCTAGCCTAACAGACTGTTTAACAACTTCTACTAACTCTATTTTTTTCTCTTTCAGATAAAATGGTGCACATCAAGTTAAAACACTTCACGGCAACACACTTTACGAGAGACTTCGTTCACTTATAAACAGACATTTTAACAATAAAACAGTGTTCACTAAAACAGTGAAAAAAGTGATATTAGTTCTAGTCAATATTTATTAAAATTATATTTATTTAAAATGGTTACCACGTCGTCGGATCCTGAAGCTACGTTGGACTCGGTAAGTGTAATTACAATGATTAAAAAAATATACAGGATTATTGCAACCTCTTAAAAGGTCATTGTACTCATCATTATGAACAACTTTTACTATGGGACCAAAACAAAAAAAAATCTGTTGTTCCCTACATTTTGACGAGTTATACGAACATAAATGTAGGGAACAGCCGATTTCTTTTTTCGCGATTTCAGGCTTAGTCCCATAGTAAAAGTTGTTCATAATGATGAGTACCAAGACCTCTTAAGAGGTTGTTAATGTTTTACCAATAACCCTGTATATACCGTAAATCTTTGACAGTCGTTGCGGGTAGTCAGAAACCCGAAAGTCTGACAACCAATCTTATGAGTTGTGTGTATGCACTGACCTGTATTTTACAAGTACTTGTTTAATAGAGGTCAGTGTGTGTAGGTATGTCTTATCAATTTCTTTCTTTATGACGACTAACAATTTATTATTTTACGACAAGAAGTCGATTTTAACGAATCCAATCAATATCGTTTTGGTTCATTAATATTGTTATTAAATGACAATCTATTTCCAAACGAAAGGGACCATTTTATCGGTGTGGTAGATTAGAAACCATCCAACAATGTCGTAGTGGGGTTGACTGTCCAATATCCAGCCAGGGTGCGCCAACGTATACATATAAAACTACCCTCCGCCCGCGGCCTCGCCCGCGAGGTATGTCGATAAAAACTTATGTCCTTCCCCGGGATGCAATCTATCTCTCTGCCAAATTTTATCGAAATCCGTTCAGTGGTTTAGGCGTAAAAAGGTAACATACAGACAGACAGACAGCCAGAGTTACTTTCTAATTTATAATATTAATAGGGACGTGGGAGACGACAATACAATAGGAATTTAATCATCGTATATAATTATCTAAGGTTATATTACGGTTATCACACTGCACTGCACTGTACTGCGATTTTATAACTTGACTGTAGAATCTCGATTTGTAATTATGTCGCAGACGGAAAATCCGCTGTTTTACATAACCGCTAGCTGTTTTACAAAACAGCTCCGCTATGTAAAACAACTGAATTACGTTTAGTGATTTTCCCTAATGACTGAAACACGCAGAATTGCATGAAAAGATAAAAATACTGTCAAATATTTTTTTAAACTTGATTGGTTGTCTCTGTCACTCATTCATGTGGGACAGTCTCTTTCTAGAACTAGATGTGCCTTATTCAACGAGGTAACGTCACTCGTGGAGGCCATAGAGTAAGTAAACATGTAAACATATATAAGAGACGGAAATCCCATAGAAAAAGTTGAAAAACGTCGCTTGAACGAAACGTGCACTAAAACTGAATACCAACAAAACAAAAATAACACAGACTGCAGATATGACGTAAAGCTGCCAACATAATAACAAGATAGGGATGTACTAAACATGATAGAGTCGAATAGATGTTAAAGCGAGACAGCGATAGCCGCTATTATGTTTAGTGCACGTTTCATAGTTTCTTTTTTTATTAGACAGTTGCGTCACACTGGTGGAGGCTTTTGTCGCTGAAAAATTGTAAAACAGTATTTTCATAGTGTTACATACATAATTATCATTACTTATCTTTACTACCTAACCATGGCAATAAAGTAGAGTGCCCATAAACATCTGTAAAAGTAATGTTTGTCACGTCTCTATATTTTAAAATGATTTGAGTAACACTGGCGTCAAATTAAATGGTAAAATCAATAAGTATAGCCGACCTCGTGATTGCTTTATCACCCTATAGGTTCACTATCAATTGCACCAAACCTAGTTAGCTGAAATCGCGAAAAAAAAAACTGCTGTTCCCTACATTTTGACGAGTTATACGATGCGTTCAGGATGTTGTTGGGGCTGCCTCGTTACTGTAGCGCGTCGCACATGTTTGCGCAAGCCCGTACTGACGGCTTCTATTCAGTTATTAAAAAGAAAACTGCGTCGCTACTGAGGAGAGTGAGGGGCAGCCATAACAGCATCCTGAGGACTGTAGCGGAGAGCTTTGGCTCTCCGATTTTTCAACATTTTGTGCGGATTTTGATTTATACTAACACTAGGCAATAAGTTATTTTTATTTTATTTTGTTACTAACACTTTTTATCTGTCGTTGTTTTATATGGGTCTCGGACCTGAAATAAATGAATATTATTATTATTATATTATTATTATTATACGAACATAAATGTAGGGAACAGCTGATTTTTTTTTCGCGATTTCAGGTTTGGTCCCATAGTAAAATTTGTTCATAATGATGAGTACAATGACCTCTTAAGAGGTTGTTAATGTTTTACCAATAACCCTGTATAATAAAAATATATAAAACAACAAGTTCTATTTTGTCTGTGAGACGATTAAATAATTCTAACCTTTAATATTGAAGGTTTAATTTACCTGGGAGATGTACTTAAAAGTGATAAAGCAATTACGCGGTCGAGTGTACACTTAAATGGTATCGCCACTCGTGGGTCGTGGTGGTCCACGAGTGGCGATAAAATACTATAAAACTGCATTTTCATAACGTTATACATACATAATTATCAATGTTTTTCTTTACATGTGTGTGACAATAAAGTACAAGTAACTTAGAGTGCCCATAAATATTTGCAAAGGTACTATTTGTCACGTCACTATGTTGTTTTATTGAATACCATAATGCCGTTACATGAAACTGTAATATAATAATATATTTATTTGCATAAAAACACTGTATAAAAGGATGGTAAAAGTACAATTTAGAACAACACATGTTTTGCCAATCCCAATCCTACTAATATGATAAGGGTGAATATCCCCACAGCAAATTTTACGCGTCCACGTTGAGAATCGAGGTGTTAAATGATAGGATGTTTCTTATTTTTTTTTATAGTGAACTACGTAACTTGGTTCAATTAGGGCCACATTTTTTTTTTATAATTGTTTATTTAAATAATCAGGAAAAAAAAAATCGCCTTGTAATTCAAGTTAGGTGGCTTGTCCCAGTTCCATTTTTTGATATAATTGCATTCACCAAAGTAACAATTTGCTATACAATAAAAAATAAACAAGTTCGTTAGTGTATGCTTATGACACATTATCTAAAAACAATTAACTGTATTAGAAAATCTAATTTAAAAGCACAGGATACTCGATCAAAGTTTGTCCAAGCAAAAATCAAAATTTTGGTGGCACATATTCAACATACTATAAAATGAAGTTTCGTGCGTGTGCGATCAATCGCGTTTTATTATTTCACATCTCTCAGTCATGCACCGGCAATTGCGTGTAACAGGTGTGTGATTAGTGCTCTGATTTTCCGCCAAAAACGAATTTATCATCTTGGGTGGCACGGGGGACAAGAATTGTTCAATTTTTGGTGGATCGATTTGCTGTTAATTTTAAAGTGTTTTAATAGTAAGGTACACATTATAGGTAGTGATTTGGGTTACGCATAAATCAGTGATATTAAATAAATTGTAACTTAAAACCCCTATTTTTAAAGATTTTTTTTATATCTGGTTTCAATGTTGGTGGCTCAATTTTGGTGGTTTTGGTGGCGTTTTCACGACACCAAAATTGAAAACTAGCCACCAAGTTTTAACTATATACTGTAAGTATTGTTTGTACCTATAAAGCCAGTTTTTAAGTTGCAAGTCAGTTTGATTAGCAAATAAATAAATATTATGTACCTACTTGGCAGTACCTAAGTGGTCTATATTATAAGGACCTAGCTTCATATTTTTAGAATGCCAAAACAGACCACCGAAGAGAGGCTGCTTAAAAAGAGAATGGCAGAAAGAAGAATAATAGTAAATAATAACAATAATAATAATGCAGTCATGCATGTAAAGCGAGGGGAGATTATGGAATCCGAGGGAATTCAACTCTCCGATTCCATAAGCCTCAGATCCCTCTCCTCATCCGAAAGCTATACTGCTGTACTCTTTCGGCATACTCAAATGGACTCAGACCAAACTCGACGCCCTGGATAGAAGAGTCCGTACACTACTGACCGCAAACCGGATGCATCACCCACGATCATCGGTGATGAGACTGTATATCCCGCGGAAGTGTGGGGGTCGAGGCTTTTTAAATGCGAAGACCCTCCACAACCGCGAGGTGTGCAGTCTCAGGGAATATTTTTTAAAAGCCGAAGTGGGTATGCACCGTGATGTGGTTGCAGTGGACAAGGGACAATCACCCCGCTCTCCATGGCTAAAGAGAACTGGCGCAAGCCTGTAGTACTTTCTACTGATGACCGCAAGAAGGTATGGCAAAGCAAGGAGCTTCACGGGCGCTTCTATCGGGCTCTTCATGAGCCCGGTGTAGACTTCTTAGCGTCCGTATCCTGGCTACGTTTTGGTGACCTTTTCGGGGAAACTGAAGGTTTTGTCTGTGCAATTATGGACGAAGTTATCTTAACGAATAACTACCGGAGACATATTATGAAGGACGGGACGGTTGACGTGTGTCGGGCATGCCATTGTCTGGGTGAGTTTATCAGACATATTATATCTGGTTGTTCTTGTCTGGCTAACGGCGAGTACTTGCACAGACATAACCAAGTAGCTAGGATTATTCACCAGCAACTTGCTTTGAAATATAAACTTGTGGATTCTGAGATACCGTACTACAAGTATGTGCCCGATCCAGTTCTTGAAAATGTACTGGGATCGGTCTATCATTACTGACAGGACTATTGTTGCCAATAAACCTGATATAGTAGTGATAGACGAGATAATGATTGTCGATGTTACCATTCCATGTGACGGGAACCTCGTGTAAGCTGAGAAAGAGAAGCAAATTAAATATCTCGACTTAGCACACGAGGTTGTTGACATATGGAATGTGAGCTCGGCTATCATTGTGCCGATTGTCGTATCGGCCAATGGACTGATGGCCGAAAGCCTCGATTAACATCTATCGAGGCTCTCGTTAGGCGGTTGGGTCAAGGGCCTGATTCAGAAGGCAGTAGATACTCCTCGATACGGCTCGCATTGTGAGGAGGTTCCTGTCTCTGGAGCCCTAACCACCGGTAGCTTGGACCCTGCTCCCGACACCGGCAGATCGCTATTTTTTTATATTTTTAAATGTTTTTTATACTTATTTTATATTTTAGAAATATTTAAAAATACAATAAAATAAGATTATGTAAATGAATAAAGGAAATAATACATTTTATTTGACATAAAAAGGTAAGTACACAAATACAGAGTGACAATTTAAGTATGCGAATATCCTGGTCCAAAATAAATGACCAATGACCCCCGTGCTAGGCAAAACCTGTGTTACAGGGGTCAAGAAGAAAAGCAAGAATAAAGAGCAATCCCGAACAGGCTGAAATAATATTTCCCGAGATATCCACCTTACACATTGTTTCAGATTCACCTTCTAATCCAATTTTGGTGCCACTGATTTTCAATTTTGGTGGGCACTTTCGATTTTGGTGGGCGATTTTCAATTTTGGTGGCCACATTAGACTTTGAACTAAAATATCTCAAAAAGTTATTGAGATATTCTCAGACCTCTTGAAGATCCTTCCAGCTTGGACTTTCTATTATTATACCAGGTCATTATTTTTCACGAAAACTGAAGAAAAAAATTCGCCACCAAAATTGAACAAAAAATCACTTTGTTGATATTGACCCATAAACGCGAAAGAGTATCGACTGAAGGACGGACAGCGGAGGCTTGTCATAGGGTTCCGTTGGCCCCTTCTTTTGGGTACGGGAAACGGGAACTCTAAAAAAATCTGGGTGAGTGTGAGTCGGACTCGCACACGAAGGGTTCCGTACCACAAGGCAAAAACGCCTACCACTTCAGAAATGCATTGTAATATTTTTTCAATTGTTTATCTTCCTGTTGTTAATACATACCTACTTCATGTATTAAATATTTGCATGCCATTATTACATGGCGGAATGTGTCTTTGCACTACAATTTTATATTATCATCTTTTGTACCTAGGTACCACATTTTTTTTTTTTTTTGCGGATATGAAATCATCAAATGACCCCTCCCACTCTGGGTGGAGCGGAAGGGAGTGTCGGACTCTTACTGACTAAAACCCACCCGTGTTCCTTCCTTAGCCCTTTATGTTCCGGGCCAGCGGTAACCCTTTCGGACAATCCCGCTGACCCGGCAGGCTTCGGCCCCTCCTCGATGCTGACATCTCTTTGAGGCGCGCGTGGAACACGTACGCGCCGTCCGGCATCGGCATGGTTTTCTTCATGGTTTCATCTTTTGTACCTAGGTACCACATTTTATGCAAATAAACCAAAAAAAAAAGAGAATAAAGAGTAAAAAAGAGAAAAAAAAAAAAGAGTAAAAAAAGAGAAAAAAAAATAACGAGAAAAATAAAGAGAAAATAAAGAGTAAAGAAGAAAAAGAGAGAGAGAGAGAGAGTAGAGTTCATAATAAAGAGTACCTATTCTATTCTATTCTATAAACGATTTTGATTTAATTTGATTTGAAAATATGAAGCAATGGATTAGCAATATCCTTCAAAATTATTCAGATTGTGATTATAGTGCGGTACGGAATTAACCCCCCGATTCATTTGTTTACATTTTCATAACATACTTCTGGTACACATTGTGAGTTAATATTGTTGATAGTTAGTGGCATGTTGTGTATTATTACTTCATAGCAATAACCTAAACATATTGACAAACATTATAATGTCATTTAGTAATAACAATAAGAACTAGTGAATACATTTTATAGACTTAATTCAGTCGAGTTTGTGCTCTACAACGTAGCGGTTGTATAAACGGTTTTCGAGTGCAGTGTGGTGACAAAACTATATAAATTGGAGGCTTTTATTGTTTATATTTAAAGGCGAAAGTTTGTGAGTGTGTTTTATGTTTGTTACTTCTTCACGCAAAAACTACTGAACGGATTTGAATGAAATTTGGAAAACAGATAGTTTATAACTAAGATTACCACTTGAAACTTTTTATCCTGATATTCCCACGGGATTGAAACTCATGCGGGTGAAACCGCGGGGCGCACCTAGTTTATCTATACATCCATACAATGTGTATAGAAGAAGAAAAATATTTTATTTGGGACACACAGGAAATACGAATAGGTAGTTAAAAAACTGGGCCAAAACACCGAAAAAAGAACACGTTTGTTGTATGGGAGCCACCCTTAAATATTTATTTTATCGCACTGTCAAAAAGTTATCAGATCTCATGTAGAGCCAAGCTTCTGACTCTACACGCCCTAACTTTACAAACTCTACACCTTAGTCAAAATATGTGGCTTGGCCGTTTCGAGGTTAAGCCGACACTGACATTTTATTTATTTGTATAGATGTAGGTAAGTTATTGAGGGGCCCGTGGCTAAATATTAATAGCCGCACAGGTCGATCGGTCAGGTAAAGCTACGCTTACTGTGGATAAGTGACCATCTTTACATACCGAGACCCCTCCGTGCCTCGGAAAGCACGTTAAGCCGTTGGTCCCGGCTGTCATTCGTGGATCTTTGACAGTCGTTACGGGTCGTCAGAAGCCCGAAAGCCTGACAACCAGTCTTATCAAAGGGTATCTTATTCCCAATAACTGGATTGTGGAGGTCAGATAGGCAGTCGCTCCATGTAAAATACTGGTATTCAGCTGCATCTGGTTAGTCTGGAAGCCAATTTAACCCCAACATAGTTGAGAAAAGGCAAGGCAGATGCTGTTAACACTATCAAAAAAAAAATTGACATTTTACGGCTCGTATAATACGACCGACCGACCGACGTAACTTGGCGGGCCTGAACATAGGCACTAAGAACTTTCGCGCATGTTCTCTCACTCGCACTAGCCTCACCATTTGGTTCCTAAAAAAAAATCTTACTGCGCAGCCTTCTGCGCAAAGTTCGGGCTCGCCAAGATACATCGGTCGTATCTTACCTACTGTACAGTTCGCGTCAAATAACTTTGCCGCTCTGAAGTAGGCAACGAATCACTGCGCAGTAGTTAATCCTATGAATACAACAGCAGCGCGCATGGCGCGAATTGGCGCGGCTAGGAAAGAGCCTAGCTTCAGAGCGGCAAAGTTTTAAGTGACGCGAACTGTAACCGCATAGATCTTTTGACAGTTAGTTTAAAACGTGCATGACCAACTAGAAAACGGAACAAAAAATTGGCGGGAAAACAAAACTATGTCGAATTTTCTTTCACTTTGCAAATAAATTAGAACATAGTAAACTGAAAAGTGGTATTTTTCACTACTGTAGCAAAATAACAACTGAGATTGAAGCGGCATAGAGTATTGAAAAGGAGACAAAACGGACATCGGCACTTGATCTCAGATTTTGGCCGGAAATTAGAATTTTGGGAGACTTAGTGTTTGTGCTCTTTGTGTAAGGTTAGTTTTATTTGTTATTGTCCCGCTTTTAAACATTATTAAGTAATCGTAAAAATGAACTCCAAAAAGCCCCCGCGAGCCGGACAAAACGAACGACCAATGCTCCCCATTAGCACTGGATTGCAAGCACTGGAAGTCAGGAGGCCTAAAAAGACCACTTTGGCAGAATCATAAAAGGATAACATTATGAATCATAATATGGCGAAGACAGTCCGTGTTTTTCTTTTTTTCGCTGCACTACGTAGGTAAAATCAAAGAGATTGGGATTGGATTTGGATTGGATTGATTGGTATTTTAGCACAGAAAAAAAAAAGAACTGAAAAATCCTTCACGATTAACGTCCATTATGATTCATAATGTTAACCTTTTATGATTCTGCCAAAGTGGCCTTTTTAGGCCCGCTGATCGACCTATTTCTGCTGACAAGCAGTGTTGCTGTCTTAGGTAAAGAGTACCTACCCCACTCTTTAAACTGACAGACTGCGCGGCGGCACCGCAGCGAAAACCGTGCGACTATTATAGTCGACTATAATAGTCACCTGTGTAAGCCCCAATACGCAATTACCCCACTGTTCGATTGCCAGCTATAGTCACCTGTGTAAGCCCCCAATCAATACGCAATTACCCCACTGTTCGATTGCCAGCTATAGTCACCTGTGTAAGCCCCTAATACGCAATTACCCCACTGTTCGATTGCCAGCTATAGTCACCTGTGTATGTGTAAGCCCCCAATACGCAATTACCCCACTGTTCGATTGCCCCACAATAAAGTCGACTTGTATTTCTCTACAGGATCTAATTAAATTGGCTAACTAAACTGAAAACGCGCGATGGGTATGGATACCACGATAAAAATAAAAATAAAAGATTTTTTTTTATTTGGGAGTTCACCAGTGTTGTTACAACTAGAACGGCGCGTACCTATGTGTTCCACGCGCGCCTCAAAGAGATGTCAGCGCCAATGAAGGGGTCCGTTAGGGCCGAAGCCTGCCGGGTCAGCGGGATTGTCCGAAAGGGTTACCGCTGGCCCGGAACTTATAGGGCTAAGGAAAGAACAGGGGTGGGTTTAAGTCAGTAAGAGCCTGACACTCCCTTCCGCTCCACCCAGAGCGGGAGGGGTCATAATGTTCGAAAAATTTGTCTGCTCAAAAACGTAATGTTGTTTTTGAACTGTCAAAAGCCATTGCCATAGTGTGTTACGTAATTACCCCGCTGTGTTCTTGTGTTTTATCGTGTTTAGTTATGGATGTCTGTGGAGTTTAACTAACCAATTAAATTTTTGATTGATTGACTGAATCTGTTTATTAATAAAACTCCTTTGTATTCACAGCGGCCGGAAGTAAATGAAGTCGAAATGGATGATGTCCGGAAAAATGGAAAAAATGGCAACGTAAGTTTTTTATTTTATTTATTACATATTTCTGAATAGGTCTGCTCTTGACCTCGGTCACGCCTGATGGAAAGCGATGCATGAGGTCTATGATGGAACGCGCGTGCCCAGAAGATGCCTAAGGCACTGGAACTCCCACGCATCGACGAAACACAGTTCCGGTGGGAGGGTGACCGCAAGCCACGCGGGCGTTAGCCCTACCACCGCAAGGGAAGAATTGGCCAGTCAAAGGTGTTGGGTATGATTGTCCAGGATGCGCCGAGCGCTCGGTTCAGTTGAGTAACTGGCGGAACAAAATGCACTACACGAGGAGGCTTCTTCATGCATCCCAAAGTCTTATACCAGCTGTTGTTTAAATTACCTATTAGTAAGCCCACGTGCGCACGGACGTAAAAATATCGCGGCGGGAGTTTTCAACTATCGGTGTTTAGTCGAACGTTGAGAATCCAAAAGAGCGCATCCCAGCACGTCAAAAAACACTGTTGCTGCGGGAAAAACGCGTTTGTCAAAAAAATCTGCTGTTCCCTACATTTATGTTCGTATTTATAACCCGTCAAAATGTAGGGAACAGAACAGCTGATTTTTTTTCGCGATTTCAGGTTTGGTCCCATAGTAAAAGTTGTTCATAATAACGAGTACAATGACCTCTTAAGAGGTTGTAATGTTTTACCAATAACCCTGTATAACCCATTGGTTTTCGCGGTGCACGCCAGTAAAGAAGTTCCCAGTCGCCATGATTTTTTCCGACATCTTCAACAAACATCGTCATATTTCAGTCAATTTACACAAAAACCTTTAATGAATACACCTGAAACTTCATTCACTCATAAATCAGTCCGTCCATTATTGATGAAAACCGTATGAAAATCCATTCGGTAGTTTTTGTGTTTATCGCGTTCAGACAGAAAGAGGCGGCGCGCGGCGGCCACCTGCCGAGTCTGCACTTAAAAAAAAAATGTTTGCCATTACAATCTCTTACATTTGCAGTTGGATATGGTCCATCGATATCCTATGATAAATTTATGCAAACTCCGTAGTGGGCATCAATTTATCACAGGATATGAACCACGCACAATGAAGGGTTCCGTAACCCTTTATAGAGGTATGAGGAACAGGGTGTAAAGTTCACTCATCCTCCATAGAAAAGGGAGGATCCTCCGACCAGACGGGTGTTGTGTCTGGCGGGCAACTGCCCAATGATTCATGTCGGGCCGTTGTATATATGCTAGTTGCGCGGTAAACTCTGCTTGCGCGATGCAGGATTTGCCTGACGTAGTATGACGCGTTGTTCGCAATATGTGGCGTTGTAGATACCGCTACACCTTCATTGTGCGTGGTCCGACATGCACTTGGCCGGTTTTTTTTCTAAATTTTACTGAAATGTACTCACGACTTCCATTCTAGTCCGACACCCTCAACCAATTCCAAAACGAAACTCCTGACCAATAGCATTGCTTGTTTCAGATCACCCACGAGTACTTAGACTATGAGCCCAATGGTTGGCTGGAGACGACACTGATGCGCGTGGGCAGCTCGACAGACGACTTCATGAAAGAAAACCGCTCGGCTGTGAAGACTGTTTTATTGTTCGTACTAAATGGCGTCGTGTTAGGATTTTTCTTCGGAAGCCTGTATTACTGGCTTAATTATAGTGAGTATTACACTAATATTATAAAGGCGAAAGTTTGTGAGTGTGTAAGAGGGTGTGTGTGTGTGTGTTACGTCTTCACGCTTAAACGGCTGGACCAATTTTGATAAAATTTGGTATGGAGGTAGCTGACATCCTGGATTAACATAGGCTAATTTTTATCCCGATATTCCCACGGGATCGAAACTAATGCGGGTTAAACCGCGGGGCGCTGCTAGTACTTTATAAGTTGAAAAAAAAAGTGAAAAAAAGGCCGCGTTCACATTAGAACGTTAGCAGGAACAGGGTCCAAGCTACAAAGAGAGGAACCTCCTAACAATGCGAGCCGTGTCCAGAAGTACCGCTTTCTGAATCAAGCCCTTAATCCAGCTGCCCAACGAGAGCCTCCTCAAAATCAAAATCAAAATATTTTATTTCACATAAGCCTACATGGGCACTTATGAAACGTCAGAAGCTAGGTGCACGGTTCCAATTGGTCGTTTCCTATGGAGAAGAACCGGCAAGAAACTCCACGGTTACTCTTTTTAAAAATAATTGACTTTTACAATATTTTCAAATTACAGTAGGTATGGGAGGATAGCGTAGGCCTGTCAACAAGTATCAGGTACTTGATAAAATAAAAAATGGTCTACAGATCTAAAGTCTACAAGGCCTACAAAGTCCTCACATTTACAAAATAAGAATCTATCAAAAGGATAAATAAAAAATAAAAACCTAATAAAACCTAGTGATATGATTCCCATTACAACCACTAATAAAGAGATGAAAAATTTGAATTGTCTGTATATAATGTCAAGTAATAAAGAGATTATGTCAAAAAGGCCTCAGGTCAGCTCGCGGCACTTGGCTGTTAACCCATTGGCTGCCACGACTATCGGCACAGCGATCGCTGAGTCCACATCCCACATGTCGACAACCAGACGAATCAAGTCTAATATTATTATTATTGAGTATTTCATCATCATCATTTCAGCCAAAAGACGTCCACTGCTGGACATAGGCCTCCCCCAAGCACTTCCACTTCGACCGGTTCTGTGCTTCTCGCATCCAACGGGTTCCTGCGGCCTTCACAAGGTCGTCGTCATTGAGTATTTACGTACGCAAAATACGCGCATTGTCGTGGAGTTGCGGAAACCAGCCCGTATTACCTATTACCTATTGAGTATTTTATTAAAACTATTATTAAAACCTTTTTTATTGTTCTCAAGGTAACGCTCCCTTGGAACTATGCCACGGCTTCGGCAGTCTCATCGCGTTCTTCAGCATCATATACTTCTTCCTCACATACTTCGTGGTCGTGAAGAGGTTTTGTGCCGCCTGGTTCGAGAGGGTGGTGTGGAGTAAGGTGGAGACGTTCTTGACGAAGATGTGGACTATGATGTGAGTGGACCCATGATGGTGAGAGTTATTAGCATAAGTATAATTAGCGTACAACGTTCCCACGGCTGGGACGCGTCTTTCCATTTTAAACAAGGCCAGGGCCTCAAGTCTGCTATTGCTATTACAATAGTGTGAGAATGGTCTATCATTGATTTCATAATTGTTGATTTTGACAAGTTTGGTAATCTACTATTATAATGGCGTTATTTTACGTAATGCAGGGCAAACCTGATAGCGGGGCTATTTATGACGACATGTATCTCACTCGTAAAATCTTTAAATCTAGACTTAAGTATTGTCAGAACCATCAAGACCAGCTTCGGATGGATGTATTAGCCTCACATATTAGAGGTAAGAATTTTCGTGCTTTCTGGAAGGCCACGAGGAGGTTAAATAGTAGGGTTGGCTTGCCAGTGAGTGTGGGTGGTTGTAGTGAGCCCAAAGATATTGCTAACCTTTTTAAGAACCATTTTAAGGTTGAGCCACTCCTACCTGCCGATGCTGTGACTGCAGATGGTGAGGCCGTGGTTGCCCGGGGGAAACCAATCGGTTTTACTAGCAAGAATGTGAAAAATATCATCTTAAACATGAAGAGAGGCAAATCGCCTGGCAATGACGGTCTCAGCATTGAGCACTTACAGCATGCGGGTAATCACGTGTTTAGAGTTTTAGCTATGTTATTTACATTCTGCATACGCCACTCATATTTACCCTCTGAAATGACGGAAACCGTTGTGGTGCCTATAGCAAAGAATGCCACGGGTGACGTGTCGGATAAGAATAATTATAGACCTATCTCTTTAGCTACGGTGATGGCGAAGGTCTTCGATGGGTTGCTAGATGCTCAGCTTAGCAAGTATATCACCTTGCATGATGCGCAGTTTGGGTTTCGTGAGGGCTTGTCAACGGAGAGTGCTATTTTGACAGTAAAGCACACGGTCTCATATTATGTGAAGAGAAGCACGCCTATCTACGCATGCTTTCTGGATCTATCGAAGGCTTTCGACCTAGTCAATTATAATAAGCTCTGGGCTAAGCTTGGGGAGATTGGGGTTCCCGCCGAACTTATAAATATTTTCTCCTTCTGGTACAGTCACCAGAAAAATAGGGTCAAGTGGGGAAATGTGTATTCCGACGAATATTCATTAGAATGTGGAGTGAGGCAGGGGGGACTAACCTCTCCAAGACTTTTTAATCTCTATATTAATCAGCTGATTGAAGAGCTCAGCAACAGCCATGTCGGGTGTCATATAGATAACGTTTGCGTGAATAATATCAGTTACGCGGACGAAATGGTGTTGCTGAGTCCATCTGTTGGTGGACTGAGAAAACTGCTCAGTATCTGTGAGTCATATGCGGGGGACCACGGCTTAAAGTACAACGATAAAAAGAGTGAGTATATGGTTATCAGAGGTAAAAACAAAGAACCTGATCATATACCACCTGTCTACTTAAACGGAGTATCTTTGAGTCGTGTCTCCCAGTTTAAGTATTTGGGGCACTTTGTAAGTGAGACCTTAAATGATGACGCAGATATAGAGCGCGAGCGGAGGGCATTGTCGGTGCGCGCGAACATGTTGGTGCACAGGTTTGCAAGGTGCACAGTACAGGTAAAGATAACTTTGTTTAGAGCCTACTGTCAAAGCTTCTATACCAGCGCCCTGTGGGCCAACTACACGCAGCGGGCCTACAATGCCCTTAGGGTTCAGTTCAACAACGCCTTTAGGGTTCTGGTGCGACTTCCTCGATTCTGCAGTGCCTCGGGGATGTTTGCAGACGCGGGTGTGGATGACTTTTACGCAATAATGCGCAAAAAGTCAGCCTCACTGATGCGTCGAATTAGGAGTAGTGGCAACGGAATCCTAAAGATGATCGCTGAAAGTCCAGAGTCAGCAGTGTGGGATAGGTTTATAAAACTGCATATAGGTAGGAATACTTGAAAAGGTTGTAATAATTTATGAATTTGTTTTAATTTTTAATTGTGACATTGATATTATTGGTACCTATTGACATTCGGATTTTTGAATTATAATTAGTCTTACTAACATAGTTTTTAAGTTCCATAATACTAACCTCATATGGACATGCAAATTGGTCTGAATTAAATGAATTTTATTTATTTATTTATTTTTTTTATTATGACTTTTCAATGGTCAACCACTGACGCTCCATTGAAAGAAATGGCATAGAATGGTAATCTCGTACATAATGAAAAATGAATGACTAATTTAGGCGTTAATCTGCTAAAATTTTTACAGTTCCTTTGATCAGTGACCTACTATTAGAACGTCATTGTGCAGTCATTGCTTGTAATTCGTTACGAGTTTTGACCGTCCAATGATCGACCATTATGAATTTAGCAGATTACGAACTTATAACAAAATGACAATGGGATCGTGTTGGAATGACGAATTTATAAAAATAGCAGACTAGGGCCCCTGAACGCAGCCATAGGAAACTGCTCACGTATTGCTATTTTTTTTAAATCTGCGATTATAATGTATATACACGAATTTTGCGTACCTACTGCTTGTGTATAGTTTGTAACGTGTACGCGCGCATCCTGGTTCCAAACTAATCTACATCACTTACGCCTGACAAGAGTTTGAGATTATATTTATTTAACCATTTATTTACACACATAATATAAACAGACAAGAAAAAACCCAAATAATAATTTATACCCAAATAACCAAATTGAACCCATCAGTGTTGTGAAAATATCAATTTTCCTACATTAACAAAAGTGAGTAATTTTTCACAAAATTGACTATTTAAACTACGCTTGAAATTGCCAAGGAAATTGACCATTTAGAGAAAATTGACCATTTAAACTGTTCCAAAAATATTTGAACTAAATAGGCATGCTGTGCTGGCGCTGCTGCTGCGGCTGCGGAGAACCTCAAGCGGCGAAAATATAATAACCTCATCGGAAATTATATTTTCGAGCCGTTTGGGGTTGAAACCCTCGGGCCGTGGGGTCCGAGTGCTCATGGTCTTTTTAAAGATATTTCGAAACGGCTGGTTGACACTTCCCGTGACCCAAGGGCTGGCTTTTACCTTGGCCAGAGGCTAAGCATCGCCATACAACGTGGTAATGCCGCCAGTCTCTTGGGTACATTACCAGTCGACAGCGATGCGGATGAGTTTTTCGACGCTATTTTCTAGTTTCTGTATAGTTTTAGTTATGTTAGAATTTAATTTTGTTATTTTTACCTGTTTAAATAGGTAGTTAAGTACCTCCCTAATTACGTCACGAAAAAAGTAATTACAGACATAAATAAACGCACGCCTTCCTCCAAAAGTGGTAATACCACTTTTCAAATCTGGTTACAGTAAAGACACCAATAATTATAGACCCGTATCCGTGTTGCCGGTTTTCAGTAAGGTGTTCGAAAAGATAATGCTTAATCAGATGCTCAATCATTTTAACACGAATAAAATCCTTCACGATCAACAATATGGTTTCACCAAAGGACGTTGTACGACTGACGCTGGTGTAACCTTATTAAAACACATTTTTAACGCGTGGGAAGAGGCCCAAGACGCCATTGGAATCTTTTGTGACCTCTCTAAGGCATTTGATTGCGTCGATCACGAAACCTTGCTTTTGAAACTTGAGCATTACGGACTTGGAAAACTTGAGCTCAGTTTAGTTAGTTCTTATTTAAATGATAGACAACAGCAAGTCCAAATAAATGGTGTCAATTCATATGGTTTAAAAGTAAAAATGGGTGTGCCACAAGGCTCGATATTGGGTTCTTTCCTCTTTTTAGTGTATGTTAATGATCTACTCCATTTATTAAAAAATCAACCACAAATTGTGTTATTTGCTGATGACACTTCCTTAATTTTTAAGGTAAATAGACGTGCTACAAATTTGACGACGTAAATAACGCCCTACTGCAGGTCCAAGATTGGTTCACTGCTAATAATTTAGTATTAAATGGAAAAAAAACTAAGTGCATAAGATTTTCTTTACCAAATGTCAAGGGTAGTGATTGTGAGATAATATTGAATCAAGAGAAACTAGAATTCGTCGATAAAACTGTTTTGTTAGGGATCACGCTCGACTCAAGGCTACAATGGGGTCCTCATTTAACATCTCTTGCAGGACGGCTAAGTTCAGCAGCTTATGCTGTCAGAAAAATCCGTCAATTTACTGATCTATATACCGCGAGACTAGTCTGTTTTAGTTACTTTCATAGTGTCATGTCTTACGGTATTTTATTTTGGGGACGGGCTGCAGACATCGATTCTATTTTTATTCTGCAGAAAAGAGCAATCAGAGCCATAAATAACCTCCGCAGGCGCGATTCTCTGAGGGAACTGTTTAAGGAAATTAACATCATGACGGTACCTTGTCAATATATCTACGAAAACATCATGTATGTAAGAAAAAACTAACATCTTTTTAGTAAAAGAGGTGAAAGACATAATTATAGCACTAGAAATAGGGACCTATTAGTTCAACCAGGTTTCAGACTGGCTAAAGTAGAGTCATATTTTATTTTTTTTAACCACGTCATTTTTTAAGCGTTTACGACGTACGGCATTTCATACAAACTTTCAAGCCCTTGTTTTTCGAAATGAATGAACCGATTATAATGAAACTTCGTACGCATAAGCAGGATACAAAGGTCTAAAAGTTACTTAAGAACATTTCGCCGCATTTTGCCGCTGACGTCGCACACATGCTGCGATTTGCAAGAAACTCGCGTCGTTGGCGCTTTACCACTGGAAATTCGCGACGTTAACGTCGCGTCTGCGAAACGTTGGCCCTGCGCAGACTTTGGAGAAGCGCCAACCCTCGTAAAACGCCAGTGGGATAGCGTTCTTACACTGCTGCTGAGCAGCGTATCCATAACTTCCCTTGAATATCGCTGAAACGTATTTTTTCTTCCACAGTTGGTTCCGGTGGGTTGTCTGCATAGCTGTGCTGGGTCTGATCGCATTATACCTATATATAGATGTGAGACACGACCCTGAGAGACTCATCTCTTTGATTGGACTTGGTATTATCTTGCTGTTAGGTGAGTGGAACTATTCGTTTTGTTACATAATCTAAATTTCATATTATAAAGAGATGAGATTTGTTTTTTTTTATGTTTGTTTGTGACGCTTTCATGCTAAAACGGCTGAACAGATTTAGATGAAATTTGGCACGTGGGTAGGCTATGACCTGGATTAGGACATTAGGACTTTTTATTCCGATAATACCACGGGATCCAGACGTATGCGGGCGAAACCGCGGGGCGCAGTTTTGGATTTTGGTATTGTCTCTACAAAGTCAAAAGGTACGTTTTCAGTTTTGAAAACGCACATCTTGCTAAGTCCATAGATCCATCTTGAATCAAACCACAAAAAAATCCGAAGTATGAGTTTTAGGTGTCCAATTTCAGTAGGCAGTACCTTCTCCTGTGGATTGCCGACTCCCGGGCTTAATCTACATCATTTGCTTTTGCCCCCAGGTTTCGTGTTCTCAGCCCACCCTGGTCGAGTGAACTGGCGGACAGTGTCCACTGGTCTGCTGATCCAGTTCGTGTTCGGAATCATATTCATCAGGTGGACCCCTGGACGGGTCGCGTTGCAATGCTTCTCTGATAAGGTAGACCTTCAAACTTCACATTGGTTAAATCTTTTACAAAATATCTTGATTTCGATAACACTCCTAAGGTTTGGGCTATTCTTCAATTTATGTAGTTTTCGTATACACGTTTTTTTGTTTATTAGCTTACAAACACTGTCCCACTGCTGAGCAAAGGTCTCCCCCAAATCCTTCCAGGCATCCTTGTCTAGAGCCACCTCGATCCTACCCTTGCGATACGCGTCTAGGTCGTCTCGCCACCTCTTCCTAGGCCGGCCTCAGCGACGCCGCCCGTCCCCAGGCGGTCACTGTGCTGGCGGCTGACGTAACCCGCCCAATCCCATTTGAGATTGTCTTATTGCCCGTTTTTTGTAAATTGCCCATTTCCACTTACACTACGCGACACCTAACTGTAATGCTAATGAAAGTGTATCTACTGCTGATTTTTCAACGCTCGGCTCGACTAGTATTACATTTAGGTGCAGTTAAAGTGACCTCTGCGCTGCCATAGACGACGCCGTGGAAGTGGCGAAGTTTTGGGCCAAGAAGATCTGAAATACAGTCGTGCCAGCGACACGAAGAAGAAGATAGGTGTTGCGTAGTGTTGTTGAAAACGGGCATTCGAAGTTTATGACCAGATCAGGAATTGCTGCGATGAATGTACGAGATCTCCGAAGCTTATAGGTGTCTCGAACCGTCACCTATCCACCCCCAAGTCTTCAGCGAGTCCAGTTGTCCTCTTGTAGATCCTTTGATCCAGGCTGTAGCCAGGTTTACCCAGGAGTTAATAACTTTGTTCTTTATGTTAATTACTTCTATTTCCTTCCTCAGGTAGCGACTTTCCTGTCGTATGGTGTGGAAGGTGCTGCCTTCGCGTTTGGAGATCTGCTTGTGAGGACTGAAGGAGTCTTCGCATTCAGTGTGAGTTGTGTTTTATTATGCAGCTGTTCATACATAACTGGCAAAATGAGGGCAATGAGAATTTTACGTAGGTATGTACAATACACCTATGGGCGGGGCGCCTACCTCTTCAGGGGTCCCTCCAGGCAAAATTATAACTTATTGTAAGTCTAACTGGTTGGTGATGCAATGTGTGCTTGATGTAGACTACGAGATCGGCAGACTGTGGAGCAGAGATGACAGGGCGGATTTCAACTATAGTCTAATAGGTAGATCGAAGTCAATTTGTAAGACTGTCATCTACCCTAGGATTTCGACCAGCGCTTCCCTTGGTAATTTTCAGTGACATATATTATCAGGATGTAGTGACGGCCCGTGGCTAAATAATAACAGCCGCACAGGTCGATCGATCAG
The DNA here is from genome assembly GCA_951800025.1 of Oligia strigilis. NCBI lineage: Eukaryota > Metazoa > Arthropoda > Insecta > Lepidoptera > Noctuidae > Oligia > Oligia strigilis. Next base: position 8,486,862 of record OX637567.1, read on the forward strand.
GTTAAGCTACGCTGTCCGCGGTTGGTCTGTGGATGGGTGACCATCTTTACATACCGAGACCTCTCCGTGCCTCGGAAAGCACGTTAAGCCTTTGGCCCCGGCTGTCATTCGTGGATCTTTGACAGTCGTTACGGGTAGTCAGAAGCCCGAAAGTCTGTCGACCAGTCTTACCAAGGGGTATCGTATTACCCAGTAACTGGGTTGTGGAGGTCAGATAGGCAGTCGCTTCATGTAAAATACTGGTGTTCATCTGCATCCGGTTAGACTGGAAGCCGACCCCAACATAGTTGTGAAAAGGCTAGGCAGATGATGTAGTGACAAAATGTTGACGGCTTGGTCATGTAGAGAGGATAAATTAAAGGCGACTTACAAAAGGTATTTACAAGGAAGGTGTGAGTGGAAACGCCGGGAAGGGACGCCCTAGGAGGACAAATAAGTGTGTCCTTATGATGTTCTTCAGATAGGTCAGGGTGCGTAGTACTCGCAACCGGCGTGCGTGTATGACCAGATGTATGAACGTAAACGAGGCAAAAGGAGTATTAAGGATAGTAGCAGGTGGCGTCCTTTAGTTTCTGCCTACCCTCATGGGAGGAAGGCGTAAGTTTATGTAGGTATGTATGTTGGGAACACCCAAGGCAAACGATCGCGCGGTCGTTCACCAACACGATGGACCGATCAGGTGAAGGAATCATCGTCCACTAAATTTTACACGGTGGTAAGGGATACGCTGGACAGAAACCGGTGGAGACGGATCATCTGCTCCAGATGCAACTCCGAAGCTGACCACGATCCTCAGACATGAGGGACCGACTACAGAGAGAGGGAGTGTGTATATTATGAACAACTCGAACGTTTTTTCCACCAGAAAACTCTCAAAGGACAAACATATCTAACTTATCTTCTTCTCTTCCAGACCCTACCAGTGATATTCTTCTTCAGCATGCTGGTGGAGATGCTGTTCTTCTGGGGAGCGTTGCAGTGGTTCTGTATGAAGTTAGGGCTCGTCCTAAGATCAGCCACCGGCACTACGGTGTGTGAGAGCGTCATCGCTGTTGGAAACGTGTTTTTGGGGATGGTAAGATTATTTTTAAGAAATGAATTTGATGACTTTTTTTTGTGGGATCAATGACCGCTGTTAGTGAATTAGCAGTTTAAAAATCAGATTTTGTTTTGTATAGGTGTACTTCACAGATTAGTATCGATTTATAGAAACGATTAAAAACATATTTATTTTCTCAAATGATATTTCTAATAACAACATTGTCAGCGGTCGATAAGGGGCTTACATGACCTAACGCGCGGTCACTGTCGGACTGCATAGAAAAGAAAGTAAAGCGCGATGACACAACGCTGGTAATTTATTGCAAAATAGGTATGAAGCAATTATTTAATTACAAAAATCTATTGTTTGGACTAAAAAAATTAAAACATTGTGTTTTAGTATGATGCTTGTAAAATAATCTGACAAAAAATCGTTTTTAGAGGTATCTTCATGATTTTTTTCTATCGTATCAAATTAGTTGTACTTATTAAGTTTTCAACACACTATCTACATAGCATATATCCTGGAGAATATCATATATTTTTCTGATTTTGTTTACTTTATTTGATCATAATTATATACTTTTATTGTTTCTAAAACTTGCGTGTTTTGTGTTTAGGTCCAAAAAAACATCAAATCTTTTTTATTTTTATTTTGATCGTGTTTAGTTAACAATACCCATCACGCCTGCCAAGTCTCGCTAGCTAATTTAATTTGACCTTGCTTAACGAGAGTGTAGCTCTTTGTGCCGAGGTCTATAAAGTTGGTGTCTGTTGTACGGTAGCTGTTTATACGAAGTACCTTCAAAGCATTCTCTTTTCAGACAGAGTCAGTGCTGCTGGTGAAGCCCTACCTTCCTCTGCAGACACCTTCGGAGTTACACGTGGTCATGTCATCTGGATTCGCTACTGTGTCAGGTAAGTCGACACAATATTGCAGCGGTATTTACAACGCCACATGCGAACAACGCGTCATACTGACGTCACACAAATCCTGCATCGCGCAAGCAGAGTTTACCGCGCAACTAGCATAGATACAACGGCCCGACATGAATCATCGGGCAGTTGCCCGCCAGACACAACACCCGTCTGGTCGGAGGATCCTCCCTTTTCTATAGAGTATGAGTGAACTTTACACCTTGTTCCTCATCCCTCTATAATATAATTATATTTCTAATAAAAACTAGCAACAGGCGGCCGTAACTTAGGTCCAAGCACAGAATAGATAATATTATGGTCCAAGCCTTTTTTTAGACCTTTCAGCCAGATAAGTATTGTATTTCGGACCTTAATCCGACAGACGTAAAGTTCAATTTACAACGTACCAAGTGGCGAAGGGTGAATTTATGACGGAGGTAAAGCCGGAGCAAAAAAAAGCCAAAAAAATGTTAATAGACCGTTTCATTCAATTCCTATTTCGATCAACTTTTCTCTCTTTTTTTTTCCTTTTTTTTCTCTTTTATCTACTTTTCTTTTTTTTCATGCGAATTAGCGAAAAATGATAAATTATTGATTACTAGCTGACCAGGCAACGTTGTTTTGCCATATAATTTTGTCATATTTCTAGCTGCCCGGTGCTACTTCGTTCGCGTGGGGTGTCCTACCCCTTACCTACACTACTCCTACACTACTCCTACCCTACTCCTACCCTACTCCTACCCTACTCCTACACTACTCCTACACTACTCCTACCCTACTCCTACACTACTCCTACACTACTCCTACCCTACTCCTACACTACTCCTACACTACTCCTACCCTATCCTACCCTACTCCTACACTACTCCTACACTACTCCTACCCTACTCCTACCCTACTCCTACCCTACTCCTACACTACTCCTACCGAATTTTCTTTGCTATAAACCTCACGGAGCCCGAGACCTTTCCAACGAATGCAAAACCGTGGAAATCGGTTCGTGCGTTCTGGAGTTATAGCGTCAGGAAGGAAAACCCGACTTATTTTTATACAAGAGTGGTTGTGTACTGAATTTTCGAAGGGAAGCCGGTGGGAATCGAGTTGTATGGTACCTACGCCACTGGTGCCTCCTACTCGGGTTTAAAATTCGTTTTTGTATTTAGAACTTAATTATTGTTGGAATAACGTTCACAATTTAAAAAGGGTTCTATCTATCTACCTACCTTACATAAAAAGATCTTTCTTTCCTTCTGACGGACGCTGGTCAAGATTGCTGGACGTATCTGGCTTAAGAAGGCTAGAGACAGAGAAATGTGCTAATTAAGCCCTTTCATTTGATACCCAACACGGCACGATTAAAACCCTTTAACGGACATAAAGTCATGAATGATAATATATTTCTATTAAGGTCTTGACTTTATGTCCACTAGAGGGCGCCATATTCAATTTATTGTGACGTCACATATCAAAATCAAAATCAAAATCAAAATATTTTATTTCACATAAGCCTACATGGGCACTTATGAAACGTCAGAAGCTAGGTGCACGGTTCCAATTGGTCGTTTCCTATGGAGAAGAACCGGCAAGAAACTCCACGGTTACTCTTTTTAAAAATAATTGGCTTTTACAATATTTTCAAATTACAGTAGGAATGGGAGGATAGCGTAGGCCTGTCAACAAGTATCAGGTACTTGATAAAAAATAAAAAATGGTCTACAGATCTAAAGTCTACAAGGCCTACAAAGTCCTCACATTTACAAAATAAGAATCTATCAAAAGGATAAATAAAAACCTAATAAAACATAGTGATATGATTCCCATTACAACCAAAAATAAAGAGATGAAAAATTTTAATTGTCTGTATATAATGTCAAGTAATAAAGAGATTATGTCAAAAAAGTATGTAAAAAAAGTAAAGTAAATACAAAATGAACATCGTAATTTAAGAGCAGTTAATAGACATTTAAATAGTTAAGCCGTTAATGAGGAGCCAGGGAAGCCACATGTGCAGAAGGAATCATTGCCAAACTACCTTGTCTTCAACATAGTCTTTAATCTTATAATATGCTTTTTTGATAAGGACACGTTTGATGAAGGTTTTGAATTTTCCATCGCTAAGTTCTGTAACCGGCTTTGGCAACTTGTTATAAAAACGGACGCCGTTTACAAGAAATGACTTGCTAGTTTTAGTTAATCTAAATTTAGGTTACACAATTTCATTTTTACTACGTGTATTTATATTGTGGAAATCGCTTCTTATTTTGAAGAGTCCTAAGTTTTTGCGAACATACAAAATACTTTCTAAAATATAAAGAGAAGGCAGAGTTAGTATATCAATTTCTTTGAATTTGTTTCTAAGAGACTCGCGAGGACCCATTTGATAGATTGCGCGGATTGCCCTCTTTTGTAAAATGAAAATTGATTCTACGTCAGCTGCCGATCCCCACAGCAGAACACCATAAGACATAATGCTGTGGAAATAAGCAAAGTATACTAACCTAGCTGTGGCTATATCTGTCAACTGCCTTATTTTTCTTACTGCATATGCAGCTGAACTTAATCTACCTGAGAGAGCTCTAATGTGTGCGCCCCATTGTAATTTTGAATCTAAAGTAATTCCTAGAAATACAGTTTCCGTAACAGCGTCTAGTTTTTTGCCATCAAGTTCTAAATTCAGACCCACTTGAGGTACATTTGGTAACGAGAACTTAAGATATTTAGTTTTGTTCGCATTAAGTAAAAGATTATTAGCTGCAAACCATTTCGAAAGAACAGCCAGACTCTCGTTAACATGTAAGACATCCGTATCTTTTCTATCTATTTGAAAAATAAGGGAAGTGTCATCCGCGAATAAAATGATATCCGACAAGTTAGCCATCATGTAAGGAAGGTCATTAATATAAACTAGAAATAGGAAAGGGCCAAGAATTGAGCCTTGAGGCACGCCCATCTTAACTAAAGACCCCGATGACGTCGCCCCATTAACGTTTACTTTTTGCTGCCGCTTTGACAGATAGGAAAGAACAAGATCAGCAGCTTGTCCACGAATTCCGTAATGGTATAATTTACAGATCAGTGTATTATGGTCAACGCAGTCAAACGCTTTTGAGAGGTCACAGAAAACGCCAATTGCATCCTGGGACTTCTCCCAGGATTCCAAAATGTGACTGATGAGTTTTACTCCCGCGTCTGTCGTCGACCTACCTTTCGTGAAACCAAACTGGCGACTATGTAAAATCCCATTTGAATTAAAACGTGACAACATCTGGTCCAGCATGATTTTTTCATAGATTTTGCTCATAGCTGGTAGCACAGATATAGGTCTATAATTAGAGGGATCAAACTTACTACCCGATTTGAAAATTGGTACTACTTTACTATGTTTCATTAAGTCGGGAAACGTACCGCTGTCTAAACATTGATTAAATATGCCTGTTAGGGCAGGGGCAATTGTGTCAATAATTTCTCCAAGAACCTTAACAGAAATCCCCCATAAGTCTTCAGTGTTTTTTATGTTAAGACTTTTAAATGCTTTTTTAATTGTGGCAACAGAAATGGGCTGGAATTCAAAGCTTGGAATATCCTTATTAAAGTTTTCTTTAAGAAGAGCTTCAGCTAATATAGGTGATGAGGGGAGAGACTTTGTAACCTCTATTGGGATGTTGGTAAAGAAATTTTCTAGTGTCTCAGCAACTTTTAACTTATCTGAAATGGTTTCATTATCAATTTTTAGGGACAACTCATTCTGATCTCGCTGTTTTGTGTTTCCAGTTTCTTTGTTAATTACCTGCCACACAGCTTTTATTTTATTATTAGACATACTAATTTTGTTACTTATTAATTTAGATTTAGCCTCAGCGCAGACTCTTTTGAATATTTTAGAATAATTTCTTACATAATTATGAAGGGCTTGATCAGAAGTTAATGATTTCTCGTGATACAGATTATATAAAATATCTCTGCTTTTTCTTATGCCAGCAGTGGCCCATTCACTAAATTTTGGTTTAGTATTGATAGTAACTTTTTTTACAGGACATGCTTTATTGAATTCTTGGCATACTGTAGAAAATAGTGTACCATAGTTTATGTTGGGGTCTTGTGAATCAAAACTTGCTGTTGAAAGATTGCTAAGAACATTATTATTAAACATTTTCAATTTATTTTTAGTTAGAGGTCTTAATTGAATTGATTTATCAATGTGTAATCTTTTACCTAAGTCAAATGACACAAGTTGACCAGTATGGTCAGACCTGACGCCACTAATTAAAGACGAGTCTTTTATTTTACAATTAGTGAATACATTGTCGATGCATGAAGCTGAAGTTGCTGTTATTCTAGTTGCTTCATTAAATATACATTTTAAATTAAATGATTTAAACAATGAAATGAGCTTACATTTTTCTGGTGAATTAACTAATAGATCAATATTTAGGTCACCACAAACAAAAACAAATTTACTATCTTTAAAAAGTTTACTAAGTATTTCTTCCATTATGATCAAAAATGATGACAAATTTGAGGCTGGTGGTCTATAAACACATAAGAAAGTATGGCCTTCAACTTCTGCACATGCTACCTCACATAAGCGATCAACAGAGCAAGCAGTGATATCCTTTCTTTCTTTATACCTAAAAGAACTATTACATAATATCAAAGTACCACCCCCTAATGAGGACCTGTTGTGCGCACTGGCAACTGAAAAATTATTTACATTAAACAACATTCTATCCGGTTTTAACCATGTTTCACAAAAACATAATATATCATAACATAACCAGCGGACGATCAAGACGCTTCCAACGATATCTCACTTGTCCAATTATGACTAGCAGTTTAGAAGTTATGAGGGAACAGGTGAACATACATACATACATATGTACATACCTACATACATACATACCGGTCAAAATCATACCCCTCCATTTCTAAAATAATCTAATCATTAGACTCCAGAGTCCACCAGTTAATCCAATATGACCTTGTAAGTACCTACTGTACCTACCAGTACCTACCTATTAATCAGGTGATCAAATCCAAGAGCTGATTACAGCGATTGATTACAGTATTTTCCCACGTCACTTACCTACCTCATGTAAATAGTAAAGTAAATCAACAATTTTAATAAAGGCTCCTACAAACAGGCGCGACACGCGATATAATCGCGGGCGACACAAAGGCACCGCTCGACTCGTTGCGCGACTTGCGGTGCCTTTGTGTTGCGCGCGATTTTATCGCGGTTTTATACTTATCTATACTATTAATAAAGCTGAAGGGTTTTTGTGTAAACGCGCTAATCTTTGAAACTATCAGTCGGATTTGCCACAGCCACTCCTACCGTTAGCGTGTAACGCAATTACCCCGCTGAAATCTACGGAGACAAAGTTATAAATCAAATAAAAATGTGTAATTATTTTCAAGGTAAAGTAAGGGATTTATTAACTTTAACAAACTGACAACTCTATCGATTATCTTGAGCGAAAACATGATTAAACCATGAATGAAAATAATTGGCTATTGTTTACATTTTGACCTCAAATTAAACGTTGTTTTGTTACCTTAGATGTCCGAATTGTCAGAAGGAACACGACTGGTTTTATTTTTCCATGAGTTTTGATTCATGGAGATGTTTACAAGATATTGTTCTGGGTCTGTCGCACGAAGAATCTAATAGGTACACTTAGCAATAATAGTCGGTTTCGAAGTACCAACAAACCATGCTTTAAGGCTCCTACAAACTGGCGCGACGCGCGATATAATCTCGCGCGACACAAAGGCACCGCTCGTTGCGCGACTTGTGGTGCCTTTGTGTCGCGTGTCGTGTCGCGCCTGTTTGAAGGAGCCTTTAAACTACGGACTAACAAACTAGTGGGGTAATTGTGTAACACACTAACCCCCTTACTAATAAACGTTGTATAGCGTCTGTATAGTTACACAACGCTTTGTCTTCTTCTTTCGAAAGTCAAATTACTGACGACTGAAAGAGACAACTGTATAACTATTCATCTGATAAAATACGTTTATTAGTAAGGGGGTAGTAGCAATAGCTTCTATTTTGACAGTTCAACAACATTCATTGCGTTATTTTCGTTATTGACCAGACAAATTTTTCAAAGTTATGCAGCAATGGATTAGCGATATCCTTCAAAATTATTCAGATAGTGATTGACAGTGTGTTTACGCAATGAGGGTGCTGGAACTGCTGGACTCCTTAGCGTTTGCCCTGCTAGCTATGAGACAAAATTAGGCTAGGCGTATGCTGGGAAGCAGGTGACGCAGCGCAGCACAGCGCAGGGTAGGCGAGACAGACATAGTCCGCGAGCGTATGCTGTGACGCAGCACGTATTCGCGTTCTAGCTGGTACAAAGAATAGACGTGTTCGAGTCGCGCAGGAATCTGTGCTGGCACTACAACGAGGCGCAGAGCAGGGCAGACACATGTCTGCGTCTCACGTGCCTGCGCCGCAACGTACGCAGTACTCGGTACTTTCATGCATTACAAAATCTGCTCTGCCCTGTGCTGCGCGGGATGCGTCGCCTGCTTCCCAGCATATACGCCTAGCCACTGTCGTTGAGCGTTTCTGGATTCGATCCTCTGTTCTGGCAAAATATATTTTGTTAAAAAGTCTAGTCAAAATCGGTCCAGCCGTTTCGGAGATTATCATTAACTTGACGGAATCTACAATCCATCATCTGCGATATAGATCTATAGACCTCTGGGGGAACACAGGGTCGTGATTATTTTGAATCACAATTTGAATATAACTATAATTAAAGTAGATAAATTATTTACTAATTGTAGGAATTTTAAAGTATTATCATACTTATGTAGGTATAAACTAGCAGCGCCCCGCGGTTTCACCCGCATAAGTGTCGATCCCGTGGGAATATCGAGATAAAAAGTATCCAAATTTCATCTAAATCGGTTCAGCGGTTTAAGCGGTTTATTAGTATGAATAAGCACTTGAGTGAGATACGAGATACCTGAGATACAATTATTTCTACCTCATGTAAATCAATTATTTCAATAAAAAATTTCATAAGCCATAATAAAAAAAAATCTTAAGTCACATTAAAACTTGGAACCCTCTCCATCAGGTACAATATTGGCCTCCTACATCGGTTTTGGCGCGGAACCAGCTCACTTAGTGACAGCTAGTGTCATGTCCGCTCCGGCTGCTATCTGTTACTCCAAGCTGCTAATGCCAGAGACGAAGAGGTCTCTTACTACTGTGGACAATATCCAGCCTGTCATTGTGTAAGTTGGAAATCATAAGCATAGCAAAATTACACACACACCCACACCCCTCCACTCATTGACATATATATTACTAGCGTAAGGACCGGGCTAACGGCGCGACTAAATGGCACCAACGCGCTGGCCCTAAAATGACGGTTTTAGGGCCAACGCGACTCAGTTGACAGTGGTGCGCGCGAACTTCGAACTTCGAACGAAGAACTTCTATGTAAAATGTTCAGACGGGCGTATCCTTACTTTTGAAATCATTGCCTCCACTGCTGAAAAGAAAAGAAATCATCTATAGTCTATAGGCTCCTCCTCTCTTCGAGAAGGAGTGGGCCGTAATCTACCACGCGGGCCCAGTGCGGGTTGGTAGATATGACATAGAGTATGTGACATCTACCTACCAGCACTAGACCCGCGTGTCTTCGAATTGTGGTTCTACGACATGCGAGTTTCCTCACGATGTTTTCTTTCACCGTTTTGAGAAGAGTGGTGGTGAAATTATTTACACAAAATATAGCTCCTCACAGGACTGAGTTCGAACCCTCGACCTATAACTTGTAAGTCGGGTTAAAAATCCAGAACGCCCACTCTTTAACACTTCCAGTGGGTTAGCTGGGACCAAAGACTATATTCTCTTTGGCTGGGACGAAGCAGCGCAAAGAACTCTCCAGCAACCCGTTGGTCTCGTGGTTGCAAGCGCGAATGCTGAGCGTGGGGTCCTGGGTTTGATTCCCGGGTCGGATAAAGTGTTATTGGGTTTTCCATTAGGAATTTCTTAGAAGTCCGAAGTTTGGAAGTTGGCGGTTTAATACCCCCGTGCCTCGAAAAGCCGTTGGTCCTGCGCCTGAACTCTCCCCGGTCGTGTCGGATTGCCGTCCCATCGGACTATGAGAGTAAAGGAACAGAGAGTGCACCTGTGTTTGCGCACACACTTGTGCACTATAATATCTCCTGCGTACCTGGCTAATCTCTATTGAGATTGGCCACCGTCAGTGCCGTAGCTGCATTGTGGAGCCACTCCGGTATCACCGGGTGCCTACTTATCTCCGTCGAATAGTCGAGGCGTATTTGACGGACAGAGCCGTCATCTACCCCGGTCGCGACGGGGAGTGGATCCGGCGAGAGATGTCGTGCGGTGTCCCGCAGGGATCGGTTCTGGGGTCGTTCCTGTGGGACATCGGCTACGACTGGGTGCTGCGGGCCGACCTCCCTGATGGCGTCAGCACGGTTTGCTACGCTGATACGCGCTGGTCCTGGCGCAGGGGAGGTCGCATCAGGCGCGGCCGACGCGATGACACGCGGGGTTGCGATAGTCGTGGAGAGGATCCGGCAGTTGGGTCTCGAAGTGGCATTGCATAAGTCCGAGGCCATGTCGTTTCATGGGTCCCAGAACGCGCCACCATCGGGATCCCCACTAACGGTAGGAGTGGTTCATATCGCCGTCGAGACGACGATGAAATACCTGGGTCTCGTCCTCGACAGCCGGTGGAACTTCGTCGAGCACTTCCGACGTTTGGCCCTCAAACTAGAAGGGGCCGGGACCGCCTTCAAGCGGCTCTTGCCCAACCTGAGGGGGCCAAACGCCTCCTGCCAGAGGCTTTACGCGGGGGTCGTGCGGTCCATGGCCCTATACGGGGCCCCGGTGTGGGCGCGTTCACTGCGGCGGCGAGCCGCCCACTACCTGAACGCGCCCCAGAAGGTGGTAGCCGTAAGGCTTATCCGGGGCTACCGCATGATCTCGGGCGAAGCGGCAAGCCTCCTTGCCGGACTGCCGCCATGGGATCTGGATAGTCCTCGCGCGCCTGTATTAGTGGCGCGCGGAGGCACTACGCCCGGGGGGAAAATCCGCTTCCGCGGCAAATCGCGGCGGAGCGGACGGATCTCCGGCGTGACCTCATGGCGACATGGAAAGAGCGACTGTCGCAACCCAGCGCAGGGCACGCCACGATACTGGCGATAAGAACCCTCTTTGAGGAGTGGCTAGAGAGGCACCACGGCGCCCTCACCTACCGCCTGACGCAGATCCGCCTGACACGGAAGTTTTGGGAGGTTCCTGCACATCATCTGGCGGGAGGAAACGCCCGGGTGTCACCATTGCCAGGATCACCCAGAGGACACGGTGGAGGTCTGCCCCGCTTGGGCGGAGCACCGCCGTTTCCTTGTTTCCTGCGACTACAGTGGCTCACACACTTGTTAAAGTTCAACTACTTTTGCATTTTTTTTTTTTAAATAACTTGTAAATATGTGAGCACCATGTATCTATCACTTATTTGATTTACCTGTCATTGCTTAATTTTTAATTCTTTTTACCTTTTGTGGTAGACTAATTTTATTATGGGTGCATCGTGTTCACATATAATTTTTATTATGTATACAAGACCTTGTAAAACATTTTTAAAAGAGTAACGGTGGAGTTTCTTGCCCATTCTTCTCCATACGAAAACTACCTTTTCGAATGGGCGACTAGAATCATTTCTATTTAGTTTTTTTTTTGACGTTCAAAAGTGCCTTTAATGTGCCTATTTGAAATAAATGATTTGACTTTGACTTTGAGGCGATCGGCAGCGGCGGCGACCTCTCGCGTCCGGCCCTGGTGTAAGCCATGGTCCGGGGCGAGAGGGAGTGGGAGGCAGTCACCTTCTTCTGCGAAGCAGTCATGCTAGCAAAGGTGGCGGGACGGCTCAGGGAGAGAGCCTCCCATCCCAGCCGCCGCGGGAGATGCTCCGGGCGTCGGGAGCCGCGCGACCACTCCCGGCCTCCGTAGGCGTGGACTTGCGGGCGGAGAGTAGGTAATGGGTAGCTCACGGGCTAAAGAAGGAACACGGGTGGGTTTTAGTCAGTAAGAGTCTGACACTCCCTTCCGCTCCACCCAGAGCGGGTCATATGATGACTTCCCAACCGAAAAAAAAAAAAGGGCGCGGATATAGCAGCTGCTCTCGCACCGGGCGCATAAAAGGCTAATTACGGCACTGGCCACCGTGACCGAAAACGGTCGGGGAGGCTATTATTACTAGGTATTATGTTTTTAAATTTTCATCGGCGAGGCCTGTACCTATTCGTTAGATATTTTTTTTTACATTTTTCATCAAAACTCGAAAACTATGCGGCCTGAAAGAAAGAAATATTTGAGAATGTGCAAACTGCTCTCTTTCATATATGATACCCCACATGCCCTAGTAGCCCTATCTACTTCGAATTTTTCAGACCCTCTTTCAGCCGCTGTTGCAAAAAAAAAATTCTTTCTTATGCAAAATAGTTGGGCAAACGTCATCTAAAACTATTCCAAATTTCAAGTTGATAGCATTAGTAGTTCTTGAGATATCCAGCTGTGAAAGATAGACAGACAGACTGAGTCTCACCATAAGGGTTCCGTTTTTACCATTTTGGTACGGAACCCTAAAAAAAACGATGCTTCTTCATCTAATAGTATAATATGTATTTTTCTTCCACAGCGAGGACCAATCAGTTCTCTCCGCGGCCACCAGAGGCGCCACCAACGGCATAGCCTTAATCCTGAACATAATAGCCAACATTATCGCCTTTGTGGCCTTCATAGCCTTTGTCAACGGCGCGCTGGGTTATTTTGGAGGAATGCTGGGCAATCCTGATATCAACTTGGAATGGATTCTTGGGAAGGTGTTCATTCCACTCTCATGGGTTATGGGTGAGTACAAGATATCATCATCATCATCATTTCAGCCGAAAGACGTCCACTGCTGGACATAGGCCTCTCGCAAGCACCTCCATTTCGACCGGTTCTGTGCTTTTCGCATCCAACGGGTTCCTGCGGTCTTTATAAGGTCGTCGGTCCACCTTAAGGGAGGCCTTCCAACGCTACGTCTTCCGGTACGCGGTTACCACTCCAGAACCTTTCGGCCCCATCGGCCATCTGTTCTGAGAGCAATGTGCCCAAGATATCGAATATACATAATCTACAGGGTTCCTGGAAACTCGACCACTTCCTTGCAGGAGGTGATAGGGGAGCTAAGTGACAAATTAAACCCCCCATTTATGTATGGCCGAAAACTAAGACTGGTTGTCAGACTTTCGGGCTTCCGACTGTCAAAGATCCACGATTGACAGCCGGGACCAACGGCTTAACGTGCTAAGTAAAACTGGTTGTCAGACTTTCGGGCTTCTGGCGACCCGTGACGCCTGCCAAAGATCCACGATTGACAGCCGGGACCAACGGCTTAACGTGCTTTCCGAGGCACGGAGGGGTCTTGCTTGATATGTACAGATGGTCACCCATCCACGAACCAACTGCGGCAACCGTAGCCTTAGCCACAAGCCCTTGACTGCCCTGTGCTTTAACTGAAAGATAAACATAATTATGTTTAACAAAATACTTACTGTTTATTATGTATTTTATTACGAAGGCAAGGTGCATTTATTTCATTGTTAGTGCATGCATGTCGCGTTAAATACCGATAATAATTATAACCGTGCCTCGCATACTCAGTAACAATAATTTCTTATTGTTTCGTTGGGGCGTAACAAATGTCTTAACATTTAATTTCATTGTTTTTCTCTGAAAACGATATTACTTAATATTTTAAACGGTATTGTTGTCGAGGTTATTTGTAAAGTTGGTTTCGTAACGAATAATATTGGCCATACATACCTAATAAGTATATGTGTATAATGTGCACATATTGAAATGAGGGAAACTAAGCTTAATTTTATCGACGGAAAAAATATTTTTTAAAATAAAAATTATACCTAATATTTTTAAAATTCTTTTTCGCTGCTGTGAGACCTGTGTAAACAATCGCCCCTCAATTGAGAATTATGTTTTTTTTTTAACAAAAATCTGATATTTTTTCATCAATTTTTACAATAATTGTAAAATTACTCAATAAAAGCCCCGATTACCTACCCTTTTTGATTACTTTAAATAATTCTCCATCGTATCAGATTTCTAATATACATATATAACTCAATCACAACATTTCCTATCAACTGTTAAAGAAAGGTCTTGCAATTTTCAATCACCATACTTTAGCAGGTAAAGATCCTTTTAAATATTTTTTTATATTTCCAAATATTTTATCCGTCGATAAAATTAAGCTATGTTTCCCTCATTTCGTTATGTGCACATTATGAAGACTCACACTGTATTTTGCCGGCAAAAAAATCTTGAGGTAACAGCCCACTCCCTCTCGAAGAGGCCTGTGTCCCAGCAGTGGGACCATTATAGGCTGTTTGCTGATTAGTTCTACGTCGATTCTCGGCCAATATGATTATTGCTTCACAATGGCGCCGATTCTGTTGTTCACAAACTAAACTAAATTTAAGTTCATGCATCTTTTTCTTTCTATTTAATTAAGAAAAGGACGGAAGATAAATATTAGTTTAGTCCTGTCAAATTAAGATACTCCATAGACAATTTAGACGAGATTAAAAAATTGGCTACTAAAAATACGTCAATTTACGTCAGGCGCTGACTAATTTGACAGGACTAAACTAAAATTTATCTTCTGTCCTTTTCTTAATGAAATAAAAAGAAAAAGATGCACTGAACTTAAATTTAGTTTAATTTGTGAACAACGGAATCGGCGCCAATATTTGTTCAATTTTCAGGAGTGCCGTGGGAAGAGTGCGAGCTGGTGGGTTCTCTAATCGGTCTGAAGACCGTAGTCAACGAGTTCGTGGCCTACCAGAGGATGGGGGAGATGAAGAAGGCAGGACTGTTATCGGTACGTGATTCGAATACTTACCTAACGTATTTCCATTGCGTAAGGACATCCTCACCAACCCAGCCCACCCAACAATTGCCAAACTTATGTGGCAGTCGGCATTGCTTGCTGAACAGATGGCCGATGGGGCCGAAAGGTTCTGGACTGGCGACCGCGTACCGGAAGAAGTAGCGTTGGAAGGCCTTCCCACAAGGTGGACCGATGACCTTGTGAAGGCCGCAGTGGACATCTTTCGGCTGAAATAATGATGACGATGAAAAAGGACATTCTCATGGATTTCCTGTGCTTAGCAAAACAAAAGTTTAAAACGCAACCAAAAGATACGGGCCTTTGTGTTCTGTTTATGCCGCTATTTTGACACTCGTAATGGAATCAAAACAAGAGCACTTCCCGTTGACCTAGAATCATGAAATTTGGCAAGAAGCAATGTCATGTAGGACAAGTAAAGGAAAAAATCCGAAATCCATAGTACTTACATTACAAAAAAAGAAAACGGGAAAAATATTCGAGACACGATTCCAGTGTTAAACTAATTTACTAACTATAATATAACTAATATACAAGGTGTAACAGAATAAACGCAAGTCCTGAAAGTAGTTCGTTCATAATTGATTACTGAATCAATTTCGGTAACATTTAAGATAGGTTTTTTTTTTTTAAATTATGTATTTTGCCATACTGATCGCCGATTGAGTCAAAGAAAATTAAATCTTATATCAAGGCAATAAGACTCAATTTTTAATGCATAAAGTAATGATAGGGTCAACACAATTTACTTAATAAAAATAGTTAGCTTTAAAAAAAAATTGTTTTGATCATTGTATTATGCTTTTAACTCAATACTCTAATTGGGGTGGGTGTATGAGGTCTTGCGTTCATTATGTTACGCATTGTATATTAAATAACTAATTTATTACTAATTTGTACGGAGCCCTCGGTGCGAGTCCGACTCGCAACTGTCCGGTTTTTTTATATAATATAATACCTATAATACCTTGGCCATTATGTAACCAGATGCTATTCTTTTATATAATATAATACCTATAATACCTTGGCCATTATGTAACCAGATGCTATTCTTTTATATAATATACCTATAATACCTTGGCCATTATGTAACCAGATGCTATTCTTTTATATAATATAATACCTATAATACCTTGGCCATTATGTAACCAGATGCTATTCTTTTATATAATATAATACCTATAATACCTTGGCCATTATGTAACCAGATGCTATTCTTTTATATAATATAATACCTATAATACCTTGGCCATTATGTAACCAGATGCTATTCTTTTATATAATATACCTATAATACCTTGGCCATTATGTAACCAGATGCTATTCTTTTATATAATATAATACCTATAATACCTTGGCCATTATGTAACCAGATGCTATTCTTTTATATAATATAATACCTATAATACCTTGGCCATTATGTAACCAGATGCTATTCTTTTATATAATATAATACCTATAATACCTTGGCCATTATGTAACCAACCAGATGTTATTCTTTTATATAATATAATACCTATAATACCTTGGCCATTATGTAACCAACCAGATGTTATTCTTTTATTTCCAGCCGAGATCCGAGCTGATCGCGACGTATTCTCTTTGCGGGTTCACGAACCCCGCGTCAGCCGGTATCATGATAGGAGCCATTGCAGCCATGGCGCCCAACCAGAGAGAAGTTCTGTCCAGTGTAAGTAAGAAAGAAAGAAAGAAAGAAAATACTTACGTTTTTTTGCGGCAAACATGACGCAGAAAAATAAAAACACAAAAAAATAACAATTTGGGAGAAAGTATGCGTCACGTCTACGTAAAACGGCCATCGCTCAGCATAATGCTAAGACCCTATATGAGACAGAACCCGTACTTACTTTAAGTACTTAAACAAGTTCATAATACCAGACTATTCTTGACCCACTGCTGGGCAAAGACTTCTTCTCATACAGAGGAGGCACCAGGAGTGATCACCACATAGCATACAAAGAAAAAAAAAAATTCACTCCACCACAAATTCATATCTACAGGAAGATTTTTTTATCACCATCCAAATTCCTCTACCCATGAATATGAACAACTTTCACTATGGGACCAACACTAAAATCACGAAAGAAAAATCAGCTGTTTCATACATTTTGGTCAAGTAGTTAAAAGTAGGTATTGAACTTTTCTATTAAACAGCTGTTTTTTTTTAGAGGTTTTTTAGACCTTATATGAGGTTGTTGGGTGTTTTTCCAATAACCCTGTATAGATAAGCCAATAGGCGGGGTGATTGCGTAACACACTAACAGTAGCAATGGCTTTACCAAGGGGTATCGTATTACCCAGTAACTGGGTTGTGGAGGTCAGATAGGCAGTCATACATATACATACATATTCAGCCTATAATGTTCCCACTGCTGGGACACAGGCCTCCTCTAGCTGAGAGGGACTGGGCCGTAATCCACCACGCGGACCCAGTGCGGGTTGGCAGATGTCACATGATAGGCAGTCGCTCCATGTAAAATACTGGTATTCAGCTGCATCCGGTTAGACTGGAAGCCGACCCTAACATAGTTGGGAAAAGGCTAGGCAGATGATGACCCATAACAATACCTACCTATTATTATAATATAATATTATTATACAATGTTATTTACAATGGATTATAATCCTTTGTTTACAGATAGCGGTGAGAGCATTCTTTGCGGGATGCGGGATTTGTTTCATGACTGCGTGCATAGCAGGTGGGTGTTATCTCACACTAAATTATAAATGTCAGTCTCGTTAATACATAACATGACACGTGTATTCTCTGAAGCGGTAGGCTGAGGTACTATACTATATATAGGGTGGCAGGAACACGACGCGCAAGCTGTTTAGGCCTCGGTCACGAAGTCAGCGATTGCGGCGGCGCAGACCCGCACCCTAATCTATACTAATATTATAAAGCTGCAGAGTTTGTTTGTTTGAACGCGCTAATCTCTGGAACTACTGGTCCGATTTGAATGTTTTTTTTTTATTTAAAAAAAAAACGTTGCCCCACACTAGGAATTTCTCCTGTATCGTGGGTGCGTTTACAAACATTTAAACTCACAAACAGCCAGACCCGGAACAACTACTTGTAGGTCATACAAATATTTGTTCCGTGCGGGAATCGAACCCGCGACACGCAGCGCAGCAGTCAATCGCTTAACCACTGCGCCAACCGTGCCGTCACGTTCTTTTAGTGTTGGGTAGTCCATTTATCGAGGAAGGCTATAGGCTATATAACATCACGCTACGACCCTTAGGAGCCGCGCAGCGTGTGACACCGCGGGGAACAGCTAGTAGCGTATAAAATGTTTTCTATCAACAAAGTTTTCGGCGAAACGTGCTGTCTAGGAATAGAGATTTCTATTAGCTTTGCTTCCTGTATGTAGTCGTATCGTACAAGCATGTTTCTATCTTAGGTTCCACACTCACCCGGTAAGGCATGCCCTCATAACGCCAGTTAGATTTAACTTTTAGTCCCATGTTCTATGCCTCCCTTGCGATGTTGAATGTCCGATCCGGCCGCGAGCTGTCAATTCGCCGGCCGTGATCGGTCCGATTCGGACCCACTCACACTCCTATGTTTGACGTCTATTTCGCTCCTAACTACTTATTCTATCTTGCTCAAACTTGAACAGAGTGTACTAAACAGAACAAGAAAGATATATAATCCTTGTCTAGTACTTCAAACGAATGAACGACGATTCTACAGACGCCTCACTCAGTAGTCCCGCGCCCGCGCGTCCTCACGGACACATAACGGAAGACGGTAGTGATTTGTGAAAATGTGTTTTGTGAGTGTATAAATGGGGCAACGTGGGGCAATTGATAAATTTTCGGCGCAACATGTCTTGTTCTTCCATACATCTCATATTCTCTATAGCCGTCACCTCAGTAGTCACCCCCTTTTCTATCCATACTTTAGATTAGACGGGACGGGGCCTGCGAGGAATTTGAAGAAACTATTGCCGTCGCCTTACCTCAAGTCTGCCCCCGTAGTGTGGACAGCTGCAGCTCAGACCGAAATTATCACAATAATTTTGACGAGATCGACGTTTCGTATTCCCCTTTTTTCTCCTCGAAAACTGAGCTGATTCAATTAATTTTTACATTAAAATTTTAAGAAGGAGTATGTCGTGTTCCTATAATTTTCTTTACTAATTAGTTGCTGAAAAAAAGAAAATGATAGGGACGTGTTTACAGAAGATCTTGATTAAATGAAAAAAAAAATTGCTCTAGCGTCATCAGAAAGTAAAAACTGGCCAAGTGCGAGTCGGACTCGCACACGAAGGGTTCCGTACTACAAGGCAAAAACGCCGAAAAAAACACGTTTGTTGTAGGGAGCCCCCCTTAAATATTTATTTTATTTTTATTATTAAAGTAAAAATACAACTGAGTATTTTGTGAATATTTCAAGTGCCTACCTGTTGCCATTATTGATATCGAGCAAAAAAGAGCAAAAAAATTTTGCGCGCGCAAAATTTTTCGATCGCGTTTGTTGTATGGGAGCCCCTCTTAAATATTTATTTTATTTTGTTTTTAGTATTTGTTGTTATAGCGGCAACAGAAATACATAATTTGTGAAAATTTCAACTGTCTAGCTATCGCGGTCCTTGAGATAAAGCCTGGTGATAGACGGACGGACAGACAGCGAAGTCTTAGTAATAGGGTTCCGTTTTTACCCTTTGGGTACGGAACCCTAAAAAGGGGAATGAATACATTTGTATGGAGAATCGCACGCCCTGGTCCCTCTTCTTAATCATCTCTCATACAGTCCATTCATCGTTTCTTTGGTCTTCCTACTCTTAAGGGCGAAGCTCTAAGGTGGCCCGCGAAATTCAAATTTCCTTACGTTTTTTGCAATTTGCTGGTCAGTATTAAGTTGTACGTTGATTAAAATATGATTCGCGGTCGTAACAAACATGTATTTACAGAATTATAATAATTAAAGTCATCAACACAACTCTCTAAGACCATGTAATCCCCAAATGTCAAGATTTCATGAAATAGTAATTCTTGGGGATTACATGGTCTTAGACAGTTGTGTTGATGACTTTAATGATTATAATTCTGTAAATGCATATTTGTTACGGCCGCGAATCATATTTTAATCAACGTACAACTTAATACTGACCAGCAAATTGCAAAAAACCTAAAAAAAATTGAATTTCGCGGGCTACCCTGGCGCTTTCACCTTAAACGGCCGAATCTACTGATCGCCAGTATAATCAGAACTGCCTGTATAATATAATCATACAGTTCGCTACTGATATAGATTTTATTGGAACGTTAAAACCAGATAGACAGGTTCTTCCACCTCCAGTCTGCCAATTTAAAACTGATGATACATAGGTATATAGAGGTATGAGGAACAGGGTGTAAAGTTCACTCATACTCTATAGAAAAGGGAGGATCCTCCGACCAGACGGGTGTTATGTCTGGCGGGCAAAGACTGCCCAATGATTCATGTCGGGGCCGTTGTATCTATGGTAATTGCGCGGTAAACTCTGCTTGCGCGATGTAGGATTTGCGTGACGTAGTATGGCGCGTTGTTCGCATGTGGCGTTGTAGATATCGCTACAGGTAATTGTTACTCAGTATTGTTTTTATGTGACACAAATTTATTTTTATTTATTTATCTAATTATGCATACACACGTTGCAGTATAAAACTGGTTTACATCCGTCACTTCACACATCAGGTTCAGTTGAAAACCAGCGTCAGGCACTAGTTGTCTGGCATTTTTGCTGAACTGGACCTTTTTAGCGCAACCGTGAGGCACACATTCCTGCACTTCTTACATCGGACTTTTTATTTTTACCCTTTTTATTTTTATATTTTCTGTTTTTCTCTGATGTATGTACGACTATTATCTGACTACCTGCTGTATTGTGTGTCTTTTAGTCTGTGCTAAATAAATGTATTTTCTTTCTTTCTTTCTTTTCTAATTAGGTTCGGTTGTTTGCCATCCAACACATCCTCTCAACATGATGGCAGCAACCCAATACCAACCTTATCGCACTGAAAATAAAGATCACTGTGATTGTGCCAGTTATCTTGGCTAATCTGTAAACTATAACAAACTTTTTTATTTTGTTTCCAGGTCTGCTGATGCCTGACAGCGCGTTCGGTTGAAAAGTGATATTTATTAATTTAAATAAAACGTTTAAATAGGCCTACCTACTTAATTTTATACAATTGTTATTTATTAAATAAAAGATTTTCGTACTAATTTTGGGTTTTATTCTGTTTTGTGGTCCAAATCTTCATTGCTTTATCATTTCCAGTAAATTGAAACTTCACTACAACGCTACTAATCTGCATTCTCGATTTATTTGCCAAAAACGTAAACAAATATGAGTTTATAGAAAAATAACTGTAATTCCTACAAAATAAAGTTCAGTTTACGCTACAACTTCAAACATTTTTGAAACTTTTTCTATTGTCCTAGTCACTCTGAAATCAACTTAATTACTATTACAATAAAGTTGATATTTGTTTAACTTGAAATAACACCAATTTGAAACGTACATTGGAATAGACTTCATGTCATTTTGGCGCGTGGCCAAAACCAGAATTTACGCCGCCATCTTGAAATGGCTGTATTACAGTCAAATAAAATGGCTGTACTACTTACAGTTCTTTCAAAGTTATTTTACCTCACCTGCAATCATATAGTCAGGAGATTAAAGATCCCTTTGATTCTGACAGTGATGCAAAATCACTAATTAAAGTAACTGTGAATGGACTGGACCAGTCTTACCAAGGGGTATCGTATTACCCAGTAACTGGGTTGTGGAGGTCAGATAGGCAGTCGCTTCATGTAAAATAGGTGCTGGTATTCAGCTGCATCCGGTTAGACTGGAAGCCGACCCCAACATAGTTGGGAAAAGGCTTGGCAGATGATGATGGACTGTATCAATTTAACAAACATGAAAAAAACAATAACGCTTCCCTGTCAATGCCATTCAGGTGCCAAAAATTCCTTGTAGGACTTTATCTTCCACACAGACAAAAAAGACCTTCCGGTCGATTCTGTAAAAATCTCACCGTGAAAACTTAGGTGAAGTGAGTTGGTTTTTGCTAGGAATTGACACTATTGACAGCTCACTCCACGCTCACTTCACCTAAGTTTTAACGGTGAAATTTTTACAGAATAGCACCGCTGGTCATTATATGACGTGCGTTATAAACGGCCAAGCCTCATATTTTGACTAAGGTGTAGAGTTTGTGAAGTTAGGGCGTGTAGAGTTAGAAGCTTGGCTCTACATGAGATCTGATAACTTTTTGGTTTCTTTCAGTGCGAGCCATATGTGGTCTCGTCTTGGCAACATTATACATGAAAATGTTTTTGATGGGATTTATTTATTCTACAACAGTTTAATCTAGATAATTATGTCCGCCTGTAAAAGTCTAGCGTCATTCTTAAACTCAACTCTTAACTGATGTAATAGATTTTCATGGCATCTGCAAACATTAGGTATTTTGAATGTTTGAAACACTCGCCGACATCATTAATGAAAAGTACAAATAATAACGGCCCCAGTAGCGAGCCCTGCGGTACACCAGAAGGGATAGTTGACCAGGAGGGTATAAAGCCACTGAGGACCGTTCTATTTTGCTCATCGAGTATTTCGGGACATCGCCAAGCGGTCGGTCGACTCTTCTTGTGACCAGAAGGCAGGCGCGGTCCGAAGGGGGGGGTCGCAGGGGACATGACCCCCCCAAAATCTAAGGTCAAATTGAAAAATCTCAAAAATTTGCCAAATAATAAAAGGAATGTAGTTAGCTAGAATGTTCCTTTTATTATTTGGCAAAGTTTTGAGATTTTTATAAATAAATTTATAATAACAGCGATAAATTTATAATAATAAAATTGTGTCTTGTGCAATAATGTTTATTTTATTCCAGATACCTATTTTTTATTAGTGTAGTGAGTGACCCCCTCCAAAATTTCAGGCTGCGACCGCGCCTGCCAGAAGGCTGGCTGCCATATGACGTGACAACGCTGCCAGCCTTTGAGGCACTTTTCCCACTGATAGCGATGCGGACGAATTTTTTGATGCTCAGTGAGTTCTTTCCTTTTTTTCCTTTTTATTATCCATACTTAATATTATAAATTCGAAAGTAACTCTGTCTGTCGCTCTGTCTGTCTGTTACCTTTTCACACCTAAAGCACTGAACGGATTTCGATAAAATTTGGCAGAGAGATAGATTGCATCCCAGGGAAGGACATAGGATAGTTTTTATCGACATACCTCGCGGGCGAAGCTGCGGGCGGAAGCTAGTATCTTTATATTATTATACCTTCATATGCCTTTTCTTAACATTTATATACTTGTACATAGTACCTACATACTATATGCAAGTGTTAGTGTTAATTAGTTATTGTATTATGTATTTAAGATTTCTTGTAAATTATAAAGACAAACCTATATAATTATATTGCAACCTATTTTGAAAATCTGGCTGAACCGAAATACATCATTCTAGAAATATGAAAAAAAAAAAACAATTTTTTTAACTGCCTTCCGTTTTCGAACACAAAGCCGTCAAAAAATGTCACTACACTATGCACATAACAGAATTAGGAATACAATATTTGAAAAACCTTTATTTAATAACTGTGAAGCGGTACAGTTATGATACCATATCGAAATTGCGAAGTATTCGCTAGTGTTATTTTCTTTTTTGTAATCAAAATTTTCTATAGTTTGGCTATTTGGTGTCGCGTTATGTATAAGAAGCAACCGACCTTAACGAGTATACCGGAACGCAACGAGGTGGAGGAGGAGCATCTCACAAACAAATGGGTGCCAAAGAAAAAGCATGAGGTGCTCAAAGCTAAGTATAAGTGCTTGAAGAAACTTTTCCAAATATATGATGCAAGCGTCATCGGGATTCTACCAGAGTCTTACGGACCTGATGGGTACCTAGAGGAAGATATAAAGTCTACCAGCAAAAGGAAAAAAACGCTCGCATCGTACGAAGACGGATGCTTGCGCTGGGACTACCGAAGTGTCAAGCGGTGACGTTTCTCTTCACTCGGACGAGGAAAAGGATTCGATAGCGACAGCTGTCATCAGAGACCTGAAGATCAAGAAATGTCTGTCCACATCCACGCAGATGGAGACCCAAATGTCCAAAGAGTACAAGTACGCCGCCGGTACGCAAGAGTCGAGAGACAACTTAATACTGGAACGAAACATGTCTGCGGAAGGCGATCTGGTGCGTGAACGCCAAGAGTGCGAGTTCACACAGACGAGCGACCCTCATCCGATGCCATATCTCCTGATCAACGAGAAGAGGATGCGGATGAAACCGACTCGGTTCCAATGCTTCATGCAACGAATCTTCGGGATCCGTCAGGAGAGACCGTACAAGAACTATGTCCTGCCGAATGGTCACATTTACGCGTCCAGCGACAACAATATCTCGGATAGTTTTTGCGACAAGCGTCGGCGTAGAGGGCTGAGGTTTCGTAGGCTGCGGCGCCCTAAGAAGATCCAGTCGGAGATTGCACTGAGGGACGCCAATAGTCCTGTGATCTTGAGCTACGTGCAGTCTGTGCAGAGGAACTGCTTGGCGGACACCACACCTCGCCACTGTCCTATCTTGGGATGCCTTATGATTTCTTACGGTGCGTGAGTACCCTGTAATAGTTGAGACAAGTCCTCTAACTGTCGACTTCCCCATACAGATTGTGGCAAGATGCAGCATTATACTTTCCATCGGTATATAACAGAGCTGTTCCACATTACGTTTGCCGATTCTCATCTATTACTTCATCATAATCCGCCTATAACGTTCCCACTACTGGGATACAGGCCTCCTCTCTTTGAGAGGGAGTGGGCCATTTTCCACTACGCGGGCCCAGTGCGTGCTGGTGGAACCACTACTTACATACTATACTACTTACATAGGTACTGATTTTCTTTATTCATTTCAGGGATAATAAATTACAACGACCACCTGAACCTTTGCCACTTCCCCGACAGGAAGTTCATCTGCCACTACTGCCACGAAGGATTCGAAACACAATTCGACAAGTTCGTTCACGAGAACGAACACATCGGAATCTCCAAGCTCGAAGGAACCAACGTCTCCGCCCCTTCCACCGCCAGGCAGTACGTCAAGAAGGCTAATAACACCCAAACTGAGCCTGAAATGAAATGTGATGTTCCAGAAGATAAACTAAAGAAAATCGTGTCGTTTTTCGATAAAATCTCGAATCCGGAGCAAATGTTTACGGAAATAAAGAAGAATAGATCTTCGGAATGTAATTTGCAGCAGTCTAAGACTGAGGTTGAGACTATCGAAGAGTCCTCGGATTCTTCTGACAAGCGGACGGTCAGCTGCGTCAATCTTCATCGCAAGAAAGGTGCGAATGGCTCGTCGGACGAATCGGAGACGACCTCGAGACTCGCTCATTACGAGTCTCCAATCATTTGTCATATTTGTGGAGAAAATTTCAAATACAGGTAAGTTTTGAACCGACAGAGTAAGAACGTCACTTATCTCTCCTCTATCAGAGAATTTTCACAATACAAGTGAAAAGTGAAAATTTCAAAGACAATTATGTCAAAATATTTCTGGTACGGAACACATTTAGGCAAAAGGTACAGACACCAGCACATCAAGCTACCCGAAACTGTCAAATTTTCCCAATCAACCTTGAACCTTGTGTTATAATGATAAAGTTGAAAATCTATTAAAGAAATTTGACAGATTGTAGGAGCTTGATGTGCAGCTGGCGTCTCTGTACATTGAATAGTAGCACAACACACGCACACACGGCAACGGTATCAATCCAATGAAATATCGGTCGCCTGATAATTATGTAATGAGGGATTTTCCTTTTTTTTTTTTAACTCTTCCCTAGTCGCTGGATAGATGGCGCTGACCTTGGTAAGTTACTGCAAGGAACGGAACTTCACATATTTTTTTTATTATTTCACTTGGATGTAATTTTGAGTTCGAAAAACGAAAGCAAACGAAAGTGTCAGTCAACGAGCCTATGTGACGTGACGCAATGATTTTTTTCTAAGCGTTTTGGCTTTGTCTCCTAGTAACGTAGTCAGTACAACGCCATCTACAGAGTTCTTGGAAACTATTTTTTTTTTAATACTCAAAAAGAAAACCTCTCATTGCGTAACACTATCAGAAGCAATGCGTTTCATTTTGACAGTTCAACAACATTGCGTTATTTACGTTGTTGAGCGGGCACATTTTTCGAACACATGAAGCAATGGATTAGCTTCCTTTAAAATTATTTAGATTGTGATTGCTAGTGTTACGCAATTAGGGTATTCCTAAATATTTTATTTTGCACATACATACCCATCTTTTGAGGTGCCCGTGGCTAAATAATAACAGCCGCACAGGTCGATCGATCAGGTTAAGCTACGCTTGCCGCGGTTGGTCTGTGGATGGGTGACCATCTTTACATACCGTGACCCCTCCGTGCCTCGGAAAGCACGTTAAGCCGTTGGTCCCGGCTAGGGAATGCAAAACCGGCCACAATTAAAACCCGGTTTTTTTTTCGGGTTTCGTATTAAAAAAACCGGTTTTCGGTGAACCCGGTTTTTTTTTCTTTGTCTAAGTTTTTTTAAACTACTTGTGAAATTCAGGCCACCTACATCTTGCATATTTTCAATAATTAAATAGAAACGTATCTATTAAAAATAAATACATAAGTATTCAAAATTTCAATGAAAATGCAGAAATTTGTTTAAGTAAAAGGTTTATTTCTTTTGCAAAAGTATTTTATTGCAATACTTGCATTTTGCTTCCGATTTCGTTTTCGATTTTAAAAATGACCCCACATGCTGTTTAGAAAACATCAGAAAAACTGAGGATAACCTCAGTTTTTCTGATGTTTTCTACAAAGTCATCCATATTAATCTGAAAGCGACAAGCAAGAACAATAACTTGATCTGTTTAATTATGAAATTAACAAGAATTATACTGGACTGGGAGAGGAAGGAAAATATAATGTTCCAGGCTGATCCAGGCACTTCCTGGGCATACTGTAAAAGTTAGGTAAGGAAACAAAGGCAAATCAGTTTCGTAGGCGATGGGCAGACGGCCTATGCCTATCATTACAAAACCGTTGTTTTATAAATTAACTACTACCTTCTGCCCGAGACTTCGGCAGCGTAGAATAAGTGGAACATGATTTTTTCGGGGTTTAAAGTAGGCTATGTAGGTAGCCTAGCTATCTCTATTCCAAATTTCATCCAAATCTATCTAGATTCTAGCTGTTTCTGCGTGAAAAAGTAAAAAACATGCTAACAATCAAACTTTCACAATTATAATATAAAGCATTGTGTGGCACACTGTGTGAATATCTTAACATTTAAAAATAGCGATTTGTACCTAACCTAAGTACATACTATAAATGTCAAATACTTACAAAAATAACTGAACTGTACGACAAATTCACTAAACACCTTCACTCAACTATTGAAAACAGTTAAATGCTACCAAATTACTAATGCTACAATAAACAACAAGTATTTTTCCACAAATAAAGAATTTTGAATCTTGAATCTTTTCACTAGCAACGTTTGGTAAAACAAAATGGCGGACACCAAATTCAAAGTTTTGACTGACTTTTTTGTTATTTGAAAATAATAAAAAAACTCGAAAAACCGGAAACGTCAAAAAAAAACCCGGTTTTTTTAATAATTTCAAATATTCCGAAAAACCGGGTTTTCGGTTTTCGGTGAAACCGGTTTGCATTCCCTAGTCCCGGCTGTCATTCGTGGATCTTTGGCAGTCGTTACGGGTAGTCAGAAGCCCGAAAATCTGACAACCAGTCTTACCATGGGGTATCGTATTACCTAGTAACTGGGTTTTGGAGGTCAGATAGGCAGTCGCTCCATGTAAAATACTGGTATTCAGCTGCATCCGGTTAGACTGGAAGCCGACCCCAATATAGTTGGGAAAAGGCTAGGCAGATGATGATGATGATGACATACATAACCATCTTTGTAATTCTCTACAACAGAAACTCTACGTTGTAGAGAATTTCAAAGATGGGTATGTGCAAAATGAAATATTTAGAGGTCAATCGTCGAATCCGACTCGGCTGGACAGCGTTCGGAAAGCTACGCAATATCTTCTCGTCCCACATACCGCAGTGTTTCAAGACGAGTGCTTGTTGCCAGTGATGACTTATGTCGCTGAAACGTGGTCGCTCACAATGGGCCTTATAAGAAGGCTAAAAGTCACCCAAAGGGCAATTGGAGAGGGCTATGCTTGGAGTTTCCCTACGTGATCGAATTAGGAATGAGGAGATCCGCAGGAGAACCAAGGTAACCGACATAGCCCGAAGAATTGCCAAACTAAAGTGGCAGTGGGCAGGGCACATTGCTCGCAGAACAGATGGCCGATGTGGCCGAAAGGTTCTGGAGTGGCGACCGCGTACTGGAAGACGTAGCGTTGGAAGGCTTCCCACAAGGTGGTCCGACGACCTTGTGAAGGCCGCAGGAACCCGTTGCGAGAAACACAGAACAGGTCGAAGTGGAGGTGCTCGGGGGAGCACTATGTCCTTTCGACTGAAATGATGATGATGATATTCTCTACAATATCTCATAGAATTTTCATTTT
Source organism: Oligia strigilis (assembly GCA_951800025.1). Lineage (NCBI taxonomy): Eukaryota > Metazoa > Arthropoda > Insecta > Lepidoptera > Noctuidae > Oligia > Oligia strigilis. The sequence goes on from OX637567.1 coordinate 8,515,409, forward strand.
CAACTCGCCATCTCAACAAAAAAAAAAAACCACCGCCCTCTGCATGAGAAGTGACTTTACCCTGCAATGGGACAAAAATAACGTTATTATTATTATACTCACATCTCTTTCTTGTTTCAGACGCCAGCTGTGTCTTCACATGGACTTAGAGCACCGTGTCCACAACAAATTCTCCAAATTCCACAGCTGCGCTGGCATCCTAAACCACAGATCCCAGAACCGAGTTGACATGGTCTCCGAAGATGGCAAGATCAACGTCCAAAGCATTGATAGGTCCCACTCAGGGTTGCGGCGGTCCATCTCATCATTGAGCCAGGAATCGTATACCGAGCTCTCCCGAAGAAGGTCGGAGGAAAGCTTAAGTTGCGACCCCTCTACTAATATTGTCTATTACACGTCTATGGAAACTGTCAAAAAGCCGTCTATGGTTAACAATATCGTTCAGAAAGTCAGGAGCGGCCTCAACAGCTATAAGTGGGAGCCGGGAACAAAAATTATTCGTGTATAGTCTTGCGTGCTATGTGGAGTGGCATTGTGTTTTGTCAATATAGTGAAAAGTCCAGTTGTTGGTTTTATTTTGGAGTATTTTCCTTATCCATTACACACTTACATAATTTAGCATCATCATCAGCCTACAGGAATGGGCTGCAATCTACCACGCCGGTTATTCCGTTTTTCCACCCCACAGAGTACTTTTTGATCCTAAAGGTACACGCACACGTATCAAATCTGAAGGGGATCGGCACCGTATCGCCTTTCGCCTCTGCGTAAAACAGTGAGCGTCAAAATGAAGGGACCAAATCTCCAATGTTTGTCATACATATACAGGGTTATTGGTAAAACACCAGCAACCTCTTAAGAGGTCATTGTACTCATCATTATGAACAACTTTTACTATGGGACCAAACCTGAAATCGCGAAAAAAAAATCAGCTGTTGACGAGTTATACGAACATAAATGTAGGGAACAGCTGATTTTTTTTTCGCGATTTCAGATTTTGTCCCATAGTAAAAGTTGTTCATAATGATGAGTACAATGACCTCTTAAGAGGTTTCTGGTGTTTTACAAATAACCCTGTATATAAAAAAATAGTACCATTAATCTACTATTTCCTACCTTTGCTATAATTTTAGCTACCTCATCATATACTTACATAATATTTTAACAAAATGCTTGGTCCCTCCATCATGATATCAAGATGGAGGGACCAAACTGATAGGCTGCTCTCTGGAATGTTCTACCTACTTAATACCTTAATTCTACCTTATTATTATTGATTTTGGCTGCCCCAAACATATATCGTTTTAAAGATATCGATTATATAAGTTGGTCCCTCCAAATTGACGATTCAATTGTTTAGTGCAACAGGTAAATGGGCGGTTTATTTTCGATCTTCGAAGGATACACATTTACTACCTTCTAATCGTACAAAATTTCTTCAGTTGTTTAATTTAACGAGCCAAAAAAAATTTAAGAAATAAGTAGGTAGGTACAACGTACAAATTTAATCGTAGTAGCATTAATAAAGGCGTTTTTTTTTAATCAGAATAGCATAAAAATATCTAGTTAATATAAAATGTTTAACTAACTAACGTAAGTCGTAACACGTCCATGGTGGTAACCAAAGCGGATCAGAAGCTCCGATACGTCGACTCCGCTACGGCTAAGCAACCGCGCCGCGCTTATGGTTCGCCGACCACTGACCGACAAATTCTGATATTTGGCGACAAATTTCGACAATTTTTTTCTGTTGTTGATTGGGAAAAAATTTACAGTTTCAGGTAGCTTGATGTCCTGGCGTCTGTAGGTACATGAAAATGGAATCTATGAAACAGCCTGTATTCCACAAAGGGACAGATAAACCCAAATTTTCGTCACTTACAGGGGACGAGTAACAAAATAAAACAAAATTTATAAAAAAACCACACATGTTTATTGTAGTTATTATTTTTATATAATATCCCTAACACATCCCACGCAGTGAGATCGCCGCAAATAAACCGTCTGGAAGCCAGAGAACAAAGTGTTACCGAAAACATATCAATATGTTACAACTTATACTAGTCATAACGTAAACTTACAACTAAATATACTATGTGTTGGCTCTCTGTTACATAATACAAGCACATTTTCAACATGTAAATACGAGGGAACGCAATGAATATAAAACAGAACACTCCTTTGACGCAGTTGGGTAAAAAGAGATAATTTAAACTGTATCTGATCCGCTTTAAGGGACAGCTTAAATAAATAATTTTATTTATGAGAAGTTTTACAATGTCTGTGTCGCAGGTGGATTGTCGAATCAGCTGTTTTACATAACCGCTAGCTGTTTTACAAAACAGTTCCGTAATATAAAACAACTGAACGACGTTTAGCTTTTTTTCATAATTACTGAACTTGAACACGCAGAATTGCATAAACATTTTATCAATGCATCTGGTCAAAGATTAGAGGTAATGTAAAACAGTGTGAAATGAAAAGTTTCATTTCACGTTATAATTTTAGTTCTAAATTCTGTCGCGTGTGGCTCTGTGTGTCATAACAACAATAATGGCGTCCGAAACAGAAATAAATAAAACGAGTAAAAATTACCTTAACTAGAGTGAAAACAGTAACTAAGGACAATATTAATAAAAAGTTATCAGAGCTTTATGAAAGAAACTTATTGTGACTGCAGATAAGCCATTCTGCATTACATCTAAACGTCGGTAGCAGTATTGTTAAACATAGCGGCATCGGAAATCCGGCTGAACGTTGCTTCAGTTGTTTTACATAACGGAGCTGTTTTGTAAAACAGCAGATTCGACATTACAAACGAAGCAAAGCGTGTTAAAACTAAATGCTAAGAACATTTAAACATTTTCTTATGTTATATCATGTAATAAACAGCCAACATCTTTAACTACAATATAAAAGAGCCAGTAGGTATTTATAAATATTTTAACGCTGCATACAAAGCAACAATATTCTGCAGTTACTTTTTAAATCACAATAGCCCAATGGTTGTGATCGGGGTGGGAATCGAAGCGATGCGACTTCGATCCCAGTTTGTAGCAACTGCTTAAAACTGCCTGCAATTTTGCAGCTACTTTATATACTTAACTGCAAAATATTATCACAATGCATAATTTAATATTAATATGTAACTTAGAAAAATAACAAGCATATTCAGTTGTCACCTATTAAATTCCTTATTTTCATAAAAAACGCAGATTGTACTTACGCTTAAAGTCCAAAATAATAGAAATATATTTTAAAAAATAACACGAAATTAATTTCTTCGTTTATTATATTCAATTAAACAAAAATTATAATAATTGTATTTTTATAACAATAGGTTTTTAACCACTGACGGCAGAGATATTCAACCTTTTTCTCAAACATTTTTTATAGAATTTTCCGAATATAAACAATCAAATTGTCCTTTTTTACATTCCAAATAGTCACAATCACAAATTTTCATACAAAATGACATATAAATTTTCCTCTAGGTTGAATACCCCTGCTTTTCCTAACAAATCCCCAAATGAGTGTTGTAATATACAAAACTGAGCTTACAGTATGTAAGTCTGTATGTCACAAGATGCGATCTCACTTCTATTCACAATTAACCAACCAACTAGCACCGTACCACGATATTAAAACCCTTACATTGAGAATGTATTTTTATTTAAAACAATAATTTGATATAATGATAAAAAGTATTTTTGGTACAAAACTCTATGGACCTTTGTATTATATAAGAGACCGAGCTCTCATAGAAAAAGTTGAAAAACTTCGCTTGTATGAAACGTGTACTAAAACTGAATAACAACAAAACATAAATAACACAGACTGCAGACATGACGTAAAGCTGCCAACATAATAACAAGATAGGGATGTACTAAACATGATAGAGTCGAATAGATGTTAAAGCGAGACAGCGATAGCCGCCATTATGTTTAGTACGCGTTTCATAGTTTCTTTTTTTATTAGACAGTTGCGTTGCGTCAGACTGCACACGTTTTTCTTGAGGTGAAAAACTACGGTTTACACGCCGTGTGTAGGCACGGTCGTCAGTGTTGTATGGATCACTATGGAAGCTTGTTCACCGACACGTTTTTGAAGTGAAAACTTCTCTAGGCGCGTAGGGCATTTTTTGAGATGGGAAAGAACCTCTGTAACCGTAAGCGACACCGCGCGTGTTTTGTTTATAAGACGATTCAAAAAAGTACCCGCTTCGGATGTGTTCGGCTGTCCTCGGGATGTACTCGGTTTTAATGTATATCCGATATGTCAGTGAGTGATGGCAAAGTATTTCTGTTTATTTTGTTTTCACTTCTGTCGGCGCTCCCGGAGTGCCACTGTTTTTTTTCCTACGGCGCGGTTTACACACCATACCGTAAAAAAACCGTGCCATGTACAAAGGGCCTTATAATCGGAAAAAGAGAGACAATAGAAGTCAAACTTACGACTGGAGTGGAGTATACGCGAATCAGTCACCGGCCGACTGAAGCCGAGTATAGGTACCCGATTTTAGGTAAGCGTCCACATTTTCGCATCGGACGCATCGCACGTAACGGATTTTAGTTTGCCTTGTATAAAAACTCATACAACAGCGTCCACTGATCCGCACCGTACGGACCGCTCATCGGCAATGCCTACATGCGATGCGTACCGATGACGTCATACGGAATGCCGATCAGTGGATGCGCCCCATCGCTTTCTTCCATTCTCACAAACACTCCGCGCTTTACGATCATTACAAAAATCCGAATGAAGGTGGCATCGGCAATCCGATTGCTGATACTCGCGTCGGCAATCCGATCGCTGCCGATACAGTGGACGCAGTCTAATTAATCCGTTTGATGCGATGCGTCCGATACGTGCGATGCGGGCCTGTGGACGCTTACCTTTAGCGTCATTGCCCGACTGGAGCCGAGTATACCCGATTCAGCTTCACCGACCCGAGGGTGATGATTCTTTTTCGTTCACTGTTCAGAGACGGCGCAAAATGCGCCTAAAGAAGTATTTTTTCAATAATATTTAAAAGTATTTTTGGTACAAAGAGTATAATGATCGTCAAAAAGTAGTGCATCAGATGATATAGAATTTTAGAGAAAAGTTGGGCGTTGTAGAGCATTGTCTCTGTCACTCATACCTGCGTCTCTTTCTAAAGCTCGATGTTATTAACGACCGGCGGGGTAATTGCGTAAACTCACTAAAAGTAGCAATGGCTTTCATATTGACAGTTCAACAACATTCATTACGTCATTTACGTTGTTGAGCAGACAATTTTCTCGAACATATAATAATATAATATTCCACAACTATCACACAACGCCGTCTAGTCTCAAGCTAAGCAGAGCTTGTGTTGTGAGTACTAGACAACTGATAAACATACTTATATATTTCTAAATACATACATATATAGATAATAATATTCCACAACTATCACACAACGCCGTCTAGTCTCAAGCTAAGCAGAGCTTGTGTTGTGAGTACTAGACAACTGATAAACATACTTATATATTTCTAAATACATACATATATAGATAAATTACACCCAGACACAGAACAAATGATCATGCTCATCACACAAACATTTGTCCTGGGTGGGAATCGAACCCACGACCTCCGGCATAGCAGTCATAGTCACTGACCACTAGACCAACAGGCCAGTAATGGATGGATGGAAGTAATGGATCAGCAATACCTTTCAAAATTATACGAATTGTGGTTGATAGTGTGTTACGCAATTAGGGCGCTGGTTAATGAGAATGAGATCGGTGACAGAACAATTATTATCAACTGCCCCATACACCCTCAATACCTAGTCGACCCAAATGTAATCATTTCTTCGGGACTACGATTTTGGTTCCATGGAGAATATTATTCAGTTTGATGGTTTAGCACATCAAGCTACTACAATCTGTCAAATTTCTTTAACCTTTTGAACGCCAGAGCTAAACATACGCGCGTGCCCTTCACGCCAAGCCGCAATTTTAAATATTTAAGGTATACAAATAAAAACACACAAAAGTAATGATTTAATTGTTTATTTCGTGATAAAGTGCACCGCATTTTTTGTCACATATTTGTGTCGCTCGTAATAGGATAGGCGACCCACGACTGGCGTACAGGGCACGCGCTTGCTTGTCACGTATATGTGACAATGGCGTTCAAAAGGTTAATAATTTTCAACTTTATCGCAAAAGCATTAGGTTCAAAGTTGATTGGAGAAATTTGACAGTTTCGGGTAGCTTGATGTGCTTGGCGTCTGTACCACGATCTTTCCGATACATGCAATACAGGGTAGTGGCAGGAAAATCGGCGCCACAATAACTTTAAATCCTACACAATAAAGTTCAGTTTACGCTACAACTTCAAACATGTTTATAACTTTTTCAATAATGCTAGTCACTCTGAAATCAACTTAAATACCATTGTAATAAAGTTCATATTTGTTTAACTTGAAATAATATTAATTTGAAACAAAACTTTGAATAGACATGTTAAAATATTTATCCAAATGATGCATTACTTTTTTTATCACTTTATTATGGAAGTAAAACCTCGTAACGAGTCATGGCCCTTGAATTTGTGTGAGAGCAATATTTCGAAGAATCTACTTAGCTGCAAAAAGCAAGCAAGCAAGCTGAATCTGCTTATTCACAACCATTCGAGAGGTTGTCGTATCGATTTTTTTTTTATGAATTCTGTAACTTGGCAATCTGTGTTTACACAATAAGCCATTCAGATGAGGTATCTCGATCTGTCTTGTTAGCGGAAGGAATTCCTATGAATCCCTTTCATCTGGTGTCACTAAATCTCACAGTAAGTGTAGAGACACTATGCCGTTTCAACCGGGAATGTGTAACACTTCCTGTGCCTTCTAGTTTGGATGACAGTTCATTGACGTGAATTGATATTCTCGTCTGATAGCTTTCACTATAACTAGCGATCTCTTGTTTGACGGTAGTGATCTTTAGGTCCTCATGTATGAATTTGTTATTTACATATCGAAATTGACACATTTTCAATTACTGATTTACTTTACACCCAACAGCAAATAACTGTGGGAAGGCAGTCGTCTATTTCAGGGGTGACCAACCGGTCGATCGTGGCAAGACAAAAAATATTTCCAACTACAAACCTGATTTTGCTAATCTAGCGAAAGATGCTCCAACGCAATGCTTACATTAATATAAATAAGTAGTTACTAAGAATAATTTTCAGTTTTATATTTTCCCTCATAATAAAATAAAAAATACTACATAATTGTGTACTGAATGAACTATGCTGTTTCATATAAGATTTCAAGAAGTATGTAATTGGTAGATCGCACAGGGTGTCGTCAGTGAACAGTAGATCTTGGGTCTAACCAAGTGGGCCAACCCTGGGGGTCTACTCCGAAGCGGTTAACCACAGTATCGGCCGAATGTTCGGTCATTTTCTACTACCTTTCATTTCCTATATTGACTATAGGTCCCGACCAAACTGTGCCAATCCGAACCTTTTTAGAACCCTTGCCCTTTTTTACCTTTTTTTTTTATTATATTCGTAGTAGGACAGCAATATTCGAATCAGAAAATGACCGAACATTCGGCCGACACGACAATCAACCACTTCGGAGTAGACCCCCTGGTCTATTTGGTTTAAATTGACAAAATTGTCGGGTATGGATTTATGAACAGCTGTTAAAGGACTCTTGAACACATTGCTTGCTGTTCGATTCGGTAAAGAAACGTCTCGAATGGTCGTGAATAGCTATGCAGTTGGTCATTTCCTAAAACTTCACATTATACATTATTTTTATGCGAAACCCGAAACACGTGTCTAGTATGTTTATGTAAAGAATCTATGTAAAAAATTTCAAAACTCTATCATGAAAAATCACAAAGTCATAAGCTTGTTAAGTTACCTGTTTGTTCGTACAAAAACATGCTAACCCGCGCCGCGCCGTCTTGCGCTCATTGCGTACCTAGGTACCTAACCGTTCGGCGCGTAGATTGGAGTGTTGCTCGGTGTCCAACTTTTAACCTCTTTTAAATATTTTTGGGACAAAATATAACTTGGGGTAAAAATTATTGGAATCGATTCAGTTACTTATTCTGAACAAACTATGGTTAGGTTTCGCATATACTAAAAAATAACGTGGTATATTTAAAAACCCATACCTCGCTACGTTTATAATTTATAGGCATCAATTAAACATAACAACCAATTCATAGAATAAAATGATAACATTTATATGATTCGCGATGTAACTGATTAAAAAACAATAATTATAAAAATTCTTAAGGTATACATTCTCACTACACCTTTACTACGAAATTGACGGCGAATTTGAACCGTAAACATAAGAAAAAAAATGGCTTCTAATACTTCTCTGCCATCCCCTTTGAGGACTAGAGGCGTGATGTTATGAAACATTCTTCAAAGACGCCGTCTTTCGTAGTCAATCCCGACAATCTACATTAAATTCCATTACTTTTGGTACAAACGGCAAAATTGATAAGTGTGGAGGCGTCTAACTGATTCAGGTCGTCAGGTCTTTTTATTTGCACTGTGTTCAATAATCATACGTAGCTGCAAAAGCCAATTTGCAGGACTTGCTGGACAGCCCTAGAGGCCAGAAGGAGCTCTACCGGATTACAAAAGCGAGAGAGCAGAACGAAAGATATAATTCACATTAAACCTATGAAAGACGACGCCGGTAAGGTTCTGTCCAAAAATCACGAAACAAAAGAACGATGGAAGCTTTTTTTTTTTAAGTTTATGAACGAAGTGAATAAATGGAATGTGTGCTCAAAGAGGTTTAAGTAAATATGGGTTTAGTGAGGGAAATTAGCCTTGATGAAGTAAGAAAGGCAGTCCAAGGTATGAAAAATGGAAAGGCTATTTTCTATCATCTGGGCCCATGCCCAGATATGGAAATGTTTGAAAGAAGATGAATGTACGTGGCTGACTTTTATTCTTCAATAAGTTGTTGCCTGAAGGAGGAATCCCACAAGAATGGTGCAATAGTTCGCTAGTGCCCATCTTCAAGAATAAATGTGATGTACAGGACTGCAACAACTATCGAGGGATATTGTATATATTATGCTAGTTGCACGTCGAACTTTGCTTGCGCGATGCAGCATTTTGCGTGGCGTCACTGTGATGCGTAGTTCGCATGTGGCGTTGTAGATACCGCTATGCCAATACGAGATAAGAAATACTTGTCAGCTTATTCCATAAATTTTCGTCAGTCACCTGCACACCAAACAATTTTGCCGCGTGTACATCTTAAAACATGTCGAAAATAACCTCTCTTTTAGCTTTTAAAGTCAATATTAAATATATTATTATGTGCCATTTACTTACTTTCTACGTGCCAGGGTAAGTGTCTGCGAACCCCTGTCGCGTATTCTTAGAAATTAATTGCGAACAAATTTGATGATGGTGCAAGATTTTGATAAACGAGGTACGTAATTTAAAAAAATATATTTCTTATTTCTTTTGAATGAAATTCTTGTTGTAATTAGGTACAAAAGTTTGTCTCACTACCACAAAAGCGTGGTTATCTACCAACCCTGAAATCGCGAAAAATAAACAACTGTTATGGAACAGCTGATTTAAAAAAACTGGTCGCATAAATAGTGATTTTTCTTTCGTGATTTCAGTTTTAGTCTCATGTACATGTCCTAGAACCAATAATTCGAAGACATGTGACATCTACCAACCCTAACTGGGCCGACGTGGTGGATCACGGCCCACTTTCCCTCATAGAGGAGGCCTGTGTCCCAGTACGTTACAGGCTGATCATGCTCATGAAGAATAGAAAGAATCTTTTTCAGATTAAGGATATACAAAAACTAATTTATTTTCATTGGTTTACTAAAGGCCGGTTTTCGATCCGTAGTTAACTAAACCAATTGTTATAAATATGTAGTAAGTAATGGTAAAATTTTGGCAAAATGTGCTTTTTAGTTGACCCAGTTGACCATTAGTAAATAGTAACTAATGGTCAACTGGGTCAACTAAAAAGCACATTTTGCCAAAATTTTACCATTACTTACTACATATTTATAACAATTGGTCGAGTTAACGACGGAATAAAAAACCGACCCTTGGTTTCGACATTTTTAAACTAAAATCTATCCTTTAACATCGTCAAATCTGTCCGCGATACACCGAAACTGATTGTACAAATCTGTAGATAAATAACTTGCGATATAAACTACGATTACATAATATTTTATAGAAAAAGAAATAAAAAAAAAACATGAAATCAAACCGTATTTACATTATTTTTATCATCTCGTATGTTTTGTGTGAATTTTTTGTTAATTTTATATATGACTAGCTGCGCCCCGCGGTTTCGCCCGCATAACCCTCGATCCCGTGGGAATATCGGGATAAAAAGTAGCCTATAAAATATGTTAATCCAGGGTGTCAGCTACCTTCATACCAAATTTTATCAAAATTGGTCCAGCCGTTTGAGCGTGAAGAAGTAACAAACATATAAACACACACTCACAAACTTACGCCTTTATAATATTAGTGTGATAGGTTCTGCCCGCGAGTTCGTTCGCGTGAAGTATCTCGTTTTAACATAAAACATAGCCTATGACATTCAGGGATAATGTAGCTTCTCATTACTGAAAGAATGTTCGGGATCGAATCAGTAGTTCCGAAGATTAGCCCCTACAACCTCATAAACTTTACATCTTTATAATATTAGTATAGATTATTATAAAAACAATATGTAAGTTTTTTTTTTTAAATAAAAATTATAATATTAAGGGGCTTACATGACCTAAAGCGCGGTCACTGTCGGACTGCATAGAAAAGAAAGAGAAGCGCGATGACACAACGCTGGTAATTTATTACAAAATATGAAGCAATTATATAATTACAATAAATTGTATTGGATTGGTTTGGACTAAAAAACTAAAACACTAGTATTTTAGTATGTTTTTTATAATAATCTGACAAAAAATCAGAATGATTGTATGTATTATTAGAATGGTTTTTATTGTAAAAAGAAAGTTTTTTGAGGTATCTTGATATTTTTTTTCTATCGTATCAAATTAGTTGTATTATGTTTTCAACACACTATCTACCTAGCACATATCCTGAAGAATATCATATATTTTTCTGATTTTGTTTACTGTAGTCGATCATATACATACTTTTATTGTTTCTAAAACTTGCGTTTTTTGTTTAGGTCCTGTAAGTCCCCTTTACCTGCACTGGGCCCGCGTAGTTGATTAAAGCCCACTCACTCCCTTTCAGAGATAGGCGTGTCTCAGCATTGAGAACGTTAAAGGTTGATTATTATGCTTATAAGAATAAAAATGTTACTGAATTTTATTGTATCCGGTCGAAAAAAAACCGTCTCTATGGCTTTCATCTATATCATAGACAAAATAACTACCCAAGTTCGCCATACCCTCGAAGTAGAGATCGCATCAAAAATTTATATTCAAAAGATCTTCGCATGGGTATCGAACCCGCATTCCCACAAAACATACAAGTACATATATAACCACACAACTATAGTTGACGAATAATAATAAAAAAAAACAATATGTATACAATACATTGGTTTTCATAACAAAATAAACTCGATAAATGCATAATGCGATGGCGAAACTAATCAAATAGTAATATTTCTTGTAAATCAAGTAAACAATGTTGGTTTTGGTGACATATTCGCACAATACACTTCACTTGGAGTATTTGACCAAACATTGGCCTTAATGAGCCAATGCAAAATATACCTTATGTATATTGGAATAAAGTTCATTTTGTGTTAGCAAAACAAATCAAATATTTACACAAATACGCCAGATGTAGTGGCAGCATAATATAGAACATACGAATATTATTTCAAATCATTATAATAAACGCCAAGACTCCTGGTTGTCGCGGTCATAAATCACGCGAGCAGGACGACAATATCGTGCCATCTAGCTCGCACAGTTTATGACCGCGCCTGCCACGAACTTTGGCGTTAAGTATAATTATTTCTACACATTTGTAAATTCTATATTATATCATTATGCGATATTGTAAATTGGTTTATATTGTAAAATAATTTCGTTTTTTTTACACAGGTATAAAAAAGGGACTATTATTTGTATTGCATATTATTGACGAATCTCGCCAGCCAGTCTTACCGAGAATAATCGTGTTATACAGTAATAGGGTAAAATACTGTTATTCAGCTGCATCCGGTTAGACTGGAAGCCGACCCAAACATAGTTGGGAAAAGGCTTGACAGAAGATGATGGGACCTCTCGCCAATAATATGCAAAACTTAGTCACTGACTAGTTTTCATAATGGTTCCATGCAAAAAGTATACTATGCTTGATTTGAATGAAGAGCTACCCTCTTCGACGCGTTAGAGATGTCCATTTTCTCAATTATGTCCGGAAGGGGGCCCATTTTATTGTTGAAATCAGACTTGCATGTTACTGTTTAGCATTTTCCTGTATCTCTATATTCTTTGTCACTTAAGAGCCTATACTACCTCAGCTAAAATTCACTCTTTATCTCGCTCGCACGATACTGCTCGTGGACTGTGTGAGAGCGAGACAGAGTGCGGTGCTGGGCGGAAGGCAGCGCCAATAGTTTAGGTATTTGCTTTTTACGGTGAAAATAAAGGTAATTCAAAAAAACTAACTTACATAAGACCTGCTTTATAGTTAGTTCAGTTAATATGCAAAGTTTCATGATCTAATTTTAAGTATTTTTTGAATACCAGCGGTTTATTGTTCGGTTTGGAGGTAACTTTGGAATTTTTTTTCTATCGAGAAAATTTTATGGAATCGTGTTTTCGTCTAACATAGAACTTAACATTAATCCTCAACTTTAGCATATATTTATTTCAAAATTAATGCTCCGGTATTTTCGACATAACGGAGGATCATGCTAAGCCATTTGAGGTAGTATAGGCTCTTCGCTGGCTCGACTAGCTCGCTAACATTCGTAATCATACGTAAGGAAAGTGCTAATACGTCTGAATGAAATTCCCGTTACAGCGAGTTGCACTAATGAGTGACAGAAAGAGATAGAGAAACAGAAAAGTGCTCATTCGTGCGTGTAAGTGTGATTGAACATTGTACGCGCAAATTTGGGTTAAAATGAGCGCCGTAAAAGTTTCCTAACAATGATAGCGCCGTAAAAAAATTGTTCATGATTTATTTTTCCGCATATTTGTTTCTAAAGTTATGCCTAATATTAATCAATGACTCACTACCGCCATCTAGCGACAAGAAGGTAACTCTTCACAGGAAAACGAACAGTAAACTCTAATTTATTAAAACATTTATATGTATTGTTTATTATCAAATATTGCGTGTGACGGCGACACCGGTGTTCATAGATTTTGTTATATTTTAAGCATTTTCTTAATTATTATAAAATATAATTATGCTGAATTACTTTATAAAAAAGTACTTTTTACAATATCTTTCTGATTTATTTTTTTGGTCGATACGTCAATGTACAGACACCAGCACATTAAGCTACTACAATCTGTCAAATTTCTCTAATAGATTTTCAACTTTAGTGCTAAAGCATAAGGTTCAAAGTCGATTGGGAAAATTTGACAGTTTCGGGTAGCTTGATGTGCTGGCGTCTGTACCATCGCGGAATAAAACAGTTGAGAACTTTACAATCAGTTTTTCAAATTATTAAGTAGCGTTAGAGCTTCTAAAATTCTCTACGGTTTTGTTAGTTGTCAGCCCATAAGTAACAGAGTATCCATCAACCCGCATTGGGCCCGCGTAGTGGATTACGGCCCACACCCTCACAGAGAGAAGGTCTGTGAGCAGTGATGAGCAGTGGGAACATTATAGGCTGATTCAAAGTGGTACGAGCAAAAACAAGACATTAAAGTACTCACCCATTACACCCCGCAAGTGTACCTTATTTTCCCAGTAATAAGGTTCAAATTTCTACTTCGTGTAAAATCTACATGTCACAACAAGAACTATGAACACCGCCCCGACGTCACCTATAAGCCTACGACTCAAAAATGGAGGTATTCATTGTTTTGAGCTATCTCTGTACATTTGTGTTGGGTGAGTATAACTTCTTTTGTTTTTCTTTCTTTGCAAGGGGATCTGTAAAGAAACAAATCATAATAATTACTTCGATTCTGTGAAGAAATGGCTGAAAAAACACTAAGGATCAGTTTGTAGAACGAAAATGATTAAGCTACAGCGGTTGGCTGTTGATAAATCATTAAGGTGAAAGCGCCAGGGTAGCCCGCGAAATTTATTTTTTTTTAGGTTTTTTGCAATTTGCTGGTCAGTATTATGTTGTACGATGATTAAAATATGATTCGCGGCCGTAACAAATATGTATTTACAGAATTATAATCATTAAAGTCATCAACACCACTCTCTAAGACCATGTAATCCCCAAGAATGACTATTTCATGAAATCTTGACATTTGGGGATTACATGGTCTTAGAGAGTTGTATTGATGACTTTAATGATTATAATTCTGTAAATACATATTTGTTACGACCGCGAATCATATTTTAATCAACGTACAACTTAATACTGACCAGCAAATTGCAAAAAACGTAAGAAAATTTGAATTTCGCGGGCTACCTTAGAGCTTCCCCCTTAAACTAATCTGTTGAGAGCGCTCCTCTGTACGCGCGCGTGCTGGCGACACTCTGATTAAAAGACGAGCTATGAGAAAAATAAGTTTTCTATGGAAATTCCTCATAACTCGTCTTTAGATAGATAGAACGTTTATTCAGTGCAACAAAAGACACAATACAGGTATTAAAAAACATCACACAATGCAGGTAGGTATTAAAAAATATCAGAAAAGGTGAAAGAAAAAAAAAAATATTAAAAAGATAAATTGACCCATAGACATACATCTATAACGGTCAATCACTACGGTATTTATGTTCTGTGATCACTACTGGGCGGTGTGTCTCATGGTTGCACCCAATGGGAGTCCAGCTCAGCATATGCCAGGTACAATACCTGACGCTGGTATTCTGCTGCATCCCGTCTTTATATCAGAGTCCTTTCAAAATATATATTTGGGAACCTAGATATTCTGTAATCCAATCGGAATGGACTAACACACTACATTAAGAATATGTTTGATTTACAAATTATTTTGGTATTACGTTTTTATGAACTACGCATGGTGCGCCGGGCCCCTTAAACAAACGTTACCCATAGCACTGCAATATCACCAGCTGAAATTTGTGCAATATTACCCTGACCTGGCGATATTACACGATGTCAGGCGATATTACTCGACATCAGGCGATATGACACGTCGTCAGGCGATATTACAGGACGTCAGGCGATATTACACGGTGTCAGGCGATATTACACGACGTCAGGCGATATTACACGTCCTCAGGCGATATTACGGGACGTCAGGCGATATTACACGATGTCAGGCGATATAACACAAAGTCAGGCGATATTATACAACGACAGGAGATGTTACACGGTGTCAGGCGATATTAGCAGCACTCACCTATAAGATTACGACATAGAGGAGCATGGCAGGCGCGGCGAGCCCATCTGTGTGAGCACGCGGTCCAGCCACTGTAGCGGGCCGTTCAGGTGCAGCTCAATCCAACATGGTGTTGACGTTACTGTTTGACGTCTGTAGACAATAAAACATGGGTAAATAAAGAACAAATAGTTATAGGTCTAGTAGCCAATAACCAGAAAGGTTGACCAGAGGGCCTAAAAAGGCCACTTTGGCACAATGATGAAAGGATAACATTATGAATCAAAATGGACTGTTAAGTTAATCCCATTGGTGAAGGATTTTTCAGTTATTTTTTTTTGTCTGTGCTAAAATACCAATCAATCCAATCCAAATACAATCCTAATCTCTTTGATTAGTATCTACGTAGTGCAGCAAAAAAAATAAAAACACGGACTGTCTTCGCCATATTATGATTCATAATGTTATCCTTTTATGATTCTGCTAAAGTGGCCTTTTTAGACCCCCAGTTGTCTTGGGATTTTTTGCTAAACTGCTTTTTGGCGTAGATGTTGACACTTTCCTGATAATTTCTTACATCGGCCTTGTGACTTTTTATTTGTTTTAATCTGATGTATGTCATATTGTGTACCCTTTACATAATCAGCCTATAATGTTCCTACTGCTGGGACACAGGTCTCCTCTCTGAGAGGGTTCAGCAATATATTAAGTTAACCATGGTTGAGCATTATATTCCACATTTCGACAATATTACCCCACATTTCGCAATATTACCAGTCAAACAACATAACCCAACATATAGCGTTCTCTTAAGGCAATATTTCCTGTAATTTGGCAATATAACCCAATTGTTTGGCGATATTACCCACCTGTACTCTGCGCCCCAGCCCTTGACGAAGCTCATGCGTATGGTACACATGCGCGTGAGCTGGAACACCGCCTCAAAGCCTTGCGACACTGACTGCGATAATAAAGCTGCGAATTCTTGGTTGTTGAAGATTTTTAGATTGCAGCCTGAAAGAAAATAATCACACTATATTTGCATGCTATATTAAGGTAAAAATGTACATGGGAGTCCACACAAACCATTACAACAGATTTTTTTACCTACAATCTTGGCAAAAAACATTTCTATTGAATTTTATTGTAAAGCTTCACCGTTTGGATGTTAAAAAACCGGGCAAGAGCGAGTCGGACTCGCGCACTGAGGGTTCCGTACCATCATAATTGTTTTTAAATTTTCATCGGCGAGGCCTATAAATGTGTCCCTGCTGGGGAGACTCTCTCCAGATCGGCCACCTATAAACCCTTATATCTTTTGAACCAGTGACCGACAAATTCTGATATTTGGCGACAAATTGCGACTAATTGGCGACAAATTTTTTGTGTTATCAAAATTAAAATCCCTGATGGTGGCCCTGCCAGAGTCAGTGACAGGAAATGCAATCTGGAAGACTATAATTATTATATTTCTTTGAAGCACTGACCAGGCGGTATTTTGCAGACGGTGGCGGGATGCCAGCCGTAGCGCTGGTTGCAGTTGGGACTCTGCACGAATATCGACGAGTCGCTCAAGCACTCCGCGAACACCTCGCCTGCAATTTATTATTTTTATTAAGGCTGCGTCATAAACAGTTCTTAATAACATTACACACATTAGTCCTCAAGGGGTAAGGTAGACATGTAGGGTAAACCTTTACCACTGTACCTGGACTTTTCACCACTTCCTAGTGCTTTAGCTGGGAAGAACAGCTATTTTGGAACTCCTATGTAATGGCGAATCCTTACTAATATTATAAATTGGAAAGTAACTCTGTCTGTCTATATGTTACCTTTTCACGCCCAAACCACTGAACGGATTTCGATAAAATTTGGCAGAGATAAATTGCATTCCTAATTCTTAAATTTTCTAAAGATACGATCAGTAATGTAGATATACTAACCACCAATGTAATACAATCTAACTCCCTTGCCGATGTGTCGACGCGTTTGTTCGACTACTTCGTTCCTATTCACGTTTGATAGAAGACCCAGACAGAACCTATGAAAGAAAAACACAATTATGATTAGTTTAAGCACTCCTTTGTAAGCATGACTACGTGATCCATCTGATGGCAAGCGGTCACATCTGCATTACCAGAAGAGTATCGCACGAACGTTACGTTGTTCAGTATGTTGGCAAAATTACCCGACTTTTGACAAAATTACCCGTTTTTTGGCAATATTATCCGGCCTTTCACAGTAATCTATATTATCCTATTTTTATCCCGTACGCAAAATACGCGCATTGTCGTGGAGTTGCGGAAACCAGCCCGTATTACCTATTACCTATCCTATTTTTGGCAATATACCCGGTTTTTGACAATATTACCCGGATTTTGACAATATTACCCGACTTATGGCAATATTACCCACTAGTTGGCAATATTAGCAGCTGCTTGACTTAGCATTATTGGCACTTACCTCTCACTGTTGCTGGGGTCAGTGAACCCATCCACCGTGATGGAGGGCTGTGACGCGTGGAAGGTCTCTCCCACGCGCGTGTTGAGCTCGTAGTAGCTGATGCTGCACCAGAAGGCCGGCTCGTGGTACAGCACGGGGGCGGCTTCGGTAGTCAGCCCTGGGGGTGACGGGGTTAGGCGGGTTAGATCTGCAACAAAGGTTAGCAGTCAATGAACACAAAAACCGGCAACAATATAGTTGAAACGGATGGGCAGAAAAAAAATCAGCTGTTCCCTACATTTTGACGAGTTATACGCACATAAATGTAGAGAACAGTCGATATTTTTTTTCGCGATTTCAGATTTGGTCCCATAGTAAAAGTTGTTCATAATGAACCTCTTAAGAGGTTGTTGGTGTTTTTCCAATAACCCTGTATATAAGCTGTTAAAAAATTAACCTCTTAAAGTTTTTCAGGTCAATTTTTTAACACCTTATAACAAGGCAATCAATATACTTTAAAGGTAAGCGTCCACAGTTCCGCATCGGACGCATCGCACGTAACGGATTTTAGTTTGCCTTGTATAAAAGCGTCCACTGATCCGCACCGTACGGACCGCTCATCGGCAATGCCTACATGCGATGCGTACCGATGACGTCATACGGAATGCCGATCAGTGGACGCGCCCCATCGCTTTCTTCCATTCTCACAAACACTTTCTGCACGTACGATCACTACAAAAATCCGAATGAAGGTGGCATCGGCAATCCGATTGCTGATACTCGCGTCGGCAATCCGATCGCTGTCGATACAGTGGACGCAGTCTAATTAATCCGTTTGATGCGATGCGTCCGATACGTGCGATGCGGGCCTGTGGACGCTTACCTTAAAAAAACAGATATAAGTTTCTTGTTTCGAATTGATGAATAAAGAATGAGTTGGCAAAGTTCATAGTTCCCGTTGATTTACCGATCTTTCGTAACTACATCGGTAAGGACAAAACCACACACCGGTTCACATTCGAATGAAACGTCCAATTAACAACCCACCCTCCCCAAACTTGTTTTTTTTATTCTCTGCATAATGTTTATTGTAATTTCATCTATATCTGTCATTTTGTCTATTCTTTCGTCGACAAAACTCGTGTCTATGGTTGTCATGCCACGCATGCTGCATGTAGGTTCAAACAAAAAGTGTGTCATCATCATCATCAGCCTATAGCAGTCCACTGCTGGACATAGGCCTCCCCCAATGAGCGCCATAGCGCCCTGTCTTGTGTGTGTGTAAAAAAAAGTGTGTAATAT
This sequence comes from Oligia strigilis, assembly GCA_951800025.1. Taxonomy (NCBI): domain Eukaryota; kingdom Metazoa; phylum Arthropoda; class Insecta; order Lepidoptera; family Noctuidae; genus Oligia; species Oligia strigilis. The sequence goes on from OX637567.1 coordinate 8,534,632, forward strand.
AACAAAATTGTCAACAAACTCACTCATGTTGTCGTTATGGTCCATGGGGTCTCCGTCCTCGCTGATGTATCCCGGCGGCGGCGTCTCCACTGTAGATGAGCTCCTGAGGACAACATGTATAAAGTTTATTCAAACTTGTTTCAAATTAATATTATTTCAAGTTAAACAAATATCTACTTTATTATAATGGTAATTAAGTTGATTTCAGGGTGACTAGCACTGTTGAAAAAGTTATAAAAATGTAAGTTGTAGCGTAAACTGAACTTTGTTGTTTAAAGTTTTTAAGTTATCACAATAATACTACAAAGGCGAAAGTTTGTGAGTGTGTGTGTTTATGTTTGTTACTTCTTCACACACAAACGGCTGGACCAATTTTGAAAAAAAATTGTATGGAGGTAGCTGACACCCTGAATTAACTTAGAGGCTACTTTTTATCCCGATATTCCCACGGGATCGACATTTACGCGGGCGAAACCGAGGGGCGCAGCTAGTTTTTCCATAAAATCATATTTGTTTACATTTTTGGCAAATAAATCGCGTATGCAGATTAGAATTATTATCGTGATAACTTTTAGAAGCGCTTTTGACATGGCGCAGTTGCAGGACAATACACTTGAAACATCGTTGCCTGGTAGCTCAATGAGTGTTGGCAACACAGGTAAATTTTATTTACAATTTTTTCTTTTCTTTTTTACATGACTTGTCATATAGTTGGCTTTTTTTTTCGGATGGGAAATCATCAAATGACCCCTCCCGCTCTGGGTGGAGCGGAAGGGAGTGTCAGATTCTTACAGACTAAAACCCACCCATGTTCCTTCCTTAGCCCTTTATGTTCCGGGCCAGCGGTAACCCTTTCGGACAATCCCGCTGACCGTCATATAGTTGGCTTCAGGCTAGCTGGAGCGACGACCTTCGCAGGGTGGATGGTAGCAGTTGGATGAGAGTAACCGAAGATCCGAGTTCAATGACGAGCGATTGGAGTGGCCTATGTCCAGCAGGGGACTGCTATAGGCAGAATAACTTCTTTATCTAGACTAACTATGGAGTTTTTTGCCCATTCTTCTCCATACGAACCCTTGGGAAGGGGCACCTAGAATACACACTAACAATTTTGAAAGATTTTGATGTTCATCGAGTCTTAGTTTGACGTCTTTTAATGGCTTACACAAAATGAATTATTTAACTTTGACTGATATAGCTAAATGATTTTATGTTTGTAAGTAGGTTTGTACAAACACTTTTACACGTCAATCATGTTTTTTTAAAACTAGATGAGGTCGGCGTTTCCAATCCGACTACTCTGAGAAGAAAGGCCGAAACAAACTCAGAGGTCACAGTCTCTTTTAAAGTCCAGACATAATCTTGGTCAGGTTATAAGAAGACCATGTAGATCGATGTCTGAGATGGTCTTTTGAGGAAAGAACCACACAGATTGAGAGGACCTGTCCAGTCAGTGCACACATTTGTCAGAAATCGTGCAGTTCAACTCAAGATTTAAGCTGATAGTTGGCTGGCTATACTTACACATGCACAGTGGTGTTGCCTGGCACCTGCTGGGCCAACGTGGCCTCCAGATACATCGCGCTGTGTGCTCCCACGCCCACTCCGATGACACCTCCAGTCTGCATCACACTACAACAAAACATTATACTCATAGAGGTATGAGGAACAGGGTGTAAAGTTCACTCATACTCTATAGAAAAGGGAGGATCCTCCGACCAGACGGGTGTTGTGTCTGGCGGGCAACTGCCCGATGATTCATGTCGGGCCGTTGTATATATGCTAGTTGCGCGGTAAACTCTGCTTGCGCGATGCAGGATTTGCGTGACGTCAGTATGACGCGTTGCTCGCATGTGGCGTTGTAGATACCGCTACATACTTCATTAATAACTAATCCCACCAAAAACACTTTCATGTAAAATGTTGCCAAGACGAGACCACATATGGCTCGCACTGTCAAAAAGTTATCAGATCTCATGTAGAGCCAAGCTTCTAACTCTACACGCCCTAACTACACAAACTCTACACCTTAGTCAAAATATCAGGCTTGGCCGTTTCGTTACTACAAGAACTATTGTATAACAGAAAAGTAATGAACAGTGAATAAATTTTCACCTTACGCCCATGTGATGGTAGCGAAACGGCCAAGCCACATATTTTGACTAAGGTGTACAGAGTTTGTGAAGTTACTAGCTTACATACCAAATTTCAGCTTTCTAGGACTTCAGGAAGACCCTTAGAATATTGATGATCATCAATGAGTCAGTGAATCAGTGAGTCAGTGACGAAATCGGGGTATTTTAGATATCAATAAAATCTAAAGTTTATACTTTAGATTTTATTGATATCTAAAATACCCCGATTCAGACTCTTATGAGCTATGCAATTGAAACTTTATAGGTTTAATAAGTCAACCACTGACATCATATCCTGAAAATTTTGTTTATCTGGTATAATCCAAACCCAAGTTATGAAGGTTCAAAAATACGACGAAGTGCTTCGAGAAAAGGTAGGTAGTGCCCTTGCGCTTCGCTTGGCTCGTCTTGGCGGGGACACTACCGTGCCCCCAGATTAATTAGATAAACCAGCCTATCAAATAGGTCAAATGTAAACTCAAGTCTATGATAGATAGACTGATGATACAATTTGCGACTTGTTATAATTATTATCACACTAATATTATAAAGGCGAAACTTTGTGAGTGTGTTTGTATGTTTGTTACTTCTTCACGCAAAAACTACTGAACGGATTTGGATGAAATTTGGAACACAGATAGTTTATAACCAGGATTAACACATGGAATGCTATTTATCCTGATATTACCACGGGATCGAAACTTATGCGGGTGAAACCGCGGGGCGCCGCATCGCTGTCGACTGGTAATGTACCCAAGAGACTGGCGGCATTTCCTTGTTGTATCATCAGTTAGTTCGTTGTGTGCTTGTTCTTTTGGGTGCTACCCTAGCCTATTTTTGTAGAATGAAAAAACTTAAAAAGTTTATTTTTTTAAAACAATTCCTAATTTTTTTTAACAAAATCAAACTTCTTTAGACACACTATCTTTTAATGACTTGATAAATTGTTACTAGCCAAATATATTACCAGCCAATGGTTGAGCGATTGGCCTACACCAGGGTAGTGATAGCAAACAGACAGTATATTTCCGGACCTGACCATTCATGCATTCATCATTCTTAGAGAAGGATGTTTCATAAAAAAATAAAATAGCTAATCGCTATAATACATGACCGCTTCAACTCACGCGTCCGTATGGTCGTGATGCGACTGATGCGTTTGATGCTGCTGGTGCTGTTGATGCGGCGCGTGCGTCTGATGCGGTGCGTGTGTCTGGTGTGGCGCGTGCGTCTGGTGGGGCGCGTGCGTCTGGTGCGGCGCGTGGTAGTCTGTGTAGGGGGGCGGCGCACGCACCTCCGTGTCGCCGCACCGGGGGACTAGTATCGGCGGGAGCGCTGAAATAATGAGGGACTGTTAATACTAAAAATAAACCTAGAAAAGCTCAACAATCGACCCGCAGAAGTTGACGCCATAATCAGCTGTAAAGTCTATTCCAAAAGTTTATGTAGGAAATGTAAACAAATGGATCTGACAAAGGCGTCTGTAACGCCAGCACATCAAGCTACTACAATCTGTCAAATTTATTTAATAGATTTTCAACTTTATCGCTAAAGCATAAGGTTCAAAGTTGATTGGGAATATTTGACAGTTTCGGGTAACTTGATGTGCTGGCGTCTGTACATGTGAAAGCCAATTTGTAATGCCACTGAAATTCTAATTTTAAATCACATTTAGAAGAGTTTTTCATTTGACAATTGAGATTAATTTTAAAACTTCAATTTTCGTAGATGATTTTTCAATTACAAATTAATAATTGTTACTTATCCAAACAATAATTATTGGAAAACTGCTTGTCCGTGATATCAGGCAATAAAAGCCAGGTTAAAGGTATCGACTGGAAAAATGTAAGGCCACAAATAATTTCAATAATTCATTATCTGATTAGCCTTTTCCCAACTTTCCAGTCTAACCGGATGCAGCTGAATACCAGCATTTTACATGGAGCGACTGTCTATCTGACCTCCACAAACCAGTTACTGGGTAATACGATACCCCTCGGTAAGACTGGTAAGACTTGTCAGACGTTCGGGCTTCTGACTACCCGTAACGACTGTCAAAGATCCACGAATAACAGCCGGGACCAAAGGCTTAACGTGCTTTCCGAGACACGGAGGGGTCACGGTATGTAAAGACGGTCACCCATCCACAGACCATCCGCGGCAAACGTAGCTTAACCTGATCGATCGACCTGTGCGGCTGTTATTATTTAGCCAAATAATTTCAATAATTATCTTGTAAAAAAAGTCAGTACTCCTGAATAAACGTAAATAAAAAAGGAGACTTACCAGGCGAGTCGATTTTATTGTAATGGTAAGGGTTGATGCACACCTCGTCCTTCTTCAACTGGTATGCGTATTCACAGTGGTCTACTGGCTTTAGTTCGTGTTGGCTCTGTAACAATAGAAGTCTAACAATTAATGTAGGAAGGATTATCCCCACTCCCTCTCCAAGAGAGAAAGTCTGTGTCCCAGCAGTGGGAACATTATGGGCTGCCTATGTTAGTGACTAGCTTCTGCCCGCGACTTCGTCCGCGTGAAATTTCACCCTCTTAGGGGTGGAATTTCGAAAAACCCTTTCTTAGTGGATACCTACTCTTCACAAAGAACACACCCTCCAAATTTCATGTCTCTAGGAGCAGCGGTTTAGACTGTGCGTTGATATATCAATAATCAGTCAGTCAGTTTACCATTTTATATATATAGATTATATTATCACAGATTCATCCTGTGATAATAATTATCCTGTAGTAATATTATCACAGGATTAATCTAGTTAGTATTTTTAAGGGTATTTCCAATGGGAGTTTATGAAATAGAGTTTCTCTTGCTCGACCAAATTAAATATACAGATCTAACAGCTCTGCAAATTGCAGTGTTCACAATGACAGTTGCAGTCACTGCAGCTACTAGTTTTTATAAATGTTAGTATTTTATTTACATTCCAAATGTAATAAATATGTAAAAAAATCGGCCTAGCCTTTTCCTATGTTGGGGTCAGCTTCCAGTCTAACCGGATGCAGCTGAATACCAGTATCATTACATGGAGCAACTGCCTATCAACCCAGTTAAAGTTCGCGTCAAATAACTTTGCCCCTCTGAAGTAGGCAACAAATCACTGCGCAGTAGTTAATCCTATGAATAACAGAGCAGCGCGCATGCGCGGCTAGCGAAAAGCCTAGCTTCAGAGCGGCAAAGTTATTTGACGCGAACTGTACTGGGTAACACAAGACCCCTTGGTAAGACTGGTTATCAGACTTTCGGGCTTCTGACAACACATAACGACTGTCAAAGATCCAAGAATGACAGCCGGGACCAACGGCTTAACGTGCTTTCCGAGGCATGGAGGGGTCTCGGTATGTAAAGATGTCACCCATGCAAGGACCGACCGCGGCAAGCGTAGCTTAACCCGATCGATCGACCCGTGCGGCTGTTATCACTTAGCCACGAGCCCCTCAATGTGATAGATATGTAAAACGATTTAATAAAAGCAATAATAATATTGTAATCGGTTTAACATACCCCAAGTCTGTTTTGTACACCAACAAGACAATTTAAACCAAAAATAATCATAATATTGCACTCATACCTGTAGCTGCGGCCAGCGCCACAGCCTGCAGTAGACCACATGCGGCAATCCCTTGCGGTATTGACCATTTATCACGTTTTCGTTAGGTTTCACTCTGCAAGACAATAAAAGTAAAATAAACATAACATAATATACAAATAAATAATTTGTTAATATAATATAAATAATTTGGCGGCAAAAGATTTCCAGATGATTGTCATGTGGCATTGTCATAATAATAAAAACTTTTGCTAAGATTAAAATGTTGTTGAAATCATAAAGGTCTTAACACTAATGGGTATTTATTCAATCCTTTTGATGTATATCGACACAAAATATGTGTTCATTCACAAAATAACCGCACAGAACGTGTATTTATATCCAGAAACAGTAATTTTCGCATAAATTAGAAGTGTTAAAACTAATAAAATAGACACAAGAGGCAGCATCAGTGACGTATTTACCTTCAAGGACGAAAGGATACACGGATGTCCTTCAAAATGGGCACTGAACACAGAAATAACAAAAAAACACAGGTTTCCTTTAGATCCAAATAGAATTTTAGCAATTAAAAAATTGCAAGGTTCAAAATAATGTCCGCCATATTGACATGAGGATTCGATTTGTTTTGGCGGTGTCTTGACTTGACCTTTCCGATTTTGCGTCCTGTATGCTATTATGCGACCAAAATGCGATGGTCGTTGCGATCTACCGGGTCAATGACAATGAGCGACCATCAACCTTAGCCGGGTAATAGAACCCACAGAAATAACCCGACCACGGAAAAAACTACTCGTTCGCAAACTGAATTAATTTAGCAAAATTATGATAATGAAAAATTGCAGTGATGTGCTAATGGAATCTTAATTGATAGGATAATAAAAATTGAGATACCCGAATTTGGCAATAAATTCTTTACGGGATTTACATTCGTCTCTTTGATTAGCTCAACAATTTTTGCAATAATTGTGGTCTGCGAAAACGACTTCTATTCTCACTGACATAAGGTTCAAAAACATTGCAAGTATTTAATAGCCACCGGAAACGTCATATTCCCAAATGATTGTTATCACGAAAAAAATAAATCAATAGTGAACTGACCTGGGAATTGTTACGCATTTAGTATGACTGTTCTGGCTTGATATTGCCTTTTCCAATTCTTCGAGCGCTCCGCTTTTCTTTAATTTCTTAACTAAACTCTTCACTGCCTTCTCGGACCATTTATCTTCGGCTGCAGACGAGCCCTCAGGGCCCTTTTTCCACCCTAACAACCGTTTCACCACTGGTGGTGTTAGGGGAAACATGCCGCGTCACTTCACTCACTAATTCATCAATATAAACAAATTATCATTTGAATAGAAAATTATTTATTCGCGCACAAGTTTAGTTCCGTATTTATTTAGGTAAACTATCGGCCATATTGCGAGTGAATGACAGACATGACAGTTCACTTGTCAATCAACAAATCAAGATAAATTATTTGTCTCTTTCACACCCCTGTCTTTTCCGAGATAATAAACGTCTGAACGTCTCTGGCCTTATCCATTTATTTATCATTAAATCACAGATTCTTACACGGTTTATCATTATAATTTTATTATAAGTCACTGGATAAAGTTAAATTTAGACATTCAAAAATAAGTTAAATATATGCCTATAGCTGTCCTTTTCTTGCAAATTACTTCTTCTGAAAAGTGCAAAACAAAGGGCATTTCCATAAACAAAAAAAATCAGCCTTATCTAATAATAGTTGCATTCAGCCTTATTTAAATAATTACGTTGAATAAATACACTTCAGCGTCAAGCTGAAGACAGGGCGCTATGGCGCTCATTAGGGGAGGCCTATGTCCAGCAGTGGACTGCTATGCTATAGGCTGATGATGATGATGATGAAATACACTATGCGACAGATAATAATATTCTGTGGATAGGGCAAGAAACCTACTACATTCCGAAGTAAAGGTATATTCCGACATGCCACCAATCCTTCAGGAACTTACAAAAACATATTATTTTTCATCATTTTTGTTCTAATGCAATAAAAAGTAAAATACAACATGCACAAGAAGGGGTTTTCCTTAATTTAACAATGATTTTGTTGATTCCATGGATATTTGTATACATTGCGGTATGAACATATTTTGATGGTAAACAGCAATGTAATACTAAATGAAGAATTGTTAAAAAGTGGTAATTATGATCTATGGTAGAAATTGGAATGTTTTTGTTTTGAAATTTGACACAAATGGCGATAAAAATTTGTTTCATTTGTTTTTTTTCTAAAGAAGTGTCAGTTGTTCTAAGAAAGTGGAAATATTTGTGTTGAAAAAGAAGATTTGGTAAGATATTTCTCGTTTACTGTATATTTCTATAATTTTAACACGTTTTTGTGGTCCAAATGGTCAAAAATGTGTGCCGGTAATAAACTGTCACTGGCCGTTTAATTTTATTTTATTTGGTGGCCAGTGTCAGTTTTCATAATCCCGCTTTGGTTTTCTAATGGCTAGGCTGGAAATGATTACTAAGAGTAAAGATAAATAAATTAAACTACTTTACGAAAAGTTTTATTTTCAAATTTCCCATTCTCATTTCCTGTCTGAAACTTTCGATTTGTTTTGTCGCGAATTTTTTGGCATAAATAAATAAGGCGAACATTTATATTTAGCTTATTATTGCCTTTACACCGTAGAAGATGTATTTAAAAAAATCTGAATTTCATTTTGCCTTATGCTTTTATTATTTGCAGAATTTCAATTTAAACAAGTTAGACCATGTCAAAATATAGGTCACCAGTTTTTGTAAAACCTACCTTACATAAGCCAGTTAGCTTGTACTAAACCTACTTGTCTACCAATTTTTTCTGATCTACTTTGTGACATCTTGCAATGATCTCCTAATAATTCAGGAAAAAAAAATCTACCAAGTCTAAGAACACATATTAATAAAATTTAAGTATTGTATGTTTCTGTATAAAATCATTTTTAATTCATGTTACTAATTTGCTATTCTTTATCCAAAACTTATTTATTAAATACATTCTTCGCTTGGGTCAAAAACAATAGATAAGTTATGTAGTCTTTGGTCATTTAAAGAGTTTAAGCAAAGGTGCTCACCATTCATTCCTTTATTATGGCACTTCAACAACTAGTTCATAAAAAATATTATTTGCAGACAGCGTAATCTTATTTTTTAAGATGGAATTGGAGGCAAGTCTGTTACTATGATTAAACTAATAAACTAAGCAGTCCTTTCTATTCACGCTTTGTATGCAACATTAAGTTACCTTTTCTGTACATTTTTGTCCCTCTCAGGGACGAGCTGATCCACATATTGTGTACCACAAGCGGTACAAATTTGTATCGTCAAAGGGCTGCAAAGAGTATTAACTGAATATATAATAATAACCTCATAGATTCATTTATAACACAAATAGAGAGTTAATTTCGAGTGGGTTGTTGTTGTGGGTTCAATCTGCAGGTCAGGAAAAGTGTTATAAGGTTTTTACATCAGGATTTTCTCAGTGGCAAGCCATAGTTTGCAGTGGCAAAGGGTGAATTTATGACAGAGGTAAGCCAGAGCCAGCGGAGTGGAGGTGCTTGGGGGTGGTCTATGTCCAGCAGTGGACGTCTTTCGGCTGAAATGATGAAGCCGGAGCCAAAAAAATGCATGAAGGCGTTTTGCAATGTTTTAATTTTATGGTGTATTAAATACCTACAGTATGATATGATTATATTTCAATGATGAATTGAATATATAGTCAATTCATCATCATTCTGAATGTCCGAAGGGAAGCCGGTGAGAATCAAGTTGTATGGTACCTTCGCCACTGATAGTTTGCCTTGTGGCTGGTTAATGGGAACAGCCTTGCCCCCTATAACATGGGACATAAACACCCCTGGTGAAAGAGTGAACTACACTTCAACCTACATGTTCTGGAAATATAAGCGTGTTATCATCACCAGCCTACAGCAGTCCACTGCTGGACATAGGCCTCTCCTATTGCACGCCATTCTAATTGATTTTCGGTAACTCTCATCTAGCTACTACCAGCTATCCTGCGAAGATCGTCGCTCCACCTAGCCTGAGAGCATGCTACCTTACGTTTGCCGATTCGCGGTCTCCACTCAAGAACACGTCTACCCGAACGGTCATCGGTTCTAGCGCTAATATGGCCGGCACATTGCCACTTCAGCTCGCTACGTGTTATGTTTATTGTACCTAAATTATTAAATTATTTTTTTGCTTGGGGTAACAATATTCTAATGGCTCCAATACGTGAAAATAGTAATATACGTGAAACATGTTCCTCCGACCCACCCCGTCGCATTGCATCGCATACACTACCCTCTCAAAAGCTCTGGGTTCCAGTTTAGTAAAGGGTTTGGAAGTTGGTTTTCCGACTTGGCACTAGCGCACCACTCGCTTGGGTCGCGCGCGGTTTTCGTGGTTCAAACTTTACCTAAATGATATAGTCACATAGGTACGACGTACTTTCGGAGCTGAAGAAGGCTAAAAGTCACCACCAGGGCAATGGAGAGGGCTATGCTTGGAGTTTCTCTGCGTGATCGAATCAGGAATGAGGATATCCGCAGGATAACCAAGGTAACCGACACATCCCGAAGAATTGCCAAACTTAAGTGGCAGTGGGCAGGGCACATTGCTCGCAGAACAGATGGCCGATGGGGCCGAAAGGTTCTGGAGTGGCGACCGCGTACCGGAAGACGTAGCGTTGGAAGAAGGCCTCCCACAAGGTGTTCCGACGACCTTGTGAAAGCCGCAGGAACTCGTTGGATGCGAGAAGCGCAGAACCGGTCGAAGTGGAGGTGCTTGGGGGAGGCCTAGTCCAGTAGTGGACGTCTTTCGGCTGAAATGATGATGATTACTTTCGGAGCTGTACAATACGAAACGCAATGTAGATATCCTTAAGAAAGATGAACTTACAATACTTAGCACTATCTATGACCGACTTAGACGCCTCTTTAAAACCAAGCAATTTTCGGCAATTACCAAAATTGCCAAGAATTGCGGAAGTTATGAGGGTAGCAGTGGAGGCTCAGTGGTAACGGTCCCGACTTACGTATCGTAGGTTCGAACCCAGGCGGGCACTTCAGTTTTTGTAATTTATTTTATCACCACTGCTCTCAAAACAGTGAAGGAAAACATCGTGAGAAAACAGGCATGTCCTAGAACCAAAAATTCGAAGACATAATATGATGTCCGGCAACCCGCACTGGGCCCACGTGGTGGATTAGGACCCAGTCCCCCTCACAGAGGAGAGGCTTGTGTCCCAGCAGTGGGAAGGTTTTAGGTTGATTATGCTATGCATAATATAAGTTGCTTATGTAAGCACACGCACGTAAGCGCGCACTGCGGTTACATAAATGATTTTTTTATTCTCAGTAAAGACAATATGACGGAGCCGCAACCACCATTGATCCTCTGCATGGAGAATGCGTCGGGAGAGGATGTGGCGCTCAGGATAGAACCAGATGATAACTTCCAGATGTTTCTGGATAAGGCCAGGTGAGTTTTCATGTTTATATGGATGGATTGCTTGATGTGGTGGGCTCCAATTTGGGTACAGAGAAGAATCTGAAAAATGACCCAACTTTCAAGTTAAAACCAGTTTCCAAGCAGCTCGTATCCAGAAGCTAGAATAGGTAGTTAGTCTTTTAGATGCTTCTGAAAAAATGTTAAGGCTCAACTCACACAGAAAGAGCGGCGAAGCGGCGAGCAGTTTCAGTGTCATATAATTTTAAGCTTTATCTTTATTACTATAAAACATAGTATCGCTTGAAAAACTTGAAAGGTCGCGCGGCCGCCCGCGGCGCCGCGAGCACTCCGATGACTCAAGTTTCTCAAGCGATACTATGTTTTATAGTAATAAAGATAAAGCATAAAATTATATGACACTGAAACTGCTCGCCGCTTCGCCGCTCATTCGGTGTGAGTTGAGCCTAATACGGCCATATCGTCTGTTCGCGTCTATTCTGCCCTAGCCAACAAACACCATCTTCTTGTCCAATTTATTCAGGGTTGGCGCAGTCCATAGCTAGCCAACTAATAATATTTATAAAATTATTTTCCAACTAGCTTATGCCCGCGACTTCGTCCGCGTGACATTTCTTGTACCCCCCCCCCCCCGCCCCGTCGCAACACTTCGTATTCGCTTAGCGTTCATTCCTACTTTTTTTCTTTTTGCTCGGCTCCTAAGAGTCATAGCGTGATATTAAATAGCCTATAGCCTTCCTCAAGAATTGGGCTATCAAATGCAAAAAGATTTTTTCAAATCTGACCGGTAGTTCCAGAGATTAGCGCGTTCAAACAAACAAACTCTTCAGCTTTATTATTAGTAGTATAGATGCAGACATTGACATAATTTCAAAGCTTCCCGCTGTGCCATTAGATTTTAACCCATTCACTAATTTTACCATTTCAGATCACTACTAGGATTCGATGTAGACATAAACTCGATAACCAGAAACCAGCCCGTTTCACTATCAGAAAACGTCTACCAATTTCTAGTAAACGCTGAACAAAACTTACAAGCAGACGAACTAACACAAAACTTTGACCAAATGTTGGATCCCAACGATGGAGCCAACGATTTGGTCTACATATTGGACGATGGCACACAAATCCGCGCCTCACAAATACATTTCGATAATGATGATCCTTTGGTTGATTTGACAGCCGAGAAAATACCATTTGTTAAATACGCTGATGATGTCACTGATGTAGATGATGATGATATAAATATTCACGAGACTAAAAAGATTAATATTGTTGATAGTCCTGTGTCGAGATGGTCAAGTAAAAATTCTAGCCCGAAATGCAGTTTTGTCAACTCTCTACCATTCAAATTAGTGTGCAATAATACGTCCGGATTCGAAGCGCAATTCACGAAATATTTAGAAGCGAATACAACAAAAACTTACGCTACCCTAAACCCGGTGACAACTCGAAATAAATCCCCAAAAAGTTTGATCAAAGATAATTTTAAGAACTACGATGATAACAGCTATCAGAGGAATGATAACTTGTCGTACACTCGGGAGGAGATTTTGAACATGTTTAAAGACTCCCCGATGACGTCACTGCCGTACGACCAAGGTTACAGTGAGAGGAGACATGTTCGGAAGACGGATCCTACGAGACTTGTTCATAAAAGTTGGAGTAAGCCTCTTTCTTACGTCGACATTGATGGGGTATTGATTGGGGAGAGCGAGAGCCAAATCTGTTTTATTTGCGGCAAACATGTGGATAACAACGTGGATAAATTGTACCTTTTTGATAACGAAGACCAGCGGTTATATAGGTGTTCACCGCAGAAGAAAATGTCGACTCAGCTAAAAATTATCTGCGAATGTTGTCTCAACGAAAACTTCACACCATGTAGAATGAAAAGCGCAAATCAATTCTTGAATCCTGATGAATATCTCGTCATAAGAAACAATCAGCAATACATCTTCCAAAAAGTTAAAAACTTCAATTTCGCACACCTAGATAAAGCTAAAGAGATCATAAACAAGATAGAGAAGAAAATAGAGAAGGAAGAGTTTGTTAAAGTCGAAATTGGCTCTGATGGGGAAATTATAACCAAGCCCATAGACGCTAGGTCTGATGACATCATTACTGTTAAAGATGAGAAGAAGGAGGGTAGTTCGAGTGACGTAGAGATTGTAGAGCCGGAACCTGAGATAGATAATATCATAGACAATTTGGAGGAAGCTGATGAGGAGGTAAAAGAGTTTTTGGGAAAATATCAGCGTGATGATAGTGAAGTTACTGAGTTAAAATGCAGGTAAGTATGTAATCCTTATCCTTACATAGCTTAAAACAAAGTCGCCAAAATGTACTGTACGCGCATAACTTCTGAATGACTGCACCAAATTGGATAATTCTCTTTTTTGTTGTGTTCGGTATTGCCAGGACAAGGTTTGTATGAAAGAACATTTCGGAAAATCGTAAAAAAAAAATTACATCCACGCGAAGCTGGAGCGGGCCGCTAGTTGATTAATAATTGTGTTTTCTAAACTGAATAGTCTGAAGAATTCGTCAACATGCTGTGCGCAAGCGTGTTAATCAATGCTCGTATAGAGGTATGAGGAACATGGTGTAAAGTTCACGCATACTCTATAGAAAAGGGAGGATCCTCCGACCAGACGGGTGTTTTGTCTGGCGGGCAACTGCCCGATGATTCATGGCGGGCCGTTGTATCTATGCTAGTTGCGCGGTAAACTCTGCTTGCGAGATGCAGGATTTTGCGTGACGTCAGTATGACGCGTTGTTCGCATGTGGCGTTGTAGATACCGCTACACTGCAAGTGTGGCATACAATGCGTTGATCCGTTGCAACGACGTAACGCAACGCACTAATGAGGCATCGCCCTATCTTGCACGGTGGTCTCTTCAGCTTTATTATTTAATGAAATCAAATCAAATCGTTTATTGCAATCCATAATGTACAATTACAGGTGTGAGGTGGTAATAAAAAAAAAATAGAAACAATAGGCTATTTGACTGGTTTCTGATAAACATCTCAGATTATTTAAGGGTGTCTAACGAGCCCACAAAAACCTATTACTTCAAATTGCATAATGTATTTCTTTAAAAAAATATTATATAAAAATGTATTGTTTAAATAAGCCGCCAAAACGCTATATTTAACAATATGGCGTCGTGACGTCACAATTCACGTAAACAAACGTTGAAACGGTCGAGATACTAGACAAAAGTCATCTGTTCTGTCAACGATAGACAGAAATTTACTAAATCATGACGTCATCTTAAGTTCAGCCAATCCAGGGGGTCTACTCCGAAGCGGTTAACGACTGTATCGGCCGAATGTTCGGTCATTTTCTACTACCATTAATTTCCTATATTGACTATTGGTCCCGGCCTAACTGTGCCAATCCGAACCTTTTTAGAACCCTTAACCCATTTTTTACCTTTTTTTTTTTAAATTCGTTGTAGGACAACAATATTCGAATCAGAAAATCACCGAACATTCGGCCGATACAGTGGTTAACCGCTTCGGAGTAGACCCCCAGGACCGTTTTCGATTACGTGGCGCCAGATTTAAAAATATGAAGTTTTTTCGGGATTTTTTTTATAAATAATACATTGTTTTGTAGTAAAATTAATGCAAATCGATTTTAAAAGCGATAATCTATACGAGTGTCAATAATTATGACCTTATTTTTTACATTGTCAAATAGCCTATTATGGACCCTGTCGGGCACAGCAAATTTTTAAATAGGTAGAGAGAGGAAGAGCGCTATATTCATTTACCTTGCTATTATGTTAGAATTATTTTTATGTTATGGTACTCTGCTGAATCCGGTTAGACTGGAAGCCGACCCCAACATAGTTGGGAAAAGGTTAGGCAGATGATGTATAGATTTTAAACAGTATTTTGTTTTGCAGATTCTGTGAGCAAATCTTCTCGGATCTGGCAGCAGTAACAGATCACTGTGAAACGCATAAACATGACCTAGAAGATGGAGAAGTATTTCCTTGTGCACTCTGCAATTATGGTAAGTTGGTTTGTCTTGCAGTTATAGAGGTGTGAGGAACAGGGTGTAAAGTTCACTCATCCTCCATAGAAAAGGGAGGATCCTCTGACCAGACGGGTGTCCTGTCTGGCGGGCAACTGCCCGACGATTGTTATCAGGATGTTGTATATAACGAAACTAGCTTCCGCCCGCGACTTCGTCCGCGTGAAATTTCACCCTCCCCCCATTCACCCTCTTAGGGGTGGAATTTCGAAAAATCCTTCTTAGCGGATACCTACGTCATAACATCTACCTGCATGCCAAATTTCAGCCCGATCCCTCCAGTGGTTTGGGCTGTGCGTTGATTGATCACTATGTCAGTCAGTCAGTCAGTCACCTTTGAGTTTTATTTAGATAGGGAGATAAAGGTCTTTTAAAGTGAGAAATAATTCTTGGTAACGCTTCTTAAGTGGCAGTGGGCAGCCCACATTGCTCGCAGAACAAATGGCCGATGGGGCCGAAAGGTTCTGGAGTGGCGACCGCGTACCGGAGGACGTAGCGTTGGAAGGCCTCCCACAAGGTGGACCGACGACCTTGTGAAGGCCGCAGGAACCCGTTGGATGCGAGACGCACAAAACCGGTCGAAGTGGAGGTGCTTGGGGGAGGCCTATGTCCAGCAGTGGACGTCTTTCGGCTGAATGAGGAACGCTTCAAAATTTTTGGAAAAAAAGTATTGCTCTTGAAATTTGGTACCCAGAGCCTCAATAGAACTTTTGAAGTGCTGATACATTATCTAGTATAAAACCGTTTGTTTTATTGTTTTATATCACAATAGCAGCGCCCCGCGGTTTTACTCGCATCGCACTTTAATTTCGGAAGGCGGTGTCTTTGGATCTGAATTTTAGTTTTTTGCTACAGACTTCCGAAATTAAAGTTATATTTTACTTTGTAGTGCTTCTTTTGGAAGTCGGTTTTTTTTGTTAAAAAGTTTTTATTTCTCGCTTTTTAATGAGTCTGTTTATAATTTATCTAAGTTACAATAGCCTAATGTCAACTTGCTCATCTCCTTACATAGTAGGAAATAAAGTCGCCAAAATGTCTGTACGCGCATAACTTCCGAATGACTGCACCAAATTGGATAATTCTTTTTTTATCACATCTATTCAAAAAAAGCTAGTGTATTCTTCGTAAACAGGGACTAAAATAGCTCTTTAATCCCTATTAGGGACTAAAAGTGATTTGAATTTAGAATGTGGATATTGTAAGCAAAAGTTCCATTCACGAAAGAGATCAATCACGAACATTTTATGAACAAGTAACAGACTGTATGATAAAGTAAAAGTCACGAAGGCAAATGAAAAAAAAAAGTTTGTGAAAAAATAAAAAAAGAAGCGAAAAGCATTCTGCCTGCGTTCGTATTTTGTGTTTCACGAACTGTGTCCAACTAAACTTTATTTTTTCTTTCTTTGTTAACTGTTTATTCAAAATAGGCTATTTGACAATGTAAAAAATAAGGTCATAATTATTGACACTCGTATAGATTATCGCTTTTAAAATCGATTTGCATTAATTTTACTACAAAACAATGTATTATTTATAAAAAAAAACCCGAAAAAACTTCATCTTTTTAAATCTGGCGCCACGTAATCGAAAACGGTCTGGATTGGTTGAGCTTAAGATGACGTCATGATTTATTAAATTTCTGTCTATCGTTGACAGAACAGACGACTTTTGTCTAGTATCTCGACCGTTTCAACGTTTGTTTACGTGAATCGTGACGTCACGACGCCATATTGTTAAAGATAGCGTTTTGGCGGCTTATTTAAACAGTACATTTTTATTTACTATTTTTTAAAAGAAATACATTATGCAATTTGAAGTAATAGGTTTTTGTGGGCTCGTTAGACACCATTAAATAATCTGAGATGTTT
This sequence comes from Oligia strigilis, assembly GCA_951800025.1. NCBI lineage: Eukaryota > Metazoa > Arthropoda > Insecta > Lepidoptera > Noctuidae > Oligia > Oligia strigilis. Next base: position 8,551,759 of record OX637567.1, read on the forward strand.
ATCAGAAACCAGTCAAATAGCCTATTGTATGTAAATAAATAAACGTACTATTCTTGTTCATAAGTTGCAAAATATGTACGTATTTTTTCATAGAGGGTGATAAAAAGTAGTGTCCACCTCGGGAGCAACGGTATTTTAAGCTCAATTGACGTACTTTGAATCCCTCGCCTTCAAAATAGTTGTTTGCTCCCTTGGCAAAGAATCTACTATTTTGTTGTGTTCGGTATTGCCAGGACCTTGTCCTGTTTGTATGAAAATAAATTTCGGAAATTCGAAAAAAAAATTGCTCTCGTGAGAAGCTGGGTCGGGCCGCTATTTGTGTATAATTTATATTTATAATTACGCAGGTTATGCAAATTTAAAATGGCTAAAAGCTCATGTGAAGGCGGCCCACGAGAAGATTGAAACGTTAAAAATATTAAAAGATGAAAATGAACCCGAGAAAGAGGAGAATAAAGGTAAATATAATAACAGCCGCACAGGTCGATCGATCAGATTAAGCTACGCTTGCCGCGTTTGGTCTGTGGATGGGTGACCATCTTTACATACCGTGACCCCTCCGTGCCTCGGAAAGCACGTTAAGCCGTTGGTGCCGGCTGTCATTCGTGGATCTTTGACAGTTGTTACGGGTAGTCAGAAGCCCGAAAGTCTGACAACCAGTCTTACCAAGGGGTATCGTATTACCCAGTAACTGGGTTGTGGGGGTCAGATGGGCAGTCGCTCCATGTAAAATACTGGTATTCAGCTGCATCCGGTTAGACTGGAAGCCGACCCCAACATAGTTGAGAAAAGGCCAGGCAGATGAGTTTGTTTGTTTGTTTGAACGCGCTAATCTCTGGAATTTATCTGCCTAGCCTTTTCCCAACTATGTTGGGGTCGGCTTCCAATCTAATTAATTAAAACTGCAAAATTACTTTTTTTTGTGATCATACGCATAGCTGTTTTAAGCCTTACGTTTCCGAGATATTACCGTCAAAAGTTGATTGAAAAAAAAAACAAAATGGCGCGCCAGTATGCCAGGCTCCATAAAAAAATCATCATTTCCCTTTGCTTTTTTCGGTGCCTTAAACGTATGACCTTTAAGGCACCGAAAAAAGCCGAGCCGTTCAGTATTCTTTGTATGAAACTCCCTACTGCAACGCACACTAATCGTAATCGTAACGTTATCGCCTCGCCTCGGGACAAGCTCACGAATCGCGGAGCGGTGCGTGGTCAACTTGCAGTTCCCAAGCTTACGGCTCGTCGTCCCCTTGCTTACGTCTCTCCGTACCCGAGCTTACGTCTCTTCGTCCCCCCTTGCCCCTCTCACCCCTCCGGCCTGCCTGCTGCACCATCAACCAGCGGTCGGCGAGCCGTAAGCGCGGCGTCGCCTAGCCGTAGCCGAGTCGACGTATCGGAGCTTCTGATCCGCTTTGGTTAGGTTGACGCCTGTTTGACGGCGAGGCGAAAGGCGATACGGTGCCGATCCCTTTCCGATTTGATACGTGTGCTATGACCTTAAGTCCTTATTTATCACCGTTCCGTATCAACATAGACAGACCTATTTCTGCTACCAAAGTTGCTTTCAAAACTTTTTGCGATTGATAGCAGAAGCATTAACTTTTTATCTATTTAGATGACGAAGAGACTAAAGCAATAAAATCATCATCTGCTAAAGCACGATCATCACCCATTGCGACTCGCACTAGAAGTTCTAGTAAAAAGGGAGATGGCGATAGAAAAGGTATTTAGAATATCACCTAGCCTTCTCCCTCTTATTTTCGCATTCTTAAATAATGTTGTTTTTTTTTTCCATAAACATTTTAGACGATGTAAAGGCGGATGAAGTTAAGGCTGATTCTAAAACTGAGGTGGTTAGTTATAGACAACTGTCAATCTTCTATGTAGTATCTTCAAAAGAGTTGTTAATGAATTTGGTATGAGTTGTCATTTCTGTACAGACGCCAGTACATCAAGCTACTACAATCTGTCAAATTTCTTTAATAGATTTTCAACTTTATCGCTAAAGCTTAAGGTTCAAAGTTGATTGGGGAAATTTGACAGTTTCGGGTAGCTAGATGTGCTGGCGTCTGTACATTTCATTTAATTTTAATCTTCATTAATATATAGCTCATACAATCTCATAGAATTAGTTTTCTTCTCATTTCTTTATTATACAGGGTAGCAGGGACACGCAACCTCTTACCATGGATTCAGATTCTGAACTTCCCCCCCTAAAGAGGCTTTTCGTCGATTATAAAAAAAATATATATACATATTAGCAATTCCATACTTTTTGATCGCGTAGGTATTGCACTTTTGAATGGACACTGATTTAAAGACGGTTTATGAGAAAAATAAGTTTTCTATAGAAATTTTAAATTCCTCATATCTCGTCTTTAAATAAGTGTCCATTCAAAATTTAAATTTGGGAACCTAGATATTCTGTAATCCAATCGGAATTTGATTTACAAATTATTTTGGTATTACGTTTGTGTGAACTACGCATTAATGGTTCCAGTTTGCGCCTGGATGTCCCTGTCGCCCCCTTTATTTTGAGCACTGAGTTATGAAATAATAATTTAGTTTGAATCACTTTTCTCCATCTAGAACATTTTTAAGATCATGTTGTAGTTATCATAATCATAAAAATAATTTGTAGGTATTAAATAAATGAATAGTCTGTACCTATATTAGCTATACGTAGACAGAGTAAACTATAGACTGCTGCCTATCTTCTTTTTCATTCGCACAAGAAAAAGTCAAATATATTAACGTCACTAGCAAAGAAAAGAGACAGAGTAAAAATATTTCTGTCCCTTACTGCGTGTCGGCTAAGCACATCAATGTGCACAACAAGTTTGACGTGTATGAATGAAATAATTAAAACTACACTGCGATTAAACGGAAAATAAGATCTTTTTCGTGCATAATTCAATAATAGTATCTACATTTGCGCAACTGTGAAAATGTTAAAGTGCAGTGTAATAAGCTGTAAAAATGATAGTATGATGAAGATTGCCGGAATTTTTTGTCCCTTTCGGTGACACGGATACCATGAGTCTATATAGATTACTCTGTCTACGTAGCTATATATAATTTTACCCACAAACCACTGAACACATTTAAAGCTAAACGAATTTAAAAATCGTTCTGTTTTTTTCAATGGCTTGAAGCTGATGATGAGAATAATGATTTAAATACGTTTAGTGCTAAATGTATTTAGCTCAGGTTCGCACGGTCGATTTTTTCCATCGGCTATTTTTTTTGCACACTGAATTTTGAACGTTCTGTTTAGCGCCGAGAGTTGGCAATCCAACAGTGTGTTTTTTCGACGCGCTGGGATGCACTCTCTTGGATTTTCAACGCTCGGGTCAAGGGTGAGAGTTCAAAATCCAGTGCGTGATATTTTTACGACCTTGCGAACCTAGTTTTAGTGATTGGTGGAGCAAGTGGCACTTAGTTTCGTTAGTTCTATCTAATTCATTGAAATACATAAACAAATACTATCCAACACAGCCGGAGCCACCCATCATAAAAACGGAGGTGAAGCAAGAATGCGTGGACAGCAGTGAGGATGAGATCTGGATCGTTCAGACTGCTGATGCCGAAGCCACACAGGAGCTGCAGAAACTACTCTGTAGTGCCAAGGTAAGAAACCAGGCCCGTACCATAACCGTTTGCAGCGCAGGTCAACTTGACACTAAAGAAGTTAACCACAAGCGAAATATTTTTAGCCACCTTTTAGTTAAGTAAAGTAGTTAAGAGTTTACAAAAGTTCCCTAAAACATTGGCAACAATTAGCTAAAAAGCATCTAAAGCCCCGTAACCGATCATTAGGAAAGTTATTGAAATTGAAATCGAAGCGAATGTCATGACTATAAAGCAGTTATGTCACTTAACAACTTTTTAGTTAAGTATTTATAAACAAAATATAACAAACATTATGAAGCTTAAGTTTTTAAATAAATTACTTCACTAAAAAGCCGCTAAGGTACGGTTAACGGCCTTTTAGTACAGTAATAAGATGCGATAACTAGGTTACATGCTTAACAAAATAAGAAAAATGAATTTTAAAAGTAATTAATAATAGTTATTGGACAGAAAGTGATAATTAGGATAAACAGAAAGAAATGTCAATTGATGTGTCCAACAATCATTAAACCTAAGTATCATAGTTTTTAAGAAATAACGATTCCCGCATTTTTTGCCATTTTCTCCGAAACAACTTTTTGGGCTTAACGGCCTTCTAGTTAAAGGACGGCAGAATAGGTGCACCACACATGGTTCAACATCGCCTGACTATTTATACACCGTGTTCCGGACGATATACATAACCTTCGACCAGATGTTCAGAGCATGGAAATAAGCATTTTTCACTATGGACACATTAATGAATTCTTATTTTTTGTTAATTTTCATACAAACTAAATACCTTGACGTAAATCACCCGATATGCATGACTCTTTATCCGGATTGGCAACGACGTATTTTCATTCATAAGATTTGGTGGGCTGAAACATGTCAAAACTAAGATAAGACCCTTTCTTACTGCATAGCTCAATTAAATTTCATTAAATGAACTTACAAATATCTTTGCAACGAAGCCTTTTTGAGTACTACTTCCTTTGTAAGATTTAAAATAGAAGCGTTTGACAAAGTTTATGGATAACGTGAAGAACACGGTGGACTTTTTGACACATTTGATTTTGATTTATTTCTGTAAGTAGGTTTGTCCAAAGACTACAATATGATGCTGGGTTTGTCCAAAGACTTTTACATGTCAATCATATTTTTTCTTAAACTAGGAGAGGTCGGTGTTTCCTATCTGACTACTCTGTGAAGAAACAAACTCAGAGGCCGCAGTCTCTTTTAAAGTCCAGACATAATCTTGGTCAGACCATGTAGATTGGTGTCTGAAATGGTCTTTTGAGGAAAGAACCACACAGGTTGAGTGACCCTGTCCAGTCAGTGCAGTCTAATAGAGCTTCCCTTCCAAAACTCTCTATCCTTTGCGATATCCGGCCATGTCGGCCCTGCAAACAAGTCCAGCCGGTCGATTCTGTAAAAATCTCACCGTGAAATCTTAGGTGAAGTGAGTTTGTTTTTGCTAGGAATTGACACTATTGACAGCTCATTCCACGCTCACTTCACCTAAGTTTTCACGATCTTTATCACACCACCTTCGCCGCGGTTGACGGATGAGGGCTACTCATATTCAAGACTAGCTGCGCCCCGCGGTTTCACCCGCATATGTTTCGATCCCGTTGGAATATCGGGATAAAAAGTAGTTATATGTTAATCCAGGGTGTCAGCTACCTCCATACCAAATTTTATCAAAATTGGTCCAGCCGTTTGAGCGTGAAGAAGTAACAAACATATAAACACACACATACACACACACACTCACAAACTTTCGCCTTTATAATATTAGTGTGATTATTATTAATTTCAGGTTAAAAAAGATGGGCAAGATGGTGAATCTGAAAACACACCTAAATGTTTTAATTGCGGGTAAGTAAATCTTTCTTATTTTTAAAGAACACACGCTGTGAATTTGTACGTGAAGACGAGTAGTGTCAGCTAACACGAACACAGTCTTCCTACTTTGCTATTTTCTCGGACGGTACCGAGAGCTCCTGCGCTTACACACATATTCACAACGCCTTTCTACACTTGGTACAGACACCAGCACATCACGCTAACAATCTAAAGAAAGAAAAAAGTTTATTTGGACACAGTTCGTGAAACACAAAATAAACAATTAACAAAAAAAAAATATGTTTCAACAACAATAGTGTGTGCCTCACGGCTGCGCCAAAAAGGTTCATTTCAGCATTAATGCCAGACAGATGCTGTCTGACCCTGGTTTTCTAATAAACCTTTAGGGACTTTCAACATACCTAATACAAACTTTTTATACTTATAAATAAACTAGTAATCAAGAACATATCATTACAAAAACAAAAAAGAATAACAATCTGTCAAATTTATTTAATAGATTTTCAACTTTATCGCTAAATTATAAGGTTCAAAGTTGATTGGGAAAAATTCGCGGCCGTAACAAATATGTATTTACAGAATTATAATCATTAAAGTCATCAACACAACTCTGTAAGAATCCCCAAGAATGACTATTTCATGAAATCTTGACATTTGGGGATTATACTAACTTAACAAGTTGTATTACTGATTGTAATGATTATAATTCTGTAAATACATATTTGTTACGACCGCGAATCATATTTTAATCAACGTACAACTTAATACTGACCAGCAAATTGCAAAAAACGTAAGAAAATTTGAATTTCGCGGGCTACCTTAGCGCTTCCCCCTTAATGTGCCATATTAAGCCTTGGCACTTCATCATCATCATCATTTCAGCCGAAAGACGTCCACTGCTGACCATAGGCCTCCCTCCCCCAAGCACAGCCACTTCGGCCGGTTCTATGCTTCTCGCAACCAGCACACGCCTTGGCACTTTTTTTTTTCTTTTTTGTGGATGGGAAATCATCAAATGACGCCTCCCGATCTGGGTGGAGCGGAAGGGAATGTCAGACTCTTACTGACTTAAACCCACCCGTGTTACTTCCTTAGCCCTTTATGTTCCGGGCCAGCGGTTATCCTTTCGGACAATCCCGCTGACCCGGCAGGCTTCGGTCCTATGGGGCCCCTCCTCGATGCTGACATCTCTTTGAGGCACGCGTGGAACACGAACGCGCCGTCCGGCACGGGCCTGGTCCTGATCGGACGGTGAGCTACCTATTACTCTCCGCCCGCAGGCCCGCGCCTACGGTGGCCGGGAGTCGTCCCGTGGCTCCCGACGCCCGGAGCATCTCCCGCGGCGGCTGGGACGGGAGGCTCTCTCCCTCATCCTTCCCGCCACCTCCTTCGCTAGCATGAGTGCTTAGCAGAAGGAGGTGAGTGCCTCCCTCTATGCTTCTCACATCCAGCAGACGGGAGCCTGCCGTTTTGCCGAAAAGATTTTGCCAAAATTTCACTACCCAAACAAATTTTCGCAACCTTTTATTATACCAATGCAATGTTTGGAATAATTTTAGTATGCACATTTTCATTTGGTCGAATTTTTACTTGGCAGAATATTATTAAGGATAATGTCATTTAGGCATTTGGTATTTAATCAAATGATTTATTACGGCAAACAATCTTTAGACAATAAACGTTTGGTCAAACGATTTGTTATAACAAAAAATTTAAAGGCATAAATAAGATTTTTTGAGAATTTTTTTTTTGTTAATTAAATAATTAAAAAATGCAATTTTATTTTAAAATAATCATTTATTTAATACAAAATATTTGTAATTTACTATTTTAATTTTTTGCAATGGACATTATCGAGAACAGAATTAGTTACGAGGTTAATTATAAAAAAAAAATGCTTAGGTTAGGTCAAAACTGTGACCTCCTACGCACGAGCCGAGCGAGCGAAGCGAGCGGTGCCGCGGCAGCGGCCGGCGAGTGCCAGAAACGACTAAATTATATAGAAAAAAATATGGAAAAAAGAGATTATTTTTAACAGGCTATCGAGAACCGAATTAGTTAGACGAGGTTAATTATTTTAAAAAAATGCTTAGGTTAGGTTAGGTTAAAACTGTGACCTCCTACGCACGAGCCGAGCGAGCGAAGCGAGCGGTGCCGCGGCAGCGGCCGGCGAGTGCCAGAAACGACTAGATTATATAGAAAAAAAAATATGGAAAAAAGAGATTATTTTTAGCAGGCTATCGAGAACCGAATAAGTTAGACGAGGTTAATTATTAAAAAAAAATGCTTAGGTTAGGTTAGGTTAAAACTGTGACCTCCTACGCACGAGCGAGCGAGCGAAGCGAGCGGTGCCGCGGCAGCGGCCGGCGAGTGCCAGAAACGACTAGATTATATAGAAAAAAAAAATGGAAAAAAAGTCTACCCGAAACTGAACTAGTTAGACGAGATTAATTATTTCAAAAAATACTACCAGAATACTTAATATTATTATTACCTGTTTAGAATTTGTCCCAAGTGGAAAAAACACCCTTTTAATAAAACGTCTTCAAAGTTAGATCTTATGCTTGAAATGGCTGCCTTAAAACTGCGAAAACTGACGATACTAAATATTTGGCAAATGTAATTTTGCGTAAAATGAGTTATTCCAACTGAAATATTTGACTAAATAAAAATTGGTAAAAGTACTAGTTGGTAAACAAGTTATTGTTTAAACGTTCACTTGCCAAACATTAGGTTTGGGTTACAATTATTTGTGAAGAGATTTCTTGCTTAGTAATAATTTGGCAAATGAAATTATGCGGAAAATTGTTTGGGAAGTGATAATTTGGCAAAATCTTTTCGGCAAAACAAGGGAGACCCCCAGCAGACGCTTTGGCACTTAATTTTTTTTTTCTTGCCACACAGTCAAATATTCGCGAACGCAGATTGCCTGTCAAACCATCGCTGTAGAAGACGCAACCAGAAGCGGAAATCCAAGGACAACCTTATATGTATACCTACTGAGGAAGACTTCTTGAAGGTACGTGTTCTCATTTCTTTCCTGTTCTCATATATATGGCCCCGCGAAGATGTAGTTGTACTTTATAAAATCAAACTTTTTTTGCATAAAAAAAATATCACATCACATTAATATTATAAAGGCGAAAGTTTGTGAGTGTGTGTGTTTATGTTTATTACTTCTTCACGCTCAAACGGCTCAACCAATTTTGATAAAATTTTGTGCAGAGGTAGCTGACACCCTGGATTAACATATAGGCTACTTTTTATCCCGATATTCCCACGGGATCACATTTACATACATCATACATAAATAATTTTGTTTCATATTTTATTTTGTGTAAGTAAATAAACGAATAAAAATAAACATGACTTAGGGCTGATTTTTCCAACGCCAGATAATAGCACACGTATCAAATCGGAAAGGGATCGGCACCGTATCGCCTCTCGCCTCGCCGTCAAACAGGCGTCAACCTAACGTAAGCACGTAACCAAAGGGGATCAAAAGTTCCGATACGTCGACTCGGCTACGGCTAGGCGACGCACTATGGGACCAAACAGTATTTTCCATCTCAAAAATGGTTGTGACGAAAGTCGTAAATTCATAGATTTCTTTATGGTTTTATACTCTCAAAGGATGGAACTTACGAATAAATTACAAAAAAATGTAAATAACTTAGTTTTACGTTTATAAAATGAACCTCAAACATTGGACATAAATATTTTCATGCCAATTAAATTACCGTTATGGAAGTTCAACACAAAATTATTCGGAAGTTTTCCAAGGAAGTATATTAGTGTTATACATCATTAGATAGCTTAGAATGTACACTTTGCAACCACGTTCGGATTTAATTAAAAAAAAAATTGTTTAATTTTTTAATATTTTTTTAGTGAAGTAAAGAAAATTTCGGTTTTTGTTTATTTCAATTGGAGTTTTCCTTGTTGCCGAAAGCTGCCGGTGTCAAGTTAATCACTCTATTAGATACCTTATCTATTCAGTAGTATGAGGATTAAAAAAAACTTGCGCGTTTTTTGCGCCAGTGGTGATTAGAAGCAATAATGTCAATCGGGGGAAAATAAAAAAATCCCCGAAAATTACGGTTCTTCTTTTAATTAATATATTTTGACGTCTATCTTGTTTCTTTTCCATTTCTATGATAGAATAACATTAAAAAATGAATATACTACTATTATATTTGAAAGAATCTTCCCATGGTACTTTCGTTTGCGGTGATCACCTTAACCACAAGTATGATAAACTATATTGCTGCGGAAGTTCTATTTATCTGTTGTGGTAATTAATTACAATCACCATATCCTCCACACCTCCATATTTCTTACAATTTAGGTTTTGAGAAGTGGGCTGCAACAACTCCAGAAAACAAGAAGACAAGAAAAAATATGTCCAAAAACGTTTCCGATAAGTTCTTGGTTTGCACATTGATAAACCACGTCAAGGTTCCGGTAATAGCAATGACTGAGATTTTTCCAAAATTACCAATGTTCTGCAGAGATAACCGGAATTGATGAAGAATTATTAATCAAGAGATTATATGTAATTCCTCAAACTATGTCATCGGGATTCCCTATAAACGCAGAAAAATTCGGCCAGTATACATTGATAACCGCGCAATAAGTATGTGAGCAAATATAACTGGTACTACATGCCATCTTCGGTCCATAAAGTACTTATACATGGTGCTAAAATAATAGAGCATTATGCAGTTTTGCCTATAGGACAATTATCCGAAGATGCCCAGGAAGCCCGAAATAAAGATTACAAGAAATATAGGTAGGTTGGGTACATCACGCTAGGAAGTGTTTCAGATCAGCAACAAACGAAGACGTTCTGCATATTTTGTTATATACATCTGATCCTTATATATCTAGCTTAAATAAAACAATTTTTCTAATATCCAAAGAATTGTTTGACGAAGCTAAAGAATTGTTGGAAATAGAAAGTGATGAATAGGATAAGCGCTAAAAAATTTTTTTTTTGTCATGTAACTGTTTGTTTAATAATAATAATTTAGTTGTAAACTTATTTTAAGCAAAAGTGTAACTTTTATTGCTATTTTAATATAACTGTATAATTTTTTGTATGAAATTTCGTATAACTTTATCTTTGTCATTTTTTTACGAAAAATATATAATTTTTTAAATGATGATGTTTGATTTCTTTTATTGCCTAGATATTCACAAATACGTGAAAAAAATTTCAAGGAGAAAAATCAAAAAACAACAGAGTTATCGATTTTTGAGATGGAAAATACCGATTGGTCCCATAGTGCGACGCCGCGCTTACGGCTCGCCGACCGCTGCGCTGGTTGATGGTGCAGCAGGCAGGCCGGAGGGGTGAGAGGGGCAAGGGTGGACGAAGAGACGTAAGCTCGGGTACGGAGAGGCGTAACGCACCGCACCGCGGTTCGTGAGCTTGTCCCGAGGCAAGGCGATTACGTTACGATTCCGATTAGTGTGCGTTGCAGTTGGGAGTTTCATACAAAAAATACTGAACGGCTCGAGTTGATACGGTGCCGATCCCTTTCCGGTTTGATACGTGTGCTATGACCTTTAACCTGTCATTTCTGTGAAGTTTCTGACTTTGTATTTCGAAACTATGATGCTATAATAGAATATTGTTATGTCACAGAGAGCTCAGGGTCGCCCTCGACCAGCTGATACGTCAGTAGACAGTGATCTACTTACTATGGTAAGTTCCAAAGTTAAGTAAGTTAAGTTAAGAGCGTTTACGACGTACGGCATTTCATACAAACTTTCAAGCCCTTATTTTTCGAAATGAATGAACCGATTTTAATGAAACTTCATACGCATAAGCAGGATACAGAGGTCTAAAAAGTTAGTAGAGAACATTTTCGATATGTCTTATTTAAAAAAAGATAACTGGAAATCTCTGTTTCTATGGAAAATTTAAAATCAGTCTAATTTGGCTGTAACACTATTTTTCGAAAATGTTCTCTACTAACTTTTTAGACCTTTTTCACCTGCTTAGGTGTATGAAGTTTAATTAAAATCGGTTCATTCATTTCGAAAAATAAGGGCTTGAAAGTTTGTATGAAATGCCGTACGGCGTAAACGCTCTTAAGTAAGTTCACAAATATTGTACTAAACATCATTATCATTCTCCTGACCTTACTCCAATTTATTCGTGGTCGGCGCAACATGTCTTTTTCTTCCATTCTTCTCTATTAGTCGTCATCTCGGTAGTCACCCCCTTTCTAACCATATCATCATTCACACATTCCATCCATCGTTTCTTTGGTCTTCCCCTACTCTTATAGCCATCGACATTCATACTCAAAACCCTCCTCACGACATTTTCTTAATTTCTTCGTAACACATGCCCATACCATGACAACCGATTCCCACACAACTTTTCAGTTACCGGTATCACTTTCAAACTTCTTCTTATGTACTCATTTCTTATTCTGTCCATTCGTGTAACACCACACATCCCTCTTAGCATTCTCATCTCTGCTCCATGCAATTTTTTTTATTTTTATTTTTTTTATTATTATTATTTTTTTTAATTAAACGTTGCCCCACACTAGGAATTTCTCCTGTATTGTGGGTGCGTTTACAAACATTTAAAGTCACATACACAAACAGCCAGACCCGGAACAACTACTTGTAGGTCATACAAATATTTGTTCCGTGCGGGAATCGAACCCGCGACACGCAGCGCAGAAGTCAATCGCTTAACCACTGCGCCAACCGTGCCGTCCAAAAATTGCCTTTAAGTCATCCCTTTTGTGGCCCAACATTCTGATCTATACAAGACAGTAGGCCTGATCATGGTTTTATATATCTTCCCCTTAAGTTTAAGGCGAATTATATAGAAGAGTTTGTTTGTTTGGTTGAACGCGCTAATCTCAGGAACTACTGGTTCGAATTGAAAAATATGTTTTTTGTTGGATAGTATATTTATCGAGGAAGGCTATAGGCTATATAACATCACGCCACGACCAATAGGAGCAGAGACTCAATCAATTTATTTGCAAAAACGGGAAAACTTATTCCTTTTGAGAGCTTCCGTTGCGTACGCTTCGTAAACGGTTAAAGTTACGCAAAAATCATGTATGATGGAATTGTTTCCCTTTAAAAGTCCTGAAAAAGTCCGCGACAGCATATGTCTATCATTTAAGGTTAGCTCACTATAACCTTTTTTATGGTAATCAAATTTGTTCTAAAATAATGCATTATTTGCGAAAGTGTTTTTATAAACATGATATTAATCCTTATCCAAATAAATAACTTATTCATCACAAGTATTTAATTTTGAATAAAATTGTCCTTGACATAATTTGATTTCAATGAATATCTTAGGAGATATCATAGTTTAAAAAAAACTCCGCAAGGCGGCCGGTCATATGTAATACTCTTAAAGTAATGGAATATATTTTAGTAGGTTTTTTCCTTAAATTACCGCGGGTGAAACGGCGGGGCACAGCTAGTATTTAAATACTCTAAACTCCTAAACTCGTTGTAACGCCTCCTCTCTTTCTTTGTGATGTTATAAACATATATTATTTATATTGCAGCGTTCCAAAAAACGCCGCAGCCGGGAACCGACCTCCAACCCTCAGGTAGTGACTTGCCACAACTGTAACGAGTCCTTCACGTCCAAAGTTAGACTCAAGTTTCATATGTAAGTACACTTTAGAATATTTATCTTTTTTTTTTTTTCTAAATGTACTGTGTTCAAATTAGCAAGAGATACTGGTATAAATGAAAATAAACCGGTTTTAATTAATTTATTTGGGACAATCAAACAGTTACCCACTCACGCGTACATTGCCGAAAATATACATCAAACAAAAATCCTAATACGACCGGCCGCCCAAAATGGACATCGAAAAGCGACCACAGAATGTCCGGTTATTATAATTATTACCCGTATGCAAAATACGCGCATTGACGTGGAGTTGCGGACACCACCCCTATTTCCTATTACCTACTAATACGACGCAGAGGTGAATGTTGTAATTAGTGCCCGAATTCGGGTAAAATGAATTCTGACATCCGAATGCGGGTAAGTAAAATCATACAATACTATACCCTCCAATGCTTCTAGGCAATTCCACGAAACATCAAACCAAGCCCGGTCCGACGGGCGCTACTCCTGCTCCGAGTGTGACGACGCCACCTTCGCCACGGAGACGGAACTCTTCGACCACGTGCACTTCCAGCACGACAAGCAGAAGAGGTGGCAATGTCCCGTCACGGGCTGCGGGAAGACCTTCTTCCTCAGGTAAGGAAAGAAAGAAAACTGTTCCTTGTGAAGGAGCCCATCCAGGGAAGTACTACCATACATACTAATATTATAAATTCGAAAGTAACTTTGTCTGTCTGGTCTGTCTGTCTCTATGTTACCTTTTCAGGCCTTAAAACACTGAAGGGATTTCGATAGAATTTGGCAGAGGTATAGATTGCATCCCGGGGAAGGACATGGGATAGTTTTTATCAACATACCTCGCGGAAAGGATGGAAGAGGATTAAATGGAAAGCGATGGATGAGGTCGCCCGAACGAGCGGGCCCAGAAGATGCCTGTTCACTCTTTTTCATTTATTAATAACAAACATAGTACTTTATAAATTGTGCATTTCTCAGTAGAGATTGTCATTTATTTCTCAGGGCAACCCTTACAAAGCACAGTCGCACGCACACAGACACACGACGATACGTGTGCGTCACATGTAACAAGCGGTTTTTAGACAAACAGACGCTAGATGAACATGGAGTGACGCATTTACAGGTAAAATTATATAATCATCAGTTTTAGCATAGTTCACAAAAGTGGAAACGCCTGGTACAGGAAATTCCCCTAACCTCAGGTCAGGCACTGGCTGGCATGCAACAAGTGCCCCTTAGCGCGGATTTCGGATAATAGGCTATTTGACAATGTAAAAAATAAGGTCATAATTATTGACACTCGTATAGATTATCGCTTTTAAAATCGATTTGCATTAATTTTACTACAAAACAATGTATTATTTATAAAAAATATCCCGAAAAAACTTCATCTTTTTAAATCTGGCGCCACGTAATCGAAAACGGTCTGGATTGGCTGAACTTAAGATGGCGTCATGATTTAGTAAATTTCTGTCTATCGTTGACAGAACAGATGACTTTTGTCTAGTATCTCGACCGTTTCAACGTTTGTTTACGTGTATCGTGACGTCACGACGCCATATTGTTAAAGATAGCGTTTTGGCGGCTTATTTAAACAGTACATTTTTATTTACTATTTTTTAAAAGAAAACATTATGCAATTTGAAGTAATAGGTTTTTGTGGGCTCGTTAGACACCATTAAATAATCTGAGATGTTTATCAGAAACCAGTCAAATAGCCTATTATGCGTAAGCAATTTCATCAAAAATGTAATGCAAACTTTTTCAGTATTTTGATAAAACTGCTGACCCTCCCTGGTGATAATAATAGCCTCCCCGACCGTTTTCGGTCGCGGTGGCCAATCTCAATGGAGATTAGCCAGGTACGCAGGAGATACTATAGTGCACAAGTGTGTGCGCAGACACAGGTGCACTCTCTGTTCCTTTACTCTCATAGTCCGATGGGACGGCAATCCGACACGACCGGGGAGAGTTCAGGCGCAGGACCAACGGCTTTTCGAGGCACGGGGGTATTAAACCGCCAACTTCCAAACTTCGGACTATTACTAAGAAATTCCTAATGGAAAACCCAATAACACTTTGTCCGCACCGGGAATCGAACCCAGGACCCTACGCTCAGCAATCGCGCTTGCAACCACGAGACCAACGAGGCAGTCCCTCCCTGGTGATATTATGTGGATAAACCTAAACACGCATCAAATTCGAATCGACTTTAAACACGTAGATTTCGGGAAGAAACATTTTCCATGATCGCTTTAAAGTAATTTTACTCTAATCGTGATCGCTTTAATGTTCAATAGACGGTAACTATCTTGCCCTTTACTTTAATTTGTGATAATCTAGAAATTAAAGGCTTTTTTTTTTTTTTTGCTGATGGGAAATCATCAAATGACCCCTCCCGCTCTGGGTGGAGCGGAAGGGAGTGTCAGACTCTTACTGACTAAAACCCACCCGTCTTCCTTCCTTAGCCCTTTTTGTTCCGGGCCAGCGGTAACCCTTTCGGACAATCCCGCTGACCCGGCAGGCTTCGGCCCTATGGGGCCCCTCCTCGATGCTGACATCTCTTTATCTAGAAATTAAAGGCTTAAATCTAGCTATTTCTCCTCGCAGATAAAACCCTTCCAATGCCACATATGCCTGAAGCAGTTAACCCGTCGCTCGCGCTTGCGCATGCATGTGCGTGCGCATGAAGAGGAGTTGTCGCCGAGACTCGTGCGCGTCTGTGCGGTATGCACGAGGGCCTTTAGAGATCATCGGCATGCGCAGGTTTGTGGATTGTGTTTTTGGATGTAGAAATAAAATTATTTATTTAAACCTGTGATATATGATAGAATAGTGAATTTTGAACGTCAGCAAAAAATTTGATCGCCATTTCTATTATGCAGGTAGATAAGCCCATAAGCTTAGCAGGCCCATAAGTTGGACCAGTTTCATGGTGAAGGTCACGAGGAAGCACAGGACCGGTCGATGTGGCGCTGCTCGGGGGAGGCCTATGTCCAGCAGTGGACGGCTTTCGACCGAATAATAAATCAAATGTACAGTCACGAGCATAAGTATGTATACACTTGGCTTTATTCAAAGGCAATTTTCTCCCTTATTTTTGAATGAAATTTTCTGTTATTACGAACATAGTATTTTCGAACCTATAGGTTTATGTAAAGTGTCGTATTTCAACGTTGCATTCGTCATTTCACGAAAAAATCGCAATTGAAAGTTGCCAAGTGTTGACATATTAGTGCTCGTGACTGTACAGTGTGGGTGGCAATTAGGTTATCTCATAAATTGAAACCAGAAGGCCAAATTCTCGTAATTTAAAACTTTCAAAAATCTAGTCGCAGTCTCATCTCGGCGACGAACAAATGTCAAAAACTTATCAATAGGGAAATTAGAGGTATTTTTGACAGATTGAGACTGAGATCAGACTGTGAACGTTCTCTAAATTACATTACGTATTTTAAGCATTCACAAATAAAATAAATTAATAACAATTAACATTCTATCAGTGACCTTTTTTTCGATTTAGTATTTTAACAGTATTGAACTTAATTTGTGATTATTTAGCAACAATACCATAAAGTTTGTGTTGAATTGTTGATACCATCGCCCGCGCATGTCTAGTGCCTTGTTATCAGGGGTGGTTTATTTCGTGCCAATTTTAGGCTATTTATTTTGTTTAAAAGACTATCCAAGTGCGAGTCGGACTCGCACACGAAGGGTTCCGTACCACAAGGCAAAAACGCCGAAAAAAACACGTTTGTTGCTATATTTATTTTATTCTATTTTTAGTGTTTGTTGTTATAGCGGCAACAGAAATACATCTGTGAAAATTTCAACTGTCTAGCTAACACGGTTCATGAGATACAGCCTAGTGACAGACGGACAGATGGACAGTGGAGTCTTAGTAATAGGGTCCCGTTTTTACCGTTTGGGTACGGAACCCTAAAAAGCAGTTTTTTTATTTTTATTAAAACTGTTTTATTATTTTAACAGACTGATAACAACTTGTAATAACCGCTGTACTGTTGACGACTGTCAAAGTCAGATTACTATCCGTGGAATAAAATTGACGTTTGACAGTTCTAATATGGAAAACTGTCAAAAATTCCAAATTTATTCTCAAGATGACTTATTGTAGGTATAAAAGTAATAAAAAAAAAAAAAAAAAAAAGTTTGGTGGAATGCGCCCTTAATGTGATTACCTAATCGCCACTCTGTATGTACAGACGCCAGCACATTAAACTACAATCTGTCAAATTTCTTTAATAGATTTTCAACTTTATCGCTAAAGCAATAAGGTTCAAAGTTGATTGGGGAAATTTGACAGTTTCGGGTAGCTTGATGTGCTGCCGTCTGTACATTTCCTTTAAACGACATGAACGAATCTTCTTAGTTTTCAATAAACCTATCTTTACATTAGGAACACGCATCAAAGTCTACAGAATGTATTGAAGCTTTTGCGAACGAACTAAAAGAAGAAGCGGAAGAGGTGTCAGTACAATTGTCGCCCACCAGTGGACTTGTCAGACATACTGTGCAGATAATTGGTGAGTTTACCTTATTAACTCGAACAGCCTTCTGAACGTGTTTGTGGGCCGATAGGACTCGCCGATGTGGCGGCAGTCGGCACTGGATGCGACTACATACTGCGGGTGGTCGAGTCCAGGGCTTGGCATAAACTGGTACTCCTGTGCGGTGCCACTTTGTGATTATTATTTATTTCTGTGGCTTGGTTTTTGTATGTACTAACAATAGTTTTTTGTGTTACTAACAGTTGTTACGTCTAAAATAAATGACTTATTATTACGTTTTTACATATCTCGGGATCATGGGGTCCCGGTCCTTTGGAAGGCAGGCGAACGAGGGGCCGAGGCCAACTCGCAGAGGCCCCTTAAGAATTTTAATGGAATGCGGCACAATTTATTATTATTATTATTAAACTTCTGTCTATGCCTATCTGACCTCCAAAACCCAATTACTGGGTAACATGGTACCCTTGGTCAGACTTTGCCTTTTTTTGTTTTTTTTTTCTGGCTTCTATCTACACGTAGCGACTGTCAAAAATCCACGACTGACAGCCGGGACCAACGGCTTAACGTGTTTTCCAAGGCACAGAGGGATCTCGGTATGTAAAGATGATCACCCATCCACAAACCGACCGCGGCAAGGGTATTTTCTTAATTTCACAATGTTTATGTAATAAGTTCACATGTTTGTCCTCCAGAATCTCCGAAGCTGTCAAAGCCGATCAAACGCCAAGTGTCGAATGAAATGGGCGAGCACCTTCTGTCTCAGTTGGCTGATGAAGCGCGCGCTTTGATAAGAGTGGTCGAGATTGAGAAGGCTTTCCGCTGCGAATATTGTGAAGAGTTAGTATTTACTAGCTGCGCCTGCGTCTGCGCTGTGGGAATATCGGGATAAAAAGTAGCCTATATGTTAATTCAGGATGTCACCTACCTCCATACAATTTTTTATCAAAATTGGTCCACCCGTTTGAGCGTGAAGAAGTAACAAACATATAAACACACACACACACAAACTTTCGCCTATATAATATTAGTGTGATTATTACTATACATGGTCAAATTAAATTAGGTAGCGAAACTCCGCAAACGTATCGATATCTGATCATCTGCCTAGCCTTTTCCCAACTATGTTGGGGTCGGTTTCCAGTCTAACCGGATGCAGCTGAATACCAGTATTTTACATGGAGCGACTGCCTATCTGACCTCCACAACCTAGTTACTGGGTAATACGATACCCCTCGGTAAGACTGGTTGTCAGACTTTCGTGCTTGTGACTACCCGTAACGACTGTCAAAGATTCACGAATGACAGTCGGGACCAACGGATTAACGTGCTTTCCGAAGCACGGAGTTGTATGTAAAGATGGTCACCCATCCACGGACCAACCGAGGCAAGCGTAGATCAACCTGATAGATCGACCCGTGCGACTGTTATTGCTTAGCTACAAGCTAATTAATTAAGCAAATTAATTAATTTAGCCTGTCAACACATCTATTTTACCTAAATTTTGTTATGTTCTAGTGTTTTCTATTTGGAGAGCGGTCTGAACACGCACCGCGCGATACATAAAGGAGTCAAAAATCCCTTCACTTGCCACATATGTAAAGTTAGCTTCGCGACTTATTCCAGGTTTGTTAACTATTCATATAGGGTCATAATCAGTAATTCCCGTTGACCTAGAATCATCAAATTTGGCAAGAAGTAAGATCATGTAGCACAAGTAAAGGAAAAAATCCGAAAATCGTAAATTTGTAGTTACATTTAAAAAAAACCAAATTAAACTATTTACATACCTAATTTTTTTTTATTCCGGTACTTTTTAGGGTTCCGTATCCAAAGGGTAAAAACGGAACCCTATTACTAAGACTTCGCTGTCTGTCCGTCCGTCCGTCCGTCCGTCCGTCTGTCTGTCTGTCACCAGGCTGTATCTCAAGAACCGCGGTAGCTAGACAGTTGACATTTTCACAAATTATGTATTTCTGTTACCGCTATAACAACAATTACTAAAAACAAAATAAAATAAATATTTAAGGGGGGCTCCCATACAACAAACGCGATTTTTTTGCCCTTTTTGCTCGATATTAATAATGGCAACAGGTAGGCACTTGAAATATTAACAAAATACTCAGTTGTATTTTAGTTTAATAATAAATAATAAAATAAATATTTAAGGGGGGCTCCCATACAACAAACTTGTTTTTTTCTGCGTTTTTGCCTTGTGGTACGGAACCCTTCGTGTGCGAGTCCGACTCGCACTTGGCCAGTTTTTAATGTCGTCTTGTCTACAGATGCACAACCCACAAAACGACACACGGCTTCTACAAACGCTCGCTAGCTGACGCTAAGAAGCAAGCCGACGGCCCCCCACAAGCTGACGCCGACTCCTCCGCCCGCTCAGCCACTGGCATACTAGGATACGGCGACTTTCCTGTCGTCAAACACTTCCTGTGCGAGGTAACACAGAAGTGACAGAAGCCGACGGCTTGTCTAAAGCTAAAACAGTCTTATCAAACCCCAGTGCGGGTTGGTAGATGTCACATGTTTCCAAGTTTTGGTTCTAGGACA
The DNA here is from genome assembly GCA_951800025.1 of Oligia strigilis. Lineage (NCBI taxonomy): Eukaryota > Metazoa > Arthropoda > Insecta > Lepidoptera > Noctuidae > Oligia > Oligia strigilis. The sequence continues at coordinate 8,571,979 of OX637567.1, forward strand.
TGCCGATTTCCTCACGATGTTTTTCTTCACCGTTTTGAGAGCAGTGGTGATGACATAATTTACACTTACATCTGCTGGATGCGAGAAGCATAGAACCGGCCGAAGTGGCGGTGCTTGGGCCTATGTTCAGCAGTGGACGTCTCTCGGCTGAAATGATGATGATGATGAAGTGCCAAGGCTTAATATGGCACATTGAGGGGAAGCGCTAAGGTAGCCCGCAAAATTCAAATTTTCTTACGTTTTTTGCAATTTGCTGGTCAGTATTAGGTTGTGAGAGCAGTGGTGGCCAAGTGGTAACGGCCGCGACTTACGAGTTGTAGGTCGTAGGTTCGAACCCAGACAGGCGCTTTACTTTGTGTAAATTATTTCATCACCACTGTTCTCAAAACGGTGAAGAAAAACATCGTGAGGAAACCGGCATGTCCTAGAACCAAAAATTAGAAGACATGTGACATCTACCAATCCGCACTGGGCCCGCGTGGTGGATTACGGCCCGCTCCCTCTCACCGAGAGGAGGCCTGTGTCCCAGCAGTGGGAACATTATAGGCTGATTATGTATTAGGTTGTACGTTGATTAAAATATGATTCGCGGTCGTAACAAATATGTATTTACAGAATTATAATCATTACAATCAGTAATACAACTTGTTAAGTTAGTATAATCCTAAATGTCAAGATTTCATGAAATAGTCATTCTTGGGGATTACTTGGTCTTAGAGAGTTGTGTTGATGACTTTAATGATTATAATTCTGTAAATACATATTTGTTACGGCCGCGAATCATATTTTAATCAACGTACAACTTAATACTGACCAGCAAATTGCAAAAAACGTAAAAAAAATTGAATTTTGCGGGCTACCATGGCGCTTTCGCCTTAAGTAAAATTGCTTGCTAGGGTTCGATCCCACGACCTTAAAACACGAAAGTCGCGGCCGTTACCACTGAGCCACCACTGCTCTCATAATAACTTGCTCTAGATAACTTGTCTAACAGATAATTTTATTCAAATACAGTTTTATTTCTTAAACTAGCTTTTGCCCGCGGCTTTGGCCGCGTGGAGGTCGGAAATAATTCTCAGAAAATTCAACCCCACATTTCACCGTCTTAGGGGTGGAACTTCGAAAAACCCTTTCTTAGTGGATACCTACTCTTCACAAAGAACACACCCAAATGTCATGGCTCTAGGACCAGCGGTTTAGGCCGTGCGTTAATGTATCAGTCAGTCAGGACTTTGATATTTATATACAGGGTGTGTCCTAAATAGTGGTCCAGAGTAAAGGAGTCGATACACTGTATTCTTATGTATCACATACCGAAATAATAACCATTTTCAGTTCTACGAAAAAACAAATTAATTTCTTTAAGTATCTGTGACTTTAAAATATAAAAATGGTTTGGATATCATAGTACACATATTCAAGAGTTATAATAAAAAAACAGAATGAAAAAATATTGATATTTGTGGAAATTACAGCCAAATTCGTGAAGCAAGGTACAGAAATTTTCAAAACAACTTTTTTTTTTTCGGAGACCCTTATCTGAAAATGATTAAAATTTCGGTATGTGATACATAAGAATACAGTGTATCGACTCCTTTACTCTGGACCACTATTTACGACACACCCTATATACAGGGTTATTTGTAAAACACCAGCAACCTCTTAAGAGGTCATTGTACTCATCATTATGAACAACTTTTACTATGGGACCAAATATGAAATCGCGAAAAAAAAAACAGCTGTTCCCTACATTTTGACGAGTTATACGAACATAAATGTAGGGAACAGCTGATTTTTTTTTCGCGATTTCAGGTTTGGTCCCATAGTAAAAGTTGTTCATAATGATGAGTACAATGACCTCTTAAGAGGTTGCTGGTGTTTTACAAATAACCCTGTATAAGTAGTAGATTATCTGGTAGATAGTCCTTCTCCGGAGACAGTAAATCAGGTTCTTAATGTTTATTCCTTAGGACTGTGGGCGTTCGTACCTACACTGGACGTACCTACAAGTACATAGACGCATGAAACACGCAAATGAAAACTTTCTGTACAAATGTAACCAGTGCGAGCTTACATTTCCTAACAGGTAAAATATACATTTTTATTAATTACTAGCTTCCGCCCGCGGCTTTGCCCGCGAGGTATGTCGATAAAAACTATCCTATGTCCTTCCCCGGGATGCAATCTATCTCTCTGCCAAATTGTATCAAAATCCGTTCAGTGGTTTAGGCGTGAAAAGGTAACATACAGACAGACAGAGTTACTTTCGAATTTATAATAATAATATACTAATATTTGTAATATTAGTATGGTTATTTTTATTGTCTTTGATATATCTCGGGAGTCTGGGGTCCCGGACCTTTGGAAGGCCTACGAGGGGCCGAAACCAACTCGCAGGGGCCCGTTAGACGCTTTCAATGAAATGAGGCACCAACCGACGATTATCCCTGTACAGTCACGAGCACTAAAGTCAACACTTGGCAACTTACAATTGCGATTTTTTCGTGAAATAACGAATGCAACGTTGAAATACGACACTTTACACAGACCTATGGGTTCGAAAATACTTTGTTCGTAATAACATAAAAGGACATCATTCACGTTCCATAAATTTTTGGGCCAAAATCTGAAAGTGCCGCGGCCAGAAAGAAAACGTTATATTCGGATAGATCACAAAATTCCTATTATTTTTTACTATGACACCAAACCTGTGCGCCCTATGGTTATGTTGTTACATGCTTTTAAAATACAAAATACTCAGCGGTGTATCCATATTCTTCAAGGGTGGAAATTGCATCTCTGAAGCCTCCTCGGTCCAAAATAAATACGTCCCCATTTCGGTAAAACCATTGAAATAATCCGTCGCCATGGTCGTTTTCATTTTCTACAATATTATGCATTATTTGCGCATCTGAAGAAGTAGCAGCGTGTGGACCAGAAACGTATTAATGATGAAAATACGTTCAGAATTCACTTTATTGCACATCAAAAGGACATAATACAGTATGAATAATTAAATATACATGATCAAATGTATGAAAATAACATCATAATAACATTTTTATTGTATTTTAAAAGTGTAACACCGTAACCAAAGGGCGCACAGATTTGGTGTCGTAGTAAAAAATTATAGGAATAGGCTATTTGACTGGTTTCTGATAAACATCTCAGATTATTTAATGGTGTCTAACGAGCCCACAAAAACCTATTACTTCAAATTGCATAATGTATTTCATTTAAAAAATAGTAAATAAAAATGTACTATTTAAATAAGCCAAAACGCTATATTTAACAATATGGCGTCGTGACGTCACGATTCACGTAAACAAACGTTGAAACGGTCGAGATACTAGACAAAAGTCATCTGTTCTGTCAACGATAGACAGAAATTTACTAAATCATGACGTCATCTTAAGTTCAGCCAATCCAGACCGTTATCGATTACGTGGCGCCAGATTTAAAAAGATGATGTTTTTTCGGGATTTTTTTTATAAATAATACATTGTTTTGTAGTAAAATTAATGCAAATCGATTTTAAAAGCGATAATCTATACGAGTGTCAATAATTATGACCTTATTTTTTACATTGTCAAATAGCCTATTGTGTGTTCTATCCGAATATTACACATTTTTATAATTTTTGATCCAAAATGAATGATGTCCTTTAGACGATATAGAAGATATAGCCACTGAGAACATTTTGTATGTAACACAGCTGGGGCCTGGCGTATCATCGCAAGAAGGTGCACTGCAAGTCTGGAGCTGACGACCCTGGAACCATCAATAAGAGCAACAGGGATGATTATAGGTATAATAAAAATCTTAAATCTATTCATTCGCTGACAGACTAAACCGGTAGGTCTAGAAACATGAAAGGCACAAAAGTTCTTTATATAACGAAACTGAACACTAAAGAAGTATTTTATACCCGACTACGGCGCAGCAAAAAGGAGGGCCTGAGGGTTATGATTTTGACCGGTATGTATGTATGTTCATGTAGTCTGACAACCAGTCTTACCAAGGGGTATCGTATTACCCAGTAAATGGGTTGTGGAGGTCAGATAGGCAGTCGCTCCATGTAAAATACTGGCATTCAGCTGCATTCGGACAGACTGGAAGCCGACCCCAACATAGTTGGGAAAAGGCTAAGCAGATGATGATGATGATGTATGTATGTCCATCTGTTCCCTTATAACTTCTAAACTACTTGTCATAATTAGACTAATGAATCGTTGGAAGCGTCTTGATCGTCCGCTGTTTATAGGCTATGTGACGTCACATTAAATTGAATACGGCGCCCTCTAGCGGACATAAAGTCATAACCTAAAAATAAAATATTTAATCATGCCGTGTTGGGTATCAAATGAAAGGGCTTAATTAGCACATTTCAATAATAAGAAAAAAATAATATGAATATTACTGAAATAAGGCCCAAAATAATTAAAACCCGACTGCTGAAAAGGATGAAACAAGAACGTACCTTCCCGTGGTCGCATGCTACCATAGCTTAATAATATTTTAGTGCACTAAAGAGAGAATTTGAGATAATTTTCAAGTTAGGGAACAACAAACTGAACGTCGTACTTAGCAAAGTTCAAATTCCATTGCAACCAAAAACTTAGGACCTTTTTGTCACAAATGGTCACTCAAAAATCAACTTAGAATACATTGCACTAAAGTAGATAACTGATTAAGTGGCGAGATGGAATGTAAATTACCTGAGATTATGAACACTGCCGACGACCTTGTGAAGGCCGCTGGAACCCGTTGGACGCGAGAAGCACAGAACCGGTCGAAGTGGAGGTGCTTGGGGGAGGCCTATGTCCAGCAGTGGACGTCTTTCGGCTGAAATGATGATGATGAACACTTCTTCTTCTTAGCGTGTCGATAGCAATCTAAATGTACTCGGCCCAGAATTCGGCCACTTGTTTGGCGCCTCCACCAGCGTCCATCAGCTCCTGCAACGTGCAGCTGACAGGACACTCAGGACACGACATTAAGTGTCCCATCGTTTGTAGAACAGCACCACATTTACACTCCAAGGCGGAGTCGTCTATGAATCTCCACCTGAACAGGTTTTCCTTGCTTCGGCCGACCTGGGTCCGGAGTCTGTTTAAAGACTTCCAGGTTACCCAAGGTAGCTCATGTCCAGGTGGGAGGTCTTCAGCGATGAACACTGTTATAGTAATATTGATAAATTAATGTTAAAGCCTTAGCCTATAAAACAACCTCTCTGCTTCACGATAACTGGGAGCCAGTCTCTCATACTAATGTAAGGATACCATTAATTTTCGTTTAGGATACCGTGTCGGGATTGTGACCAGGTTCTGCCCAACAAAACAGCTTTATACAAACATCGGAAGAAAGAACACACCGATGGAACTGCACGGGCTTATTCTAAACCAGGTAAGAATATTTTACACTAATCTTATAAAGGCGAAAGTTTGTGAGTGTGTGTGTTTATGTTTGTTACTTCTTCACGCTCAAACGGCTGGACCAATTTTGATACCCTGGATTAACATATAGGCTACTTTTTATCCCGATATTCTCATGGGATCGACATTTACGCGGGTGAAACCGCGGGGCGCAGCTAGTTACACATAATTATGAGGTGGGAGTGGGCCGGACATGTCTCATGCAGCCGGAGAGATAGGCAAAGATCACTCACTTGACGCCTGAAGGAGGACATCGCCGTCGAGGTAGGCCACAACGAAGGTGGTGTGACGATCTGATAACGTTTGCAGGGCCAACATGGCCAGAGATCGCACAAAATATGGAGGTTTGGAAGGAAAAGGGGGGGTCTTTGCTCAGAATTACTACACAATATAGGCTAACTAGAAATATGAGGGTAAAAAGGGAGTCGCTCCATGTAAATGCTGAATCCGGTTAGACTGGAAGCCGACTCCAACATAGTTGGGAAAAGGCTAGGCAGATGATGACTCACCTCTATCAAGATCATGCTCTATGTCGGTAAATTATTTATTGAGTCCCTATTCCACATGCTTGGAAAGCTTGATTATCTTTGTAATCAATTTATGTCTGGCTGGTTTTTATACACAATGGGGCTGTGTTTTTAGGGTTCCGTACCCAAATTATAAAAACGGGACCCTATTACTAAGACTCCACTGTCCGTCTGTCTGTCACCACTCACCAGGCTGTATCTCATGAACCGTGATAGCTAGACAGTTGAAATTTACACAGATGATGTATTTCTGTTGCCGCTAAAAGAAAAAATAATAAAAATCAAATTTTAAATTTAAAGGGGTATAAAAGAAAGGTTTTTTTTTGGCGTTTTATGGCTTGTGCTACGGAACCCTTCGTGGGCGAGTCCGACTAACACTTGGCCGGTTTTTTTTTAATATGATTTGATTTTGTCTGTCTAAAACAGGAATGTATGCGAGTACAGAGTCAGAATCTACAGGCGGAGCGTGTCCCCATTGTCACGCCACGTTCACGCACGCGATTGATCTGCACAAACACGTCAAGTAAGTGACCAAAACATACATAACATAATCAGCCATATTATGTTCATGTTCCCACTGCTGGGACACGGGCCTCCTCTCTGTGAGAGGGAGTGGGCCGTAATCCACCTCGCGGGCCCAGTGCGGGTTGGTAGATGTCACATGTCTTCGAATTTTTGGTTCTAGGACATGCCGGTTTCCCCACGATGTTTTGATTGAATAATTTACACAAAGTAAAGCGCCTGTCTGGGTTCGAACCTACGACCTACAACTCGTAAGTCGCGGCTGTTACCACTGGGCCACCACGCCCTCACTGCACTGTTGTACAAACCTACTTGAAAGATATAAAATCATTTATCGTTATCGTTTATCCCCATCCTAGAGAAGTCCACGGCAAAGACGAGGAGTCTTGCCTATCCTGCAACAACAAGACATCGACCACAGAGGGGGCGTGTCCACGTCGTCCGCACGCGTGTCCCGTCTGCGGACACGCCTTTCGGACGCTCTCTATGCGGAACGAACATCTGAGGGTACATACTGGGGAGAGGCCCTTTCCTTGTGACGTCTGCGGAGTTGCGTTTAGGAGGTGAGTGTTAGTAGAATAGAATAGAATACTCTTTCTTTATTTCTCTCTTTTTTCTTCTCTTTTTCTCTCTCTGTTTATCTGTCTTTCTCTCTTTTCTTTACTCTTTTCTTTTTTCTCTTTTTTTTTCTTTCTTCTTCTCTTTCTTTCTTTCTTTTTTCTCTTTTACTCTATCTTTCTTTTCTTTCTCTTTTCTCTTTAGTAGATATTTTTAGAAATGAAAACAACATTTATTTCGTTACTAGCAGCGCCCCGCGGTTTCACCCGCATAAGTGTCGTTCCCTTGAGAATATCGGGATAAAAATATCGTATATCCTTCCCCGGGATGCAATCTATCTCTCTGGAAAATTTTATCGAAATCCGTTCAGTGGTTTAGGCGTGAAAAGGTAACATACAGACATACAGAGTTACTTTCGAATTTATAGATGGTAGCTACAGAAAAATTAAAGTGTTTTCGTGAGTAATTTCCTCATCATCACAGGTCCACAGCTATGCGGAACCACCGTCTGATCCACACCGGAGTGCGCGCGTGGGCGTGCGGGCGCTGTCCCAAGCGCTTCCGTATCCGCTCCGACCTGCGCACGCACCTGCGGCTCAAACATCCTGCTACTATTGTAGTTGTAGAGGTGACCAACTGTTTCTTTTTCATATTTTTTTCCTTTTCTTTTCTTTCTTGCTTCGTTTACTCCACACTAAAAATATTGATATTGAATGAATTTTCAAAATGAAATGATTATCAATCTAACGTGTATGTACGGGCGGGCATTTAGGGTCTTGAATTTTTAGTTTACTAACTTATTAAGCTTTTGTAAGTGATCCGGCAGAGAACCAAAGTTGTCGACATAGCTTACAGAATAAGCAAGCTGAAGTGGCAACGGACCGGCCATATTAGCGCTAGAACCGATGACCGTTGGGGTAGACGTGTTCTTGAGTGGAGATCGCGAATCGGCAAACGTAAGGTAGCGCGCCCTCAGGCTAGGTGGAGCTACGATCTTCGCAGGGTGGCTGGTAGCAGCTGGGTGAGAGTTGCCGAAAATCGAGTTGAATGGCGTGCAATAGGAGAGGCCTATGTGCAGCAGTGGACGCTATAAGCTGATGATGTAACTAATATTTTTGTAAAAATATAATTTAAAAGAGTGTCCATGGAGTTTCTTGTCCGTTCTTCTCCATAGGTACCTGCGCTTTGGAATGGGCAACTAGCTTCATATTTTCTGACTGACCGACTTCTTGACAATTCAAAAGTGCCTGTAAATGGTTTAATTAAAATAAAGGCTTTGAGTTTGAGTTTTTGAGTTTGGTGATGATGAACTTAGAAAAGAAAAAGAAAGAAATAAATTAAAGAACTTAAAAAAAAAAAAATAATAAATGGATATATCGAATTTATTATTCTGCCCGTGTCTTCGTCCGGGTAAGATTTATTGTTCCCCCAGCCACCCCGTCGCATTACATCACCTGCCCGCGTTATCACTTCATTTTCGTTTAGCGTTCTGACTTTTGTGGTTCTGCTCGGCTCCTAAGGATCACAGCGTGATGTAAATACCCTATAGCCTTCCTCAAGAATTGTGCTATCAAAGGCAAAAATATTTTTTCAAATAGAACCGGTGGTTCCAGAGCTTTGCGCGTTCAAACAAACAAACTCTTTAGTTTTATTATTAGTATAGATAAGTATTATAATTTTGAGCGCCCGCGGCTAAATAATAACAGCCGCACATTTCGATCAGGTTAAGCTACGCTTGCCGCGGTTGGTCTGTGGATGGGCGGCCATCTTTACATACCGAGACCCCTTCGTGCCTCGGAAAGCACGTTAAGCCGTTGGTCCCGGCTGTCATTCGTGGATCTTTGACAGTCGTTACGGGTCGTCAGAAGCCCGAATGTCTGACAACCAGTCTTACCAAGGGGTATCGTATTACCCAGTAACTGGGTTGTGGAAGTCAGATAGGCAGTCGCTCCATGTAAAATACTGGTATTAAGCTGCATCCGGTTAGACTGGAAGCTGACCCCAACATAGTTGGGAAAAGGCTAGGCAGATGATGATGAAGTATTATAATTTTCAGATGGAAGGCCTAAACCCATCGTCTGAAGAAGTACTGAAGGCGCTCGCTGCAGAAAACGTTCCACACGACAAGCTAATAGATATTACTAAGATGTCCTTCACGAAGGTTTGTTATTTAATAAATTAATAGTTTAAAAAACACGCTTTTATAAATGCACGTAAAAACAAAAATTCCATCATGAAGTTCCAGTTGATATCTTCCGGCTCCATCATCAGATCAGTTCGACAGTACCATATTATTGTATTGTCTGCCAATTTTCATTACGCTACGACCCTTGGAAGATGGTTAAATTAGTTACCTTAGATTCCATTACATAGTTAGTTACATACAGGTCGACCTAATAAAAGCGTGTTAAAAAGTGCGGACTTAGACATCACCTTTGTGAGTACACTAGTAACCCGACCCGGCTTCGCACGGGTTTTATAACTTAACGAATTTCCAGATGTCTTTGCTAAACTTATGCTTATAGTATAACTATAAGTACGTAGGTATAATTGGTGAGTGTTCGGCGACAATTTCGAGCGTTACTTTTCTTCGAGACTGTGCATCTAGGGTTTTTATATATCAATGACTAGCTTCTGCCCGCGACTTCGTCCGCGTGAAATTTCTTGTACCCCCACCCCGTCGCAACACTTCGTATTCGTTTAGCGTTCATTCTGACTTTTTTTTCTTTTTGCTCGGCTCCTAAGGATCATAGCGTGATATTAAATAGCCTATAGCCTTCCTTAAGAATTGGGGTAAAAAATGCAAAAAGATTTTTCAAATCTGACCGGCAGTTCCAGAGATTATCGCGTTCAAACAAACAAACTCTTCAGCTTTATTATTAGTATATAGATTAGTATGGATAAATTAATATTTGTGTGTGTTTATTGCAGGGCTCCACGAGCGTGATACCTTCGTGCGCGCGCGCACTGTCCGCTCTGAACAACGTGCCGCGCACACACGTCGCGTGCATCAAACCTACACCCGCACGTATGTGTATGTAAACCATTTCTGATATTTCTTTTAAGGTGAATGGTTAGTTGAGACCGCGAAATTCAAATTTTTTTTAACACTTTTCCATAAGGGATTGGTGGTTGGTGGTAGAAATCTAACTTAGAAAGATATATTAATGATTCTAATTCTCTAAATATGTACCTGTTATTGTAGCGAATCATATTTTGATCAAGATACAATCTGACACTGACCCGCAAATTGCAAAAAACGTAAGTAAATTTGTATTTTGCGGTCTACCACTATCCATTCACCTTAAGATATCTCAGAGATGGTCGCATAGTAAAAGTCGTTCATACATAATCAGTAAATCAGCCTATAACGTTCCCCATGCTGGGCCGTAATCCACCACGCGGGCCCAGCGCGCATCAAGCTACTACAAACTGTCAAATTTCTTTAATAGATTTTCAACTTTATCACTAAAGCGTAAGGTTCAAAGTTGATTGGGAAAATTTGACAGGTTCGGGTAGCTTGATGTGCTGGCGACTGTACATATAACATGTCTTCGAATTTTTGGTTCTAGGACATGTCGGTTTCCTCACGATGTTTTCCTTGTGATGAAATAAATTACGCAAAGTAAAGCGCCTGCTTGGTTTCGAACTTATGATCTACAAGCCTACAATTAAGTAATTTGCGGCCATTTCCACTGGACCGCTACCACTGCTCAACTCTTTTATTAGGGTTCCGTACCCAAAGGGTAAAACGGGACCCTATTACTAATACTTCGCTGTCTGTCCGTCCGTCCGTCTGTCTGTCACCAGGCTGTATCTCAAGACCGCGATAGCTAGACAGTTGAAATTTTCACATATTATGTATTTCTATTGCGGCTTTAACAACAAATACTAAAAACAAAATTAAACATAAAAAAAGTATTTAAGGGGGGCTCCCATACAACAAACGTGTTTTTATTCGGTGTTTTTGCCTTGTGGTACGGAACCTTTCGTGTGCGAGTCAGACTCGCACTTGGCCAGTTTTTAAAATAAATAAACTAAAAATAAAATATCCTTAATTCAGACCTAAGTAAGTTCTTATGTTGTTAGTGGTTAGTAACAGACTGTGCTTATACGCTATGTTAGTGCCGGAGCACAAGATGCGTTGCGGTACGGCGCCGCAACGTATCGTGTGCTCCGGCACTAAGTATTGTTAGTACTTGATTTCATTAATTTAATCTATATATTTAAAATTCAAATCCTGACTGACATCCGAAAAAAAAAGCGTTGCAGTAAGGAAGCCCCTTTCTTAAGCATGATGGCGTGAAAATTGAACAAGCTATAAAAACACTTAGCTATTAAAACACTTGCAAATCAGCGAGTTTGTCCGTCATCACACTAATATTATAAAGGCGAAAGTTTGTGAGTGTGTGTGTGTGTGGGGGTGTGTTTATATGTTTGTTACTTCTTCACGCTCAAACGGCTGAACCCATTTTGATAAAATTTTGTACGGAGGCAGCTGACACCCTGGATTAACATATAGGCAACTTTTTATCCCGATATTCCCACGGGATCGACATTTACGCGGGTGGAACCGCGGGGCGCAGCTAGTATTTCATATTTCTCAGTTTTAGTGTGTACGTTGACTTACAAGATGTTTTTAAAAAAACAATTCCAGTGGAAGGTTTTCAACCGGCCCGTCGAGGTCGCGGCATCGCTAAAAACCCGCGGCGACCCAAGATACTACAGCGAGGGGAGGAGGAGCCACACGACCACTCTGCCTACCCCATCGTTGGTGGCGAGGTGAATATGTTACGTATTTACTTACATTACCTCTTCACGCTTACGAGCGTTTACGCCGTACGGCATTTCATACAAACTTTTAGTGCTTGTTTTTCAAAATGAATGAACCGATATTAATAAAACTTCATACGCATAAGCAGGATACATTAAAGGTCTAAAAAGTTAGTTAAGAACATTTTCGAAATGTCTTATTTAAAAAAAGATAACTGGAAATCTCTGTTTCTATGGAAAATTTAAAATCTGTCTAATTTGACATAGTCAGTAATTTGTTATAGTCAAATTAGACTGATTTTGACCGCTGAACCGATTTAGATGAAATTTGGTTTTTATCCCGATATTCCCACGGGATCGACACTTATGCGGGTGAAACCGCGGGGCGCAGCTAGTACCTCTATAAAACAAAAAACAAAAATTCAGCTTTATTATTAGTATACTATAGATAGATTAATATTAACCCTTTGAACGCCATTGTCACATATACGTGACAAGCAAGCGCGTGCCCTGTACGCCAGTCGTGTGTCGCCTATCCTATTACGAGCGACACAAATATGTGACGAAAAATGCGGTGCACTTTATCACGAAATAAACAATTAAATCATTACTTTTGTGTGTTTTTATTTGTATACCTTAAATATTTAAAATTGCGGCTTGGCGTGGAGGGCACGCGCGTGCGTTTATGCTCTGGCGTTCAAAAGGTTAAAATGAGATACATAAAACAATCATGTGTTGTCAAGTTGTTGCATACGAAGTTCCATACGAAGCCTTTCATTGACTTGAATGTGCCCTGGCGGCTGAGAGTATGTCATGCTCACTCAAATGTCTCGCTGATGGTGGCGCGTGTGTTGGATCATTTAGCTCCCTATAAAATGGTTGAGCTGAATGGTGCTAATACATGCGTCATGTTCGTGAACGGGCGCCGTCAGTAGGGACTGGTCATCTCTTTGCTGCCATGGCTTATTTTAATTTAATTTAATATTTGAATTGTTTTTTTCATTACGGACGCTTTTAACGTTCTGCATCGTTCTCACATGCATAATTTTTAACATGAATGATGTAAACAAGACTTTGTAACCATATTATTTTGATTTAAAAGAGTGTCCATGGAGTTTCTTGTCCGTTCTTCTCCATAGGTACCTACGCTTTGGAATGGGCAACTAGCTTCACCTTTCTGACTGACCGACCCCTTGACAATTCAAAAGTGCCTGTAATTGGTTTAATTGAAATATATGCTTTGAGTTTGAGTTTGAGTTTGAAGCAGGGTCGGGTAGCTAAACTAATTAATCTTTAATCTAAATATATAAAATTCAAAGTCCTGACTGACTGACTGATATATCAACGCACAGCCTAAACCGCGGGTCCTAGAGACATGAAATTTGGAGGGTCTGTTCTTTGTGAAGAGTAGGTATCCACTAAGAAAGGGTTTTTCGAAATTCCACCCCGAAGAGGGTGAAATTTCACGCGAACGAAGTCGCGCGCATAAGCTAGTAATCAATATTATTCCCTGTTAATTTCCTTTTTTTTTTTTTTCTTAGGAGCTGTCAGATCTGAACGTCCTACTGCGGGACGGCGTGCTAGTCAACGGGAACCAAATGGTCCAGCTACAGTTGGATGACCCTATTCTGATGGAGTAGCCATCGGGTAGAGGTACCTACCTATCATGGTAATTTTTGTGAAAATTTTTATATTGCATGAAATATGTCATTGACTTATACATAACTGCCTTAGGGCAAAGGCTTATCTGACCTGGTGGCTGAAATTGGTTGGAACCACAGAATATAGATAGACCACGATAACGCAAGTATTACGAACTGTATGAAAACCGAGCTTGCCATTTTTTAGGGTTCCGTACCAAAATGGTAAAAAGGAACCCTTATGGTGAGACTCAATCTGTCTGTCTGTCACAGCTGGATATCTCAAGAACTACTAATGTTATCAACTTGAAATTTAGAATAGTTTTGTGATGACGTTTGCCCAACTATTTTGCAAATTAGAAAGAAATAAAAATATGTATTTGTATATTTTTTGCAACAGGGACTGAAAGGGGGTCTGAAAAATTCAAAGTAGGGTTACTAGAGTATGTGGGGTATCATATGAAAGAGCACAGTTTGCACATTCTCAAGATTTTTTTTTTAGGCCGCATAGTTTTCGACTTTTGATAAAAAATGTAAAATAAAATACCGTTCCCCGCTCTTATCTCCGAAGTTTGCAAAGAGAAAAATCTGAAATAATTCTATGTGACAGAAGTTTATGTAAAGATTACAGGAAAAATAAAACAAAGTCTAAATAGCACACTTTCAGGAATCAGCAAAAGTTTCATTAGTTCCACTATCGGTCAAGAGATGGCGCTGACATAAAACTGCAATATTCTCACCGCAGTGCCCAGTGTTAAAATTCCCTGACGAATATAGGCTCGCCGATGAAAATTTAAAAACATGATGGTACGGAACCCTCGGTGCGCGAGTCCGACTCGTTGACTACCTATTATGACGTCACAAGCTCGCGCTCTCGCTCACCCAGCAGTAGAATAGAATAGAATAGAATACTCTTTATTATGTACACCATATAAATTACAGACATAATTACACAGGACTGAGCGCGAAAGTGGCGGCTTACGATTTTTGAACGTAAGCTGGGCACGCGAAGTAGTTGCTCTTGCATTATCTAGGTGTATTTATATCTGTGGATGGAACTATTGAAATCGCCATTCGGCTTTCCGAGTCGAAAATGATACATTTTCGATTTTCTGATTTGCGTATTCGCCGACAGCATTTAACGGTCGTCTATTTGGTTTAAACTGTCAACATTTTCGGTTTGTAGATTTGTGAACAGCGTTTATAGGTCTCCTTCAATATTATTGATGTTCAATTCGGCACGGAATTGTATCGAATGGTTGTGAATATCTATGCAGAGGCCCCACCACGAACACGTCACGTAAACCTGGGGGCCTAAAAAGACCACTTTGGCAGAATCATAATAATATAATAATAATAATAATATTCCACAACTATCACACAACGCCGTCTAGTCTCAAGCTAAGCAGAGCTTGTGTTATGAGTACTAGACAACTGATAAACATACTTATATATTTCTAAATACATACATATATAGATAAATTACACCCAGACACAGAACAAATGATCATAAAAGGATAACATTATGAATCATAGTTAACTGTTAAGTTAATCGTATCAAATCCCATTGGTGAAGGATTTTTGTGCTAAAATACCAATCAATCCAATCCAAATCCAATCTCTTTGATTATACCTACGTAGTGCAGCGAAAAAAAGAAAAACACGGACTGTCTTCGCCATATTTTGATTCAAAATGGTATCGTTTTATGATTCCGTCAAAGTGGCCTTTTTAGGGCCCACCTGATGTAAATTCGAACGGTTAAAAAAAGTAGTATTTATTTAAGAGCGTTTACGCCAACGTCATTTCATACAAACTTTCAAGCCCTTGTTTTCCGAAATGAACCAACCGATTTTAATTAAACTTCATACGCATAAGTAGGATACAAAGGTCTAAAAAGTTAGCAGAGAACATTTTCGAAAAATAGTGTTACAGCCAAATTAGACCGATTTTAAACTTTTCATAGAAACAGATTTCCAGTTATCTTTTTTTAAATAAGACATTTCGAAAATGTTCTCTACTAACTTTTTAGACCTTTGTATCCTGCTTATGCGTATGAAGTTTCATTAAAATCGGTTCATTCATTTCGGAAAACAAGGGCTTGAAAGTTTGTATGAAATGCCGTTCGGCGTAAACGCTCTTTCACGTTTTGGATGATCCAAAAATATTCTCGGTTCTGTTATAAAAATTTCTAGTTTTACAAAATAAATGATGTGTATGATTGTATTTAGTTTGGCTTCTCCCAAATGTAATTATTTTTAAGTGCAATTCCTTAGCTGTTAATTTTCATATTTTATTTTCTAATAAATGTTTTGATTGTAACACGTTTTTTTTATTTTTCTACACCGCAGCGGTCCGACACGAAACGTCTAAATTGAAAGTGCCCTAATATGGCAACACTTGGCAACTTTCATGGACTTAATATACCATGGCAACTTTCAATTGCGATTTTTTCACGAAATAACGAATGCAAAGTTGAAATACGACAGTTTACATAAACCTATAGGTTCCGTTCAAATTTGTAGGTAGGTATGTAACCACAAATTTACGGTTCAATACAGGAGAAATTCCTAGTGTGGGGCAACGTTTTTAAAAAAAAAAGAAGAAAGAAAAGAAGAAGAAAGAATGACATTGCTTCTTGCCAAATTTCATGATTCTAGGTCAACAGCACAAGTAAAGGAAATAGTCCGAAACACGTTAATTTGTAGTTACCTATATCACAATTATCACATAACGAAATACTATTTATTTTTGCGATCACCAACTTACATTTGCAGTTGGAGAATTGATCATGGCTTTTATTTTATATCAATGTATGAAGAACGTGTTTAACAATTGGAATAAATTCATCCCGACTATGGATCCTTTCATTGTGCCTGGAAATAGGTACAGACGGCGACGAGCTTTACACTTCCAGGGGGTCTACTCCGAAGTGGTTGATTGTCGTGTCGGCCGAATGTTCGGTCATTTTCTGATTCGAATATTGTTGTCCTACTACAAATTTAAAAAAAAAATGTAAGGGTTCTAAAAAGGTTCGGATTGGCACAGTTTGGTCGGGACCTATATAATAGTCAATATAGGAAATGAAAGGTAGTAGAAAATGACCGAACATCGGCCGATACGGTGGTTAACCGCTTCGGAGTAGACCCCCAGTTTTAGCTGACCTCACAGTATTAAATAAATAAATAATATTAGTTTTTCATACAATGAGACGTCAGCTTAGACTGAAAATGTACCTATAGCTTGATATGTGGTGTATAAAGTTATAAATTATCGTGGACGGAAGCGGGTTCATATTTCCATATTATTATTTTACTACCCTGTGTTGTGATGCCCCGTGACGCAGCGACAAAATCGTCACGTTCAGTGGCGCAACTATAGGGTGGCATTGGGGCGAAATGCCACGGGCCCCCAGCCCTAGGGGCCCCCCTCCCGAGAGGGCCATGAGCACAGGAGGATCCTAACATAAGTTTATAAATGCAAACTTTTTTTGAAAATGTGTAAAAAAGGACATCATTCGGGTTTCGAACATTTTGTACCTTTTTCCCATTGTTTGTCTAATTTTTTGGACAGGACCTCATGCTCAGCAGTAGCGCTTGCGACCACTAGACCAACGAAGCAGTCGGGTGTTAAATTTTGTAGGGGAAAATATGAAAACTACGCGGAAGAAGTCGCGGAAAGGTGCTAGTAAAAAAAAAGTAATTTAAAAAAATTAAACCGACTTCAAAAAGAAATCAACTCAAAATTATGAAATAACTTTAATTTCGGAAGTCGGTGTCTCGGGATCTGTATTTTAGTTTTTTGCCACCGACTTCCGAAATTAAAGTTATTTCATAATTTTGAGTTGATTTCTTTTTGAAGTCGGTTTAATTTTTTTAAATTACTTTTTATTTCGTAATTTTTAGTTTTTGCACTAGAATTTGACCAAGGTTTTGAGATGTTTTCCCTTTGACACTACACCCGTAGCTCGTATCAATACGCCAGGCCGTCACACTTACACGTATTAGTCCATATCTTGAAAATTACTGAACCGATTTTGATGAAACTTGCACTGTGCCCTAAGTTGAAGTAAATGTAAGCTAATACAAAAAAAATGGTCACGATCCGATTAATAGTTGCTGAGAAATGCGTGGACAAACATACATACATACATACATGTACATACATACATACATACATACATACGTCTATGAAATTTTGTATATTTGTTTGGAAGCCTTAGTAGATTGTCATATGTGAATATAATGCAATTCCAATAATATTACATACATACGTATCGAATTGATAACCTCCTTTTTTTTGAAGTCGGTAAAAAAAACTGTAACGCTGCTTGAGCTTCTTTACATTGAGGGAGGGCCCCATCCCTTGAGCTTGCCACGGGCCCCATCCCTTGAGCTTGCCACGGGCCCCAAACGGTATAGTTACGCCACTGGTCACGTTAGAAATTATAGAAGCACACATTAGAATGCGTACGTTTATAAACACGGGACTGTCCCTGTAGTATATTTACTTCGTGTCGCTTCGTGGCGTCAATCTATTATGATTTTGGTGAAAAACATCGATGATTCTATTGGTCGATACTTGATAGTAACCAAAGACTACAATATGATGAAACTTTATTAATTGATCTTCGGCTTTTCAGAAGATAACCATTGTTACCCATGTCCATATTCATATACAGACCTACTTGTGTATAGGCACCAGTATTTTCACGTGTTTCATCATAGCCTCCGTGGCGCAATTGGTTAGCGCGTTCGGCTGTTAACCGAAAGGTTGGTGGTTCAAGCCCACCCGGGGGCGATTCTTTTTGTACTTTTTATGATTTGTTTTGTCACTTTATTATGTGTGAAAAATAATGTGTGCATAGAAATAAAGTAAAGTGGCATTCTTTTCTCTATTTTTATTGAAAATTTCAGCATTTATAATCCTTTGGAGGTTAGGTTTTTTTGTAATATAAGTACATAGGTAATGTATTTACTAATTGTTAGATAAGTAGGTAGATTAGTGATCAAAGAGAATTTGTTACATTTGATTGAAGATTTAGGTAAAATTCATTCAAAGAAGTTACTGATTTTAAAGTTACGTTTATATTTTAATCAAGCGCGATTAGCATTAAATATCAGATAACAATGCGATATCAATGAAATGATATGTTTCGATAAAAACTCATTTAGTTTCAGTGATTTCGTTGTGGTGACATTTTAATAATATTTTTAAAGGTTTGTGTTTTTTTTAATTGCTAATTTTATGTAAGTAGGTAAGCCAACGAATAAAAGTAGATTTTTTGCCGATATTCTATGAAATACAAAAGTACAGATTTACAATTTAAATTACCTACTTAAATAAACTGGAAAGATAAATTGAATCTTACAATCAATTGTTTAAATAAGTTGTGAACTGGTTACCGCCAGGTAACTTTCAAATTAATATTCGATTTCTTATCAAGATGTCATGTCACACTTATTTCACATGACTGAACTAAATAAAAAGAAAAAAAGTGCTTACCGTCTAATAAAAGAAGTAGGTACTTACTAAATCATCATTATTTTGGCTTTTTTAGGGTTCCGTAGGTACCTCAAAAGGAAAAACGGAACCCTTATAGGATCACTCGTGTGTCTGTCCGTTCGTCTGTCACAGCCAATTTGCTCCGAATTTAATAGACCAATTAAGTTGAAATTTGGTATCTACACATATGAACCTCTGTGACCCAAACGCAGACGTGTAACGTAAATAAATGAATTTTGAATATGGGGGTAATTTTTGGGGAGCAAATAGAAAATTTAAAAAAGTTTCGCAATCTGTACCGTGTGACATATCAAATGAAAGGGCTTACTGTGAGGATCTCAATTATATTTTTTTCATAATAATTTAAAGTAGGTAAATCGTATTAAAGTTATTTAAGAAAATATACGATAATTGACCATTCCCCATCTCCGAAACTATAGGTACAGCCAACAGCAAAAGTAGATGATCAAAATCAGAAATTCAATACTAATGAACGGAGTTCGCGTCAGAACTGTGTGGCGTCGAAGTGTTTCAAAAGTATGTGATTGTAAATTATACCAAACATTTAGGTACTACTAGTACAGCTGCCATATATTCGTGATCAGTTTTGACTCCTATTGAATTTCTGATTTTGATCATCTACTTTTGCTGTTGACTGTACCTAAGCCTAAATTTTTTTTAAATACAGAAAATAATTCTATGAGACCTATAGATTACAGGAAAACCTATAGGAAGTCTGTGCACAGTGCAGGTCTTAAAACAACATGGTAAATCTCTCAATATTTTGCGTACAAACATACATTTTCAGTTGGAATTTATGGGAGAACATGTTTTTCAACTACAATGTTGAGTTTGTTCTTGGGATAAGTTCATTCCAACTACGGAACCCGTATTGTGCGTGGTCCGAACCGCACTTGGCCGGTTTTTTTGTCCCACTTCTGGGCAAAGGCCTCCCCATTAGTCTTCCACCTTTCTTAGAGCTGTGCTCTCTCCGTTCAATCGGTTAGGAACGAGTCCAAATCGTCACGCCAGCATTTTCATTTTGCCTATGATATCCCAATTTATTTAGGGTCGGCAACACGTCTTTTTCTTCCAAGTTTCTCCATTAGTTTATTCTATAAAATACCTACTTATTATCTATTGAAATACCAACCACTATTTTCATGACTGAAAGTACAGACAGCCACATGTTCATGATCTAACAATTTATTTTACTTTGACTGCACCTATTTCCTAGCTCTAAGGTAGATTTTCGTGGATAAGCTGTGGTTGACAATACTACAAAAACAGCATTTCCAAAGATTAGAATCCACGAACGTGGTCCATTCATTTCTTTTGCAACACCGCTACCAGGATTACTTAGTGTTTATTTATCTAAAGATAATAAATAAAAACATTGAAAATGTTTTAGCAGTATCTCTTTAGATGATAATCTCGATTTCATGAGCCTATAAGTACGTAGGTAATAAGAACAAGTTCTTGCAACACTAGAAGCAATATAATATGGCACAGGCAGCCTTCCTATCTCCTGATAGAGTCAATATTTTTGAAGTATCTAAATCAAAGTTAAATCGTAGGTATATTTTAATTAGACAATTAAAAGATACCTACTTTTGATCGTCAAAAATTACCAGAAATAAGAAGAACAGGAATAGAATCTAGTCTTAATCTTATCCTTTAGTAGTAAAAACAAAACTGGCCAAGAGGGAGTCGCACACGAAGGGTTCCGTACCACAAAGCAAAAAGAACGAAAAAAAACACGTTTGTTGTATAATAATAATAATATTTTTATTTCGAGCAACAAGACTCATAGTGTTAGTAACAATATACTTACAAACTATGTTAGTAATACACATACAAAGACAAAAACAATACCAAACACAGAAAACCGATTGTGACATCACTGCTGCATGGTGACAGGCCCAGCCGAAACCTTGCAGCAATGATTCACAAACGGACAATCAAGCCTGCTTGCTATCATAGACATGTATAGGAGCCCCCCTTAAATATTTATTTTATTCTGTTTCTAGTATTATTTTGTTGTTATAGCGGCAACAGAAGTACATCATCTGTGAAAATGTCAACTGTCTTGCTATCACGGTTCATGAGATAGGTATAGCCTGGTGACAGACGGATAGACGGACAGTGGAGTCTTAGTAATAGGGTCCCGTTTTTGCCCTTTGGCTACGGAACCCTAAAAATAAAAATAACATAATAGTAGGTACCTACTTACTTATACTTACAAGTTAACTTAGGTAAATGATCTACGTAGCAGTATGTATAGGTACTATGGTATACGTGAGGATACCAATTAATCTTAAAATGTTTATTGGCTGTTTTTCAAGTATTTTTGTATTTTTTCTAACGTTATCCTTCTCAATGTTCTCGCCTACCCAGGTGAATTTCATGTAGGTAAACAACAATGGTTTGGATTCCCTGTATCGGTGGGACACGAGACGAAGTGGAAGAACATTCCAAGGAGATCGACCGGGAGATCAAACAATGGATCAAGTCTTACAATGAAGTAAGTATGAACGAGAAAATATACGCCTTATGCCCGACAGGATTTCGCATTGGTAAAAATGTCAAACTCACATAGGTACAAACTTTCATTCCCTATTAACTTCCTTTGAGAGATGAATTTTCAAAAATAAGTATTTTTGAAAATTCATCTCTCCTTTTAATGCTCACCTTTTTTATGAAAGGAACTGAAAGGAACTCTTGTGCAAAATTATGGTATACCTACCTATGCCTCTTTTTTTTTTTAATAGACTTTTTTTTAATAAGCTTAGGTTGTGCGTTGTCTGTTTTTATTGATAAAAATCTCTTTATCACACGACACGACACTTTGTCTAGAATTGTATGTTACTGTTTAAATAATTGAATTTTAATCCATTAAATATTTGCATGCCATCACTGCATGGCGGAATGTGTCTGCACTGAATTTTATATCTTTTAGACTTATGACATTAGAAGCAAATAAACGATTTTACTACTCAAGTAGATCTTATTGAGTTTCGTTTCTGACCGTACCTAAGCCCAGTACGGTCAGCAACAAAAGTTGATGTACAACACAGTTTCGCAATAAAAAAGTACTTACCTACGTAAAGTTGACTTTTGTAAATGATTTTCAGGCAATAAAACTTTTACTACTGGGCACAGGGGAGAGTGGGAAAACAACTATTATAAAGCAAATGAAGATTTTACACGTTCAAGGATTCTCAGCAAGGTAGATTTATACATCATTTATTCTATGCATATACCTAGCAACTTTAGCTGGTTCGAAGCCCAAAAGGAGAGTGTTTTTGGGGGTAATTATTGACATTCAAAAAGTGCTGATTCTCAGCTTAGTAATTTGAATCAAACTCAAAATCAAAATATTTTATTTCACATAAGCCTACATGGGCACTTATGAAACGTCAGAAGCTAGGTGCACGGTTCCAATTGGTCGTTTCCTATGGAGAAGAAAAGGCAAGAAACTCCACGGTTACTCTTTTTAAAAATAATTGGCTTTTACAATATTTTCAAATTACAGTAGGTATGGGAGGATAGCGTAGGCCTGTCAACAAGTATCAGGTACTTGATAAAATAAAAAATGGTCTACAAGGCCTACAAAGTCCTCACATTTACAAAATAAATGACTTTTGTGTTTAATACTTCTAAAACCTATCAAATTGTCTATGTACTTTTCAGTGAACGTTCAGAGAAAGCGAACCATATTCGTCACAATATTCATGAATCTATCCATGATATTGTAGACGGCATGGTAACGTTGAATATACCACTACAAAACCCCAAGAATAATCATTCAAAAGAATATATTCTGAAACTTGGTGATGACGGGCCTAAGGAATATACAGAAGTGAGTATTTTTGGCAATCAAAATTAAGCACTAAAACCAACTAAACCTCAAAGTTCTCAAAGTGAGAATTGAAAAATACTTTTACTTTCTTGTTTCCAGGAATACTTTGACCACGTAAGAGCATTATGGCGAGATGGTGGAGTCAGAGAATGTTTTAAAAGATCTAATGAATATCAACTAATAGATAGTGCTGAATAGTAAGTAAAAAATTGCTTATTTTAAGACAACGCCATCTGTTGTGCAATAGAAAAACTACGCAGACTTTCTAGTTTTGCCGGATTTTCAACTTTGACTGCAACATATAGGTTAAAATTTAAAACACTGCCATCTAGTGTCGAATTTTATAACTAAATTATTATAAATCTGATGTCTGATAATAGATGGCGCTTTTCTAAATTACATTCATTTTAATCATAAACGCGTCAGATCATCAGATACACGAATGTTGCTCTCATCTATGTTATTAAATTTATATCATTAAATATCTTTTCAGTTTTCTGGATAGAATAGATCTCATTGAAAAATCCGATTATATACCATCAGACGCTGACATATTGAGGTGTCGACAGAAAACGACTGGCATACAGAAAATTGAATTCAAAGTTAAGGTACTTAATTATTTTAACATCTACTTATTAACAACTGAGAAATTAGTAAATATTTAAGTAATAATGACTTGAATCTTTTTGACGGCTGTGAGTAACATTAAATTAGATGCCTACCTTTTACCTAACTGTTTTTTTTATTTCTAGGTCCCAAAATCAATGCACGGTGGCATACAGGACTTCTGGATGTTTGACGTTGGCGGGCAAAGGGGCGAAAGAAAGAAATGGATACAGGTAGGACCTAGTCATTGATACTATTGTATGTGTATTTCTATTGCCGCTACAACAACAAATAGTAATTAAACATAAAATAAAGTTAATAAGAATTAGAGGGCCGAAAATGCAACGCAATGAAAAATGGCGAAAAAAACACAATTTCTTGTATTTAGATCCCTTTAAGAAACCTGTTTTTTTCGGCATTTTTAGCCTAGTGGTACAGAACCCTTCGTGTGCGAGTCTGAATTGCACTTGGCCAGTTTTTGAAAATAGTTATTTCATATTAAGTTGTATCTCCTTTTAGGTATTCGAAGGTATCCACGCCATATGGTTTCTGGTAGCGTGCAGTGACTTCGACCAGAACTTGCGAGAAGATGGCACTCAGAACAGACTCAAAGAAGCGCTGGTGTTGTTTGAAGATGTTTGGCAGAGCAGGTAACACAACAAAATTCATTAATTATTATGTAGGTACGTCAGCAAAGGAGATAAGTATAAAGGAGCGTCGGATATAGTTGAAGTTTACTAAGAAACCGATGGATATTCTGGACTGAAATTTAATTTAATAAATTAGCAGTTTGTTTTCTATTAATAAAATTAAATTTTATTCGAGAACATCCATCGGTTTCTTAGTAAACTTCAACTATATCCGACGCTCCTGTATACTTATCTCCTTTGTCGACTGTACCTATTAACTTATAAGATCGAACATAGCTAAATATAATTATGTTAAAATAATAATAATCTAGCCAAATAACGTAAATTGGCTAAGATGCTCAGCCACAAAGATATTCGATGAAATGCTTCTAGAAAACACGGTTAACTTTAAAGCGCCTAACCTTTTCTTCACCGCAACTCTCCGCAAACATAAAACTAATAACTAACATTATTCCCACAGATTCTTGATGGAAGCAGGTCTGATACTGTTCCTGAACAAGCAGGATATACTGGAGAGCAAGGTGTCTCAGGGTCGCTGCATCGCCCCCTACTTCCCCAAGTACAACGAGTTCCAGGCGGCAGGAGACGAGTACACCAGGACCAAGATGTTTATCAAGAGCATGTTTGTGGTAGGTATTTTTTTATTAGGTATTCGTAGCCTGAAGATCTCGCGATTGACCACTTAGGCCCCGTTCCCACTATGTCGTGACGACAGATTATCGTATCGTTTAAAGGGTCGTGGCTTGTGTATTTAAATAGAGGTGTTCATTTGTTCTGTACTAGAAAAACAAGATTTGGTTGATGGCCGCGAAAAAACAAAAAGACGCCAATTTCAATTATTTAGGTAACAGCTGTCACTTTACTGCAGCTAATTAAAAGCCTAGTCCATCTATTCCGATTGTCAAGGCAACTACTTTAGTTTAAAATTCGCTCACATGGCGCTGTTACAAACACCTACGATTTTGCTTCTTATTTGTGCTAGAACTACCATCAACAAAAAAAAACAACGTAAAAACTTACAAAAAAAAACCAGTGGCACTCCGGGAGTGCCGACAGAAGTGAAAAAAAAACACAAACAGAAGACTTTGCCATCACTCAATGACATATCGGATATACATTACAACCGAGTACATCCCGAGGACAGCCGGACACATCCGAAGCGGGTATTTTTTTTAGGGTTCCGTTGCCAAATGGCAAAAAATGGAACCCTTATGGATTCGTCATGTCTGTCTGTCTGTCTGTCCGTCCGTATGTCACAGCCACTTTTTTCCGAAACTATAAGAGCTACACTGTTGAAACTTGGTAAGTACATGTATTCTGTGAACCGCATTAAGATTTTCACAAAAAAATAGAAAAAAACAATAAATTATGGGGGTTCCCCATACTTAGAACTGAAACTCAAAATTTTTTTTTCATCAAACCTATACGTGTGGGGTATCTATGGATAGGTCTTCAAAAATGATATTGAGGTTTCTAATATCCTTTTTTTCTAAACTGAATAGTTTGCGCGAGAGACACTTCCAAAGTGGTAAAATGTGTGTCCCCCCCTGTAACTTCTAAAATAAGAGAATGATAAAACTAGAAAAAATATGTACCTAATGTAGGTACATTATCATGTAAACTTCCACCGAAAATTGGTTTGGACGAGATCTAGTAAGTAGCTCGGCGGTGAAAATTTAAAAACATATGATGGTACGGAACCCTCGGTGCGCGAGTCCGACTCGCTCTTGCCCGGTTTTTTTTAATCGTCTTATAAACAAAACACGCGCGGCGATGCTTACGGTAACAGTGTCGCGAGTTCAATGGTTTTTTCCCATCTCAAAAAATACCCAACACGCATATAGAAGTTTTCACTTCAAAAACATTTTTATTTCCAGGAGCTAATAACAAAAAAACGCGACCGCCGCGCCCTCGACGCGTCAGCAGAACGTTTCGTCGTGGCAGAGGCGCGTCGGGCCAGAGAGTGCTACTTCCACTTCACCACGGCCACGGACACCGACAATGTACGGACTGTCTTCAGAGACGTGCACCAGATCATACTCACGCATATGCTGAATAATCTAGGAGTTTATTAAAGTAAAACGCATTTTGTGATTGTTTGCCAGGTCTGGTTTGCCTAGTCTTTCCTACGTACCCTCTTTCGTACGTTATAATATGTTATCATCATCATCATCATTTCAGCCAAAAGACGTCCACTGCTGGACATAGGCCTCCCCCAAGCACTTCCACTTCGACCGGTTCTGTGCTTCTCGCATCCAACGGGTTCCTGCGGCCTTCACAAGGTCGTCGGTCCACCTTGTGGGAGGCCTTCCAACGCTACGTCTTCCGGTACGTGGTCGCCACTCCAGAACCTTTCGGCCCCATCGGCCATCTGTTCTGCGAGCAATGTGCCCTGCCCACTGCCACTTAAGTTTGGCAATTCTGCGGGCTATGTCGGTTACCTTGGTTCTCCTGCGGATCTCCTCATTCCTGATTCGATCACGCAGGGAAACTCCAAGCATAGCCCTCTCCATTGCCCTTTGGGTGACTTTTAGCCTTCTTATAAGGCCCATTGTGAGCGACCACGTTTCAGTGCCATAAGTCATCACTGGCAACACGCACTGGTCAAAGACTTTCGTCTTGAGACACTGCGGTATGTGGGAAGAGAAGATATTGCGTAGCTTCCCGAACGCTGCCCAGCCGAGTCGGATTCGACGATTGACCTCTTTCTCGAAGTTAGACCTACCTAACTGGACAGTTTGTAATATGTTACTTGACAGATAATTTCATGCAAATTCTGTAATCCTGTTCCAATTTTTTTTTATTCTTTGAGTACTGGATGTGCGGAATTTGGAGGTCGTGAAGTGGGCCAATTTCACTAAACTCTGCTCTTTAAAGATCAGAGAATATAGTCTGTTATCTAGTTAGAATTATGCTTTATTTTCACACCAAAATGTAATCCTAACTAATATTATAAATGCGAAAGTAATTTTGTTTGTTTCTTACCTTTTCACGCCTGAACCACTGAACCGATCATCCTGGCATATACGTTGTCAGGTGTACAGAAACGGACATAGGGTACCTTTCATCCCGACGACAGTCCAGATTCGACAGTCCTGAGCTCCACGATCTTTTCTGTCGGCTATTTGTTCCCGACAAATACATCGGACATCGCCAAAGCCGTCGACACAATCTGTTTGCACCGCCCGTCATCTAAAACTGTCGCCAGAGCCGAGTCCCCTGTGTGTCGTACTCTAAGGATGCTTAATGCCCTCCTGGCCACCAATCCTGAATGTGATCTGTTTGCCGATGAATGGAGTAGAATTATGCGGGTATGTCTGATGTTTTGTGAGAAGAAGTATGCTAGGGTGTCCTCTATTATATGTTAGTAGTTGATATTTTATATCTACTATACCTGTTTAATTTTTATTTTATTTTATTTTTATGTTAATTAATGTAATTGGTGTTACCGTTTTAATTAACAATAAACAATAAATAAAATCCCGAAAAAAAAGTTCTGTTCCCGAGGAAAACAACAATAAAGTAGCTAGTACCTACTAACTAACTATATTGGCAGATTTCAAAATGGTTCTCTGCCTGCAATAATTAATAATTGGTTATTTTACCCGTATTTGGTTACGTGAGGCGTACCTACGTATTACAGGCTCTTGCAAAGAGGCGCGCGCGACACGCGACGCAAATCGCGCGCGACACAAAGGCCCGCTCGCGCTCGTTGCGCGACTTGCGATGCCAATGTGTCGCGCGCGATTCGCGTCGCGTGTCGCGCCTGTTCTAGGTACCGCCATTGTTGAGTTTAGTAGGTAAACTTGTTAATCTTTAACTACCCACTAAGATAAGCCATTAAAATAAGTTTCCAAGAATATCAGCTTTGTTTTGTTGACCTACCTACCTTTTGTTATTACATGACAAAATCTAGACAAATATCTTTGGTTTCCCCAAAAATACATAATATCCTACCTAAAGGCTGACTAGTCATTCGGCGAAGACCCACATGGGGTATACCAAAAATCTATGAGAGTTTTATATTTCTTTGAAGAATACATTTATACGGGTAGGTACCTAGGTACCGATGTATTTGTGATACCTTGTGATCATGTTCATGAGAGCTTCAACTATAGTTTGTGTTAGAGGTACCTCCTACATACAAACGACAAGTTAAAACGCATTGTGGCACGGACAGAGCGATTAACTGCATGAACCACTGAATCAACTTGTTTTTTTAAACGTTTTTAGACAAATCCATCAAGAAATAGAATATCTGCGGCCCTTAAAAGGGCCTTGTCAAACTTAACAATTGAATTATATTACTGTAATATCTTCAAAGTATCCTCAAAAAATCACCCGCCAAAACCGTACAGCGTTCTTCCTTGTCTCTTCAAAGCATAGACAACGTCCATAGCTGTCACAGTTTTTCTTTTGGCGTGTTCAGTATACGTCACGGCATCTCGGATCACATTTTCTAGAAACACCTTCAGCACGCCACGAGTTTCTTCGTAGATTAATCCTGATATTCTTTTGACACCTCCCCTTCTCGCTAATCTTCTAATAGCAGGCTTCGTGATTCCTTGGATGTTATCTCGAAGAACTTTTCTGTGGCGTTTGGCACCTCCTTTGCCTAAACCTTTCCCGCCTTTGCCGCGACCTGTCATTTTGACGTTGACGTAAAACTTCTTTTTTCTAAGCACGAATGTGACGGTTGTAAGATGTGGAATGCAACTTGGTGCGAGCGCGAGGAGTATTTATAAGCTACCTAGGCGCGCGGATATTATTTCTTTTGTGGGTAGTTGTCAAAATAAATAAGGAATTAATATAGACTAACCGTCGTAAAAAAAATATTATTGCGATAGTGCGATTTATTATTTGATTGAATTATTAGATTTATGTTTGCTATTCTTGACCTAACTCTCAGTTATTTGGAGATTCCTGTCTAGGAATCTCCAAATTTACAAATTAAAAAAAATCTCCAAAATTACAGGGACTTTTGAATTGTCTAATTCAAAAGTCCTTGTAAATGTAATAATTAAGCATAATACCTGAGTAATTGTTGACCTCCAACTTCTGATCATTAGGAGGGATGATTTCTAATCAAAGTAACTACTTACTATAGTTAGTTACTCGAATTTTTTTTTTAATATTTTTTAATTCTTTTATGTATCCATCTTACTTCTATCATTACACCTACAGAATTTTTCTCGAGGCACGGAGGGGTCTCGGTATTTAAAGATGGTCACCCATCCACGGACCGACCGCGGCCAGCGTAGTTAACCAGAGGGGCAATTCTCGTAATTTTAAGAACGTTCACAGTCTGATCTCAGTCTCAATCTGTCAAAAATACCATTAATTTCCCTACATTTTGACAAGTTTTTGACATTTGTTTGTCGCTGAGATGAGACTGCGACTAGATTTTGAACGTTTTAAATTAGTAGAATTGGCCTACTGATCGATCGACCCCTGCGGTTGTTATTACTTAGCCACGAGCTCCTCCTATTGTTACCTATTACTTATAGCCACGAGGTCCTCCTAACTCCTAACTTTATACTTTATTTTTAATTTTTAACTTTATCGATACCAACATTCTACTTATGTGGTTTATTCTCTTAATTATGTTAACGATGATTTTGGTACACGGTAAAACTGTAGGTAATGAGTTTATGTTGGCACCAATTTAAATGTATAATAAAATGTCATGTGTACTACTAAATAAATCCTATTGTAAACCGAGGAATAAATCCATATCATGCCTCGGAAAGCACGTTAAGCTGTTGGTCCCGGTTGTCATTCATAGATCTTTGACAGTCGCCGTTACGGATAGTCGGAAGACCGAAAATCTGACAACCATTGCAGTCTTACCAATGGCTATCGTGTTACCCAGTAACTGGGTTGTGGAGGTCAGACTTTCGCTCTATATAAAATATCTACTGGTATTCAGCTACATCCGGTTAAATTGCATGGAAGCTGACCCCAACATAGTTGGCAAAGGCTAAAGGCACATGATGAAACAGAGATGATAAAAAATAATTATGGCGTTATCCAAACGACATTAAATATGCGGCTTGACCTCATCAACGCTCATGATTGGTCGTTGAATTTACCTAGCTCGCGCGCTCACCCACTACTTGCAAACAAGAAAAGTTCACCTAAACCACACATCACACGACGACGAATGTTACAAAATTTAAATATCGTACTAAAACCAAAATGGCGCCCGTAAAGGTACCAAAGAAGGCTCTGAAACCAACACCAACAAAGGAGAGCGTCTCCAAACCCATCATGAAGATGAAAAAACTTAAGAAGAAGAACTACCAGAGCTTCTCCATCTACCTCTACAAGCTACTCCGAATGGTAGCACCAGAAAACCTGGGAATCTCACGAAAATCGATGCTTATAATGAACAATTTTCTCAACGATATGCTGGAACGGATTGCGGTTGAAGCTGGCAGGTTGGCTGTCCACAGCAAGAAGTCGACAATGAGTAGCAGGGAGGTCCAGGCAGCTGTCAAACTTGTCATCCCAGGAGAGCTGTCAACCCATGCGAATATAGAGGCTGTTAAAGCCATTAATATGTTCCATAAGAGCCATGAACGCGACGCTGCTGCCAGGCAGTGAAGAAAATAGATGTGACAATGTATTTAGGAGATGTGAAGTCAAAGACAATGTGACCTTAATTAGTTAGGGTAGTGTCGTAGTGTGTGAAGTGATAATTATTGGGTTTAAATTATTATTAAAGTTGATTGATGAATAAATGATTGTGAAGTTTGTCTGTTGTTTTATTTTTATAAACATTTAATAACTTATCATCAGCCCTGTACTCCCCAAAGTAGTGGGCAGAGGAATATAGCCACAACACACACACACACACACCCCCACACACGTCATTTCACCGGTTATATACCTAACCTCCTTTTTAACTAGGCAACTCCAATGTAACAGGGGGCAAGCCTATTGCCAGCAACCGGGCACAAAGCCAGCACTTTGCTCGACCCGGGAATCGAACCCAGGAGCCCATGCACGAACAAGGCAGTCCTGATGATGAAAAACTTTAAAACACTGCCCAGCCTAGGGATCGAACCTGGACATGCATGCGCAGCACCGTCATCACGTTTGCAGATATCAAAATTATTAATTTATTTATGTATACAAGCACAACAAGTTTACAAACTAAAATGTATCCTATTCATCCATTGTTATATAAAAACCATTGATAATGTCATTTATTATATCGACCAAAGCACTCTGAGCTTGCTATAATAATAACTAAATAGGTGTGCCTGTAATTTCGTTCGCGTGCAGTTCGGAAAACAAATAGGATTTCATGGGTTTAATTTTTTTCGTGCGGAACCATAATTCTTTACTAAAATAAAAGTAAGCCTAAGTTACTCCTTATAAAATCAGCTACCAGCCAGTGGCAGTCCCATCAAAATCGGTCCAGCCGTTTCGGATATGAGCCGGAATAAACAGACAAAAAATTAAAAAATCTTTCATATTTATACGAATACCCCTGGACCCTCGGAAAACACGTTAAGCCGTTGGTCCCGGCTGTCATTCATGGATCTTTGACCGTCGTTACGTGTAGTCAGAAGCCCGAAAGTCTAACAACCAGTCTTACCAAGGTATCGTATTACCCAGGGTTGACTGAAACTGGGTTGAGGAGGTCAGATAGGCAGTCGCTCCGTGTAAAATACTGGTATTCAGCTGCATCCGGTAAGACTGGAAGACGACCCAGCATAGTTGGGTAAAGGCTAGACAGATTGATTTAATTATTCTAAGCTACCAATAGGCGATCAGTATGATAAGTAGGAATTTTATTCGGAAGGGCGGAAGACTTTTAGTGATATTCCTCTAGTAAGTAAAACATAATCAGCCTATAATTTCCTTACTGCTGGGACACAGGCCTCCTCTAGCTTCCAGCGGTATACTCCTATAGGTATATAAGTTTTCATAAACCGTGGGTAATTCTCGCTCAAAACAATTGAAATCTACCCTCAACCTCTTTAATTTACCAAAAGTGAGGACCTAAAAAACTATAAAAGGTATCGCTTCCACTCACTCGCGTCGCTCGCTTGTTCCTCGTCACATTGCTCACACAGTCGCCATCGCATTAGCTCGTGTGTGACCGAAAACAAAATGGCGCGAACAAAACAGACAGCTCGCAAGTCCACCGGAGGAAAAGCTCCTCGGAAGCAACTGGCGACCAAGGCAGCAAGAAAAAGTGCTCCAGCCACCGGCGGCGTAAAGAAACCGCACAGATACAGACCAGGGACTGTGGCCCTGCGAGAGATACGCAGATACCAGAAGAGCACGGAACTGCTCATCAGGAAACTGCCGTTCCAGCGTCTCGTGAGAGAGATCGCGCAGGACTTCAAGACTGATCTCCGGTTCCAGAGCTCGGCTGTAATGGCACTTCAAGAAGCCAGCGAGGCATACTTAGTGGGGCTGTTCGAGGATACGAATCTGTGCGCGATCCATGCGAAGCGAGTGACTATCATGCCGAAGGACATTCAGTTGGCGAGGAGAGTGCGTGGCGAGCGCGCGTAGTGAATATTCGTATAATTTTTAAGTTGTAGGTAGGTATTTATTGATGACAAAGCCCTTTTCAGGGCTGCAGGGTTTTCTATTTCTTTGGTGGATGATGTCAAAACGTAATAGGTCTACTTTCTCACATTTAATCATGTTTGAAAGTGGGAAAACACACGACTACGTCCTTTTCAGTGCTGCAAAACGTTAAACGATGATGGATTGTGAGAGGAATGATATGAAAGAGAAGGGAGTGAATGATAGCGTGACAGATGACAGGTAGAGAAAAAGAAAACTTGGTACCTAGGTATAGGCAGGGAAGTAGAAGGAGATTCAGTTCGCGAGGAGAGTGCGTGCATGGCGAGCGTGCGTATGTTAGATTCGTATGTTTTCGCCGATTTAGGTAGCTATTATTTATTGATGACAAAGCCCTTTTCAGAGCTGCAAGGATTTCTGTTTCTTTGATGATGTCAAAACGTAAATACTTCAAACAAAACACAACTTGGGTAACCCACAAGAAAAGTGTGCTGTTGAATTTTCAACGTTCGGATTAGCGTCGAAAGTTGAAATCCAACAGTGCTCTTTTTCTTTTGGCATTACATTTAGAGGGTGTCAGGTAATTATGAAAAAAAAAAAACCAGATTACTTAGTCCAAGGTAGACCTGCACTCTGACCCTGACCCTGGTGACCTGCTTTCACGGAACATAGGTAAAGGGCTAAGGAAGGAACACGGGTGGGTTTTAATCAGTAAGACTCTGACATTCCCTTCCGCTCCACCCAGAGCGGGAGGGGTCATTTGATGATTTCCCATCCGCAAAAAAAAAAAAAAAAAAGGGAGACCTGCAGTAATTGCGTAAAACATACTATCAATTTCAATCGAATCATTTTTACCGACTTCAAAAAAAAGGAGGTTATCAATTCGATACGTATGTATGTAATAATATTGGAATTGCATTATATTCACATATGATGATCTATTAGGGCTTCCAAACAAATATACAAAATTTCATAGACGTATGTATGTATGTATGTATGTATGTATGTATGTATGTATGTATGTATGTATGTATGTTTGTCCACGCATATCTCCGGAACTAATAATCGGATCGTGACCATTTTTTTTTTATTGGCTTACATTTTCTTCAACTTAGGGAACAGTGCAAGTTTCATCAAGATCGATTCAGTAATTTTCAAGATATGGACTAATACGTGTAAGTGTGACGGCCTGGCTTATTGATAAGAGCTACGGGTGTAGTGTCAAAGGGAAAACATCTCAAAACCTTAGTCAAATACTAGTGCAAAAACTAAAAATTACGAAATAAAAAGTAATTTAAAAAAATTAAACCGACTTCAAAAAGAAATTAACTCAAAATTATGAAATAACTTTAATTTCGGAAGTCGGTGGCATAAAACTAAAATACAGATCCCAAGACACCCACTTCCGAAATTAAAGTTATTTCATAATTTTGAGTTAATTTCTTTTTGAAGTCGGTTTAATTTTTTTAAATTACTTTTTGCACTATACCTATTGCTAATCCATTGCTTCATAATAATCGAATTTTTGAGCTCAACAACGTGAATATCGCAATGTATGCTGTTGAACTGTCAAAATGATGCCATTGAAACGCTTAATAGTAACTACTATTAGACAAATACTTCAAACAGTGCGTCTCGGAGACTCCGTGGAATGAAAAACAAACCCTAACATTATTCATATTGTTGTAACTTGTATTTGATAACCACAAACCGGAAACTTAAAAGTTAATCTTATCTACGACATGAATTTTAGCTTGGGTTGTTATCTCCTGCGACTATAAAAAAAGTTGGAAAGAACCTGCAAATAACAAGTTTTCATTACATAACATCACGCCTGTACTCCTCGACGGCATGGGCAGCGATATACATAAACTTCGACCAGATGTTCAGACCATGGAAATAAGCATTTTTCATTATACATATTTTTTGTTAATTTTCATACAAACTAAATACCTTGACGTAAATCACCCGATATGCATGCCTCTTTATCCGAATTGCCAACGACGTATTTTCATTCTTATGATTTGACGGGCTGAAACTTTGCCCAAACTAATTTAAGACCCTTTCTTACTGTAATAGCTCAATTTTTTATTAAATGAAATTACAAATATCTTTGTAGCGAAGCCTTTTTAAGTAGGTTACTAATTAATTTGTTAGATTTAATTTGTAAAAGCTATAGAAGCGAAGCGAACACCGAACACCGTTCGTACTTCTCTAAACTATCGATGCCTCGTTGGTGCAGTGGTCGCAAGCGCTACTCAGGTTCGATTCCCGGGTCGGGGAAAACGTCTTGGGCTTTTACATCTGGAATTTCTCAATAGCAGCCCGGAGTCTGGATGTGTCCCCGGATTATGGCAATAGGCTCTCCCTCTGTTATGGGACTCAAACATAACTGGTGAAATGTGGGTGTCCTATAGGTACAATCAAGGAAACTTACATCTATACACCGTAAGGGCTATTCTTGCTTGCAGCGCTCGGCCGCTATAGTAACGCTTGCTAACAGTCAACAGATGTGGTCATCGTCATCATCTGCCTGTCTTTTCCCAACTATGTTGGGGTCGGCTTCCAGTCTAATCAGATGTGGTTATATCGTCGTTGAATCAGATGCAGCTAAATACCCATATTTTACGTGAGCCTTTCTGACCTCCATAACCCAGTTACTGGGTAATACGATACGTTGGTAAGACTGGTTGTCAGACTATCCGGCTTCTGACTACCCGTAACGACTGTCAAAGATCCACGAATGACAGCCGGGACCAACGGCTTAACGTGCTTTCCGAGGCACGGAGGGGTCCAGGGTGTAAACGTATATGAAATTAGATAACAAAAAAATTATTTTTTATTTTTTGTCTGTTTGTTCCGGCTAATATCCGAAACGGCTGGACCGATTTTGATGGGACTGCCACTGCCTGGTAGCTGATTTTACGGAGTAACTTATGCTTACTTTTATTTTAGTGAAGAATTATGGTTCCGCACGAAAAAAATTAAACCCATGAAATCCTATTTCTTTTCCGAACTGCACGCGAGCGAAATCGCAGGCGTGCTATTTAGCAAGATAAAAGTGCTTTCGTCGATAAAATAAATGACATAATGGTACTTTTGAAGGTCAAAATTATCGATTTTTGCATGGATCACAATAGGTCGATACGATACGGGTGCAGGGCGCGCACGCATCCAGGTGCTACAAACATTTTGTTGGGAAGTTGTATTGGAAGGAAGGGAGGCCTTCCTTCCTACTACGTCTTCCGGTGGTGGACCGATGAACTTGTGAAAGCCGCAGGAACTGACTGGATGCGAGAAGCACCGAACCTGTCGAAGTGGAGGTGCTTGGGGGAGGACTACGTCCAGCAGTGGACGTCTTCCTTCGGCTGATATGATGACACTGCGTCACTAAAATACTAAGTGGACCTACTTGTATTGTTTTTTAACTTACTTAAAAAAATGAACCATATTGGTTTGGTACTTTTTACGTTGAACGTTCAAATAGAAAATCTCTCACATCCAAACAGACAAACCGACAAACAGACAAAAAAT
Source organism: Oligia strigilis (assembly GCA_951800025.1). Lineage (NCBI taxonomy): Eukaryota > Metazoa > Arthropoda > Insecta > Lepidoptera > Noctuidae > Oligia > Oligia strigilis. The sequence continues at coordinate 8,608,139 of OX637567.1, forward strand.
CCAAAAATTTATGAAATGGCATCTGTTGGTTAAATCCTCTAACACCCCAACTATTTTTTTTTTATGTTTTCAATGTACAGAAACGCCTCGTCTACAGATTTATTAGTATAGAAGAAGATGGCGAATCGAAAAGGGCTTTAGAAACTTCCGTAGGTACTTACTTTAAAGTTCCTGCTGTATCTTGACGCCTCAGACAAGGGATTGTCTGATTTAAGATCATGTTGCCCATTTCTCAAGTTTAAGTATCCTACTTATTAACAGGCCTAAACTGTCCCCCCATATTACCTAGTAACACTGTAATTTAAAAACATTGTAAAAACCACTTTATTACTTTTATAAAAGAGTAACCGTGGAGTTTCTTCCCGACGAACGACCAATTGGAACCATGCACCTAATAGTATAGAATCTGACGTTTCTTAATTAGTGTCCAACTATTTTGGATTCAGAACTTTTTTGAATTTAGAATTCAGTTGATGAGCAACAAAACAATACTGTTAACATTGTCAACTCAATTATTTATTTTTGTACAAAGGTGGACTTAAAGCCTGAGGCATTTTCTACCTGTCAACCTTGCAGAGCTAGACAAAATATGGTAGACCGTGCATCATACGGGATAAATAGCTAGGAAATAACTTTAAAATACAAGAATAAATACTAATACATCATCTGCCTAGCCTTTTCCCAACTAGGTTGGGGTCGGCTTCCAGTCTAATCGGATGCAGCAGAATACCAGTATTTTACATGGAGCGACTGCCTATCTGACCTCCACAACCCAATTACTAGGTAATACGATACCCCTTGGTAAGACCGGTTGTCAGACTTTCGGGTTTCTGACGACCCGTAACGACTGTCAAAGATCCACGAATGACAGCCGGGACTTAACGGGGCTTAACGTGCTTTCCGAGGCACGGAGAGGTCTTGAATAATCTTGATATGTAAAAATGGTCACCCATCCGCGGACCAACCGCAGCACAATAACCCGTGCGGGTGTTATTACTTAGCCACAAGCTATAAGAATAAATAATAATACATAGATATTATTTAATTTTATCAATCTTCACAAATTGTTGCGCGCCCCACCTCGCAGCTGTGTATACCAGCAGCTGCCAGCGACCGTTACACTCGACGGCACGTGCTACCCCTGCACAATAATAATAATTATTATTATTACCTACGTAGAAAGTGGGGTCGGCAGAGAGTTCATATATCGGACTTTCGAATGAACTCGAAAGCTTGGTGTTAAGCGATACTGGAGAACGAAGAAGAACAGCGTTTTGAGGTTTTCATGATCAGCAATGGATACTGGGTGAATGGGTAGTTGAGACCGCGAAATTCAAATTTTCTTACGTTTTTTGCAATATGCAGGTCAGCACAGAACAGATTTTATCTGTTCTGTGCAGGTCAGTGTCAGATTTTATCTTGATCAAAATATGATTCGCGACAATAACAGGTACCTACATATTTAGAGAATTATAAACAATAGAATCATTAATACATTTCTACGTTAGATTTCTACCATTAACACTTTTCCTTAGGAGATTGGTGGTTGGTGGTAGAAATCTAACTTAGAAAGATTAATGATTCTAATGATTCACCTTATGGGGTAATTGCGTAACACACTACAGTTAGGAATGGCTGTCATTTTGACAGTTCAACAATATTCACTGCGTTATTTAGGTTGTTGAGCAGACAAATTTTTCGAGCAATGGATTAGCAATACCTATCCTTCAAAATAATTCAGATTATATGTGATTGAAAGTGTGTAAACAGTGTTACGCAATTAGAGTGCAGCTTTTTGAGGTTTTCATGTTGAGCAATTATAGTTCTTATAATATTAAAATTTACATCAAACTAGACTAACTGGGCTAAAAAAATGCTTGGATCTAGTCTGTTTTAAGGACTTTACATTATCCAGGGTTATTGGTAAAACATTAACAACCTCTTAAGAGGTCCATACTCATCGTTATGAACCATAGACATCCGGACCAAACCATAAAAGGCGAAAAAAAATTGCTGTTCCCTACATTTTGACGAGGTTGTTAATATTTTACCAATAACCCTGTAGGTATGTCGTATAGTTGGATAGGCCATGCATGATGCTCACGATACAATGCCAGTCTTTCACCTGTCGCACGCAAACCTGGGACAGGCAGGCCCGTTACTTTGTGTAAATAAATTCAGGACCACTGTTCTCAAAACGGAGGGGCCCGTGGCTAAATAATAACAGCTGCACAGGTCGATCGATCAGGTTAAGCTACGCTTGCCGCTGTTGGTCTGTGGATGGGTGACCATCTTTACATACGAGACCCCTCCGTGCCTCGGAAAGCACGTTAAGCCGTTGGTCCCGGCTGTCATTCGTGGATCTTTGACAGTCGTTTCGGGTAGTCAAAGCCCGAAAGTCTGACAACCAGTCTTGGGGTATCGTATTACTCAGTAACTGAGTTGTGGCAGTCGCTCCATGTAAAATACTGGTATTCAGCTGCATCCGGTTAGACTGGAAGCCGACCCCAACATAGTTGGGAAAAAGGCTAGGCAGATGATGTTCTCAAAACGTTGAAGGAAAACGTGAGGAAACCAGCATGTCTTAGAACCAAACAAAAATCGAAGACATGTATTGTATGTGACTTTAACCAACCCGCACTGGGCGCGCGTGGTGGATTACAGACCACCCGAATAGAGGAGGCCTGTGTCTGTGTCCCAGCAGTGGGACGATCTACACTACTACAGCTCGTAAGTGGAGGCCGTTACCTGGCCCGCCACTGCTTAGGCTTACGGTACAAAAATTACATAAAATAAACATTTAATATGTGTCCAGACCACCAGTACCTACAAGATATTAAGAAAAACTGGCCAAGTGCGAGTCGGACTCGCACACGAAGGGTTCCGTACCACAAGGCAAAAACACCGAAAAAAAAAACACGTTTGTTGTATGCGGGATTTTAATATTTTTTTTATTTTGCTTTTAGTATTTGTTGTTATATATAGCAGCAACAGAAATACATAATTTGTGAAAATTTCAACTGTCTAGCTATCGCGGTTCTTGAGATACAGCCTGGTACTGACAGACAGACGGACGGACGAACAGACAGCGAAGTCTTAGTTAGGGTCCCGTTTTTACCCTTTGGGTACGGAACCCTAAAAAACGAGTATTCACCTAGATACTACCTACACAATACAGGGAGCCCTAACGACACGACCCCTGATAAAAGGGACCTTCCTCGAAAGCTCATTCAATAATTGCACAAGGTAATACCAGTTTTACTATAAAACTTAATAGATTTTCAAGTAGCAACCCTTTACTGGTCAAAATAGGGTAGAAATTGCAATGACTCAGGCTTCCATTGTATAATATTCAGTTTAAAGTAACACACAAGTTATATTCAACTTTAAACGTTGTAAGATAAGGTTTCTATTCGATTTGTTAAACTTTTTTGAACTTGGAATTCAAGCAGCGCGTGCCCATTTGCAGGGGTGCGCAAACGCCGCCGTTTCCGAACCCGGTGTTTTTTTGAAAAAGGAATGATTTTACAGTTGACGGTTATACGTTGAACTGGATAGACGTGTGTTATCAATAGAATAATAATAGCTTTTAATATTAAACTAAGTGCAGTTCTAGTGTAGATAAGTGTGAAGTGTCTTTAAGTGAACAAGAATTAAAAAAAATACCAATTTTAATGGTTTAAAAATTAATAAAAAATCACTTTTAAAACTATATTTGCAAAATTAATGTGTATGTGCTTAATTTAAGTGTAAATTAACATAATACTCGTATACTTTAAGTGAATAAAATAACATAAGAAACCTAGAAGCTAAAGTTAAGTTTAAGTAAAAGCACTGAACGTGAACGGTTCCGGTTACAGCCCACCCTTCTTTTATAACAAGGAATCATGCACTAACAATTGCACGGGGAAAAAATACGCTTACAAAATGGACTCACCAAAAATCGTGTACAAATATTACTCAAATCCAGCATTCTGCTCACAAAGCGAAGTTATTTTTGCACAAAAATCATGCATGACAAAGATTGTGTCGCCGGAGAGGCAGAGGATGCCTCCTTTGGGCTCGAACTCGCCGAGAAAGATCGAAATAGGCAATAGGATTATGAGGACAGATATCTCTGATAATCCTTTGAGAATGTCTCCAGCTGGAGCTCCAAGATACAGAGAGGAACCGCCGGAATTACCACCTAAACCACCCAAGTTTCAAAACAGGAGTTTCCAAAGACAGTCCTCTTTAGTTTACAAACCTTCTCGTTCAGTAAGATGCAGGACGAGAAGCGAGGACTTAGAAATGGCTCAATTAAAACATCAAAGACAAGCAAGGTATGATAGACGTGCAGACAGTGACGATGGTCTTGAGGACAGCAGGACGAAACATAGGTACGAAGTTATCGAAGACTTCGATGATATCGTCGACTATTCACCCACGAAGAAGAGAATAGTTGAAGCGAACGCTGATGAAATTGAAGAGTACAATGTAGATGGACCAGACGAGAATGAACTCAAAGAAATACCTACAGAAATTGTCAAAACTGTAAATGGGAGGACGCTGCGATACGCCATAATTCCTACGGAAGACGATGAGCCTAGAAAATGCAACGTTACTTTCACATCTCCCGTCATGTCAACGAAGAATTTAATAGCTACGCAGAAACTCCACGAACTGCTGTCAACTCCAAGGAAACTAAAGAGCTATGCCAGCCAGCCCTCAGTAAGAATCACTCCAAACAAATCTGTGGAAAACAAATACTCAGAAACGCCAAGGAAATTCGTATCCAGCACTCCCACTCATGGCGTTACTCCATCCAAATCCTGTGCCAACCTGACTTCAAGAACTAGTGCACCAACTTCACCCATTTCACCGAAAGCTCAGCAGAAACTAAGCTATGGTCCACCTGAGGATTTACCTGAGAAACTGCCTGGATTCGACAGACATGACGTGTTCGTGACTAGCTTTAGAGACAAGAGTAGGGATCGCAGTTTTGATCTTGAGAGGGAGTTGGGTAGAGAGAGACGGGATTATGATCGGAGAAGAGACAGTCAGAGAAAGGATAAGAATACTGCTGTTATTATTCCGAGGTAAGTAATCTACTTATATCGTTTTATTGGTTCAATAGCTTCTACCAGTGATTTTGGCCGCGTAAAATTTCTTGTTAATTTTAACATAAAATTTAACCTAAGAAACTCGGAAATACTGTAGCTTCCCATTAGTGAAATAATTACCCCCCTATAAACAAACTCACAAAACCTCTTCATAATAATTAGGTATCCTACACTTATAGATTATTGCATAGTTTTGTTACTGCGCTAAAACGTATAGATCTAGAGGTACGGAATCGAACAAAAGGCTATGTTTAGCTTTGAGCATCACAAATTCACAAGCATACATTATCGCACAATTCAATAGTTAACTGTCAACAGTCGGAGTTAAATAGTCAATCATTATGTCGGTTACTTTACGATAACTTCGCGGTCTACAGATAAACCGTTGCACAGCTGTTTGCTGTTTCACATGTATAGAGCTTTTTTTTATTGTAATGGTCTCACGCCTGACACGCGCCTAAAAAACGACGCATTTTTGCACTATAGCCAATGACTATAGCTATTAATTTTATACAAGGCGTTTTTTGTTGTAGATTTGTCGCTCGGCTTGGGCTATGGGCCAGTCAGAGGGTTATAGGAGGTTATACTTGATGCTTAGTTGTGGCTGTACTCGTGTCCATTTCATTATTGTTCAATCTTAGCACATGTTTTGGCTAATTGGCGCCACAGTAATATCCGTCAAACACCGCCACTACATTTTTTAATGTGACATTCGATTCCTTCCTTCGTATAGATTATAGCATGACGTTGACGTTGTTCAAGGGTCTTGTAGAACAAGCTGGTTGAATGATACACTGTGTTTTAATAATAATAAAAATCATTTTACACCTTTCGGCCAAAAGTCCTCTTTCAGACAGGTCTGTAGATGTTGGGTTGGAACTCGTACCACGAATGACTTAAAGTTGGTGTTGATGTTTTAGCACTGTTTAAATATCTTGGTTCTTATGATGATTGAATCTTTGTTTGTTCCTTCTGCCTGCATGGGTTGGTCCCAGACACAATTTCCCCACGCAATTTTATGCACTTATAGGCTTAATTATAAAAAAAAACCCTTTCCCGTCGCTTTCAGGGTAGCATCCCCACCATCAGTTTACTCTGAAGAAACTTACAAGTCTTTCTCAAGCCTCAAGACGATATCAGGAGCGACAGCATCCCTTCTGATAGCGGCTGTCATGCTGACTATGTGTGGCGGTCTTACTGCTGGGCTGAGCTTCTACATGATGTATGCTGTAAGTATCCTTGATTTGATGACGTACAGTCAGCAAAAGAGTTAGGTATGCAGGATCGTCGGATTTAGTTAAAGTTTAGTAATAAACCGATGGATGTTGTCGACTGTAATTGAATTTGATAAATGAGCTGTTTGTTTTCTATTATGAATCTTATTGTCGAGTTGTTGGGTGGTCTTCGTACGTTTTTGTCTTTAGTTTAAGTTACTAACACTAGTATTAAGTGCAAAACTGTTACTAACAAGTTATGGATCTTATAGTTGTCCGAAATAAAATGATTATATATATATATATATATAATAAAACAATTAAATTTCATTCGACAACATCCATCGGTTTATTACTAAACTTCAACTATATCCGACGATTCTGCCTATCTAACTCTTTTGCTGACTGTACATAATTATAATGCTTCTAAAGCCAGGTTGCATTCACGACCATAAATACTATACATATAATTAACAAATCGTAAATACCCGTATTAAGAACCTCAACTTTTATTCTCATTTAGCAAAATTACTTTTCTTTGAGCAAAGTTCTTAACCGCTACATGTTGCTATTCTAGATTGGCAGGCGTTACTACTTGGATTTCGGCGTGCTTGCTGGCTTCACCTGCTTTTTACTAGGACTTCTGGGCTTCAGGACGAGGAGACAACAGCTGCTGCCTAACAGGAATTATATTTCTGGTAAGTTCTGAAACATATTGTTACTCGCGAAAAAACTTACTTACTTTCTTTGATGAGTCGTTCTATGTTTTAACGTTTTAATATTGTACCCACATTTTAAAATAAGATTCAGTCAGTTCAGAAACAATAGAATATCTTTCTTTAAGGTAACCATAACAACTCATGCGGGTGAGCAGGTGCCATTACTTTTATGGATTCATTAAATTGGCGCCGTCTAAATAATAACAGCCGCAAAGGTCAATCGATCAGGTTAAGCTACGCTTGCCGCGGTTATTGGTCTGTGGATGGGTGACCATCTTTACATACCTACCGTGGCCCCTCCGTGCCTCGGAAAGCACGTTAAGCCTTTGGCCCCGGCTGTCATTCGTGGATCTTTGACAGTCGTTACGGGTAGTCAGAAGCCCGAAAGTCTGACAACCAGTCTTACCTAGGGGTATCGTATTATCCGTAACTGGGTTGTGGAGGCCAGATAGGCAGTCGCTCCATGTAAAATACTGGTATTCAGCTGCATCCGGTTATACTGCAAGCCGACCCCAACATATTTGGGAAAAGGCGGGCAGATGATGATGGCGCCTGCAATAATATATTTAGACTTGTCGCATTTAAATGTATATTAGGCGTAAAAAAAAAATGTTTGAGAATTTGCAAACTGCGCTTATTCATATGATTTTTCAGACCCCTTAATTTTAGTCCCTGTTGCAATAAATATACATACATGACATATATTTTTATTTATTTCTTATTTGCAAAATAGTTGGGCAAACGTCATCTAAAACTATTCCAAATTTCAAGTTAATAGCATTTGTAGTTTTTGAGATATCCAGCTGTGAGAGACAGACTGAGTCTCACCATAAGGGTTCCGTTTTACCAGTTTGGTACGGAACCCTAAAAAGAAACAATGCGCAAAGCTAACGTCCGTTGTTTTCTCTTGCAGGTTACATCGTCCTCTCCTCCTTCTCTCTCCTAAGCGCCTTTGGACTACTAATTCTGCTGTCAGTGGAGCCAAAACCAGGGATGCCATTGAACGACATCACCTCAGGAGCTGTCTGCGGCGTCAGTATCCTGGCTTTGTGTCTGGCGACTGTTGGCGTACTCGCTTCTTACTGCTGTGTTAAAGACCCGCCAGATAATAGGGTCGGGAGTACCAGATGGTATTGAAATAGGCTTGTACTAAATAATTATTTACGAATAGCAGCAGGAAATCGATTACTAATTGAAATGACTAGTACCTACTTAGTACTGACACGCTGCGAAGCAGCGTTGCTATATTCCGGGCTTTAGGCGCCTGCGAATTTAGGATCAAGGGTCTTTTTAGAGTTCCGTACCCAAAGGGTAAAACGGGATCCTATTACTAAGACTCCGCTGTCCGTCTGTCCGTCTGTCACCAGGCTGTATCTCATGAACCGTGATAGCTAGACAGTTGAAATGTTCACAGATGATGTATTTCTGTTGCCGCTATAACAACAAATACTAAAAACAGAATAAAACAAATATTTAAGGGGGGCTCCCATACAACAAACGTGTTTTTTTTCGGCGTTTTTGCCTTGTGGTACGGAACCCTTCGTGTGCGAGTCCGACTCGCACTTGGAAAGTTTTTAATTTAATTGAATGAGTAATAAGTTCATGGTATGGCCGCGGATTAATCTATACATGAGACTAGCCAGTTTTAGCCCCATTTCCGACGTACATTGACAGATAATAAATAGCAATTCCTTGATAAATGTTTTGTATACGAACTAAGCAATGGATGTCGAGAAATTATGATCAAAAATGGCTTTTATCTAAGAGATTATCTAAGAGCAATTAGGTACTTACTGAAAGTCTAGAAGAGGTCCGGTGGACAATGTGTCACTCGTGTAATTGACTAATAGTGTTCAAATACAAAGCGGAATGTTGTTGGCGGCAGCCCGACACGTCGCCATCGTCCGTTACCACCGACACACGTCGCCATCGTCCGTTACCACCGACACGCGTCGGCACCTGTCGCTGACACGAGTCGGCAGCTGTCGCCGACACGCGTCGGCAGCTGTCGCCGACACGCGTAGGCAGCTGTCTCCGACACGCGTCGATGCTTGCAGTTGCCTCCGTCGGTGTTGTCGACGCATGTCGCTCGTGTGTGAGCACAGTAAGAATTAAGAGAAGGATGAAGATGAATATATAAATAACATCACTTAATTATTATTATTTAAATAACTACTATGTATAGTGTTTTCTTATTGTGTTGAAAAAAAAAATCTAAAGCAGGGTTGGTTCCATTACGGTTTTAAATATTATTATTCTTATTAATTTATTTCCTATTTTTTAATAAATAGTCATTTCTATTTCTATGTTTTATTTTAATGATGTAGTATAGACAGATATACTTACCAAAGCAGGTTCAAATTAAAATTGATTGTATTTTATTTGATATCTAATTGTTGTAAAACTTTAATAAAATTGGATTGAATATTACGTGTTAGCGTGTTTTCTTTCAATAAATAAACCCTTTCATCACAAGTCTACCAGCTGTGCTATTCGGTAAACATCTCACCGTAAAGACTTAGGTCAAGTGAGCTGTCATTCCACCAGAGCAGTGCGATTCTGCCGGTCGATTCTGTAAAAATCTCACCGTGAACCTTAGGTGAAGTGAGTTTGTTTTTGCTAGGAATTGACACTATTGACAGCTCGCTCCACGCTCACTTCACTTAAGTTAGCACGGTGAACGGTGAGAGTTTTACAGAATAGAGCGGCAGGCTAACCCTGCGTTCCGAGATGGGATTTCGATGTGAGCGTGTTTAAACCCGTACCGAATTAGCGTGAGCGCGATAACGACGTCCCGTGAATCGTCATAGATGACGTCATGACATGCGCCATCTTGCGATAACGCCGACCATGCCCTAGAATAATATCACCGTGAGCGCTGTCAAAAATGACAGTGTGTGTGTGAGGACATGTCAGTGTGTGTTTTGTTTTGATTTGCATCTTATCATAAAACTAAACTAAAGTGGCATTTTCGAAATTGTGCTTCTGGCTGATAGTCGCCACCTAACCAAAGAAGAAGAAATGTGGTGTTTATACAAAGAAATACTGTAATAATATCGTTTTTACATTGAGTAAGCACTGTGAGCGCGCTCACGGGCGTTCCGAATTATTGACAGCTCTCAGCTGTCATAATCGTGATATCTAAATCGGAACGCCATGTGAGACGATGTGAGCGCTGTGAGCGATTATAGCTAATTCGGAAAGCGCCTTAAGTGAGTAGTTTCATTCAAATACACGCACGAAAACATATGAAGCTATAATTTCCATTAGAAGCTGACTTCTCAACGGAACGGAACGGAGCGGTATTTTTTTTTACATGTTTCATCAAAAGTCAAAAATATGCGGCCTAAAAAAAAAAGAATTTTTTTTTGAGAATGTGCACTCTGCGCTCTTTCATATGATACCCCACATAGTAGTAGTAGGTCCACTTGGAATTTTTCAGACCCCTTTCAGTCCTTGTTGCAAAAAAAAAAAAAAATATTATTTCTTTCTTTGCAAAATAATTGGGCAAATCTCATCTAAAACTATTCCAAATTTCAAGTTGGTAGCATTAGTAGTTCATGAGATATCCAGCTGTGACAGACAGACAGACAGACAGACTTAGCATAAGGGTTCCGTTTTTACCATTTTGGCATGAAACCCTAAAAACAAGATCTCTCCGAAAAACAGAGCCGTTAAACGTTCCGGATTAAGTGCCTCTCTAGCTGTAAGAATTGCATTGTAATTTCTTTCTCTCATTTTCTTTCAATGATTCTTTCTTTCATAATTTTTGTAGATCAGTTGAAAATTTTTTCTTCATACACTTTTTCAAATTCATCTTCGTATACTTTTTCAAATAAATAAGATGAAGTTAATATAAAACGTATGTTTAAAAATTAATTTCTGGAATTATGTTAAATGGAACGACAAAAGTAGTTGTCAAACTATGCGTCAACAACAAAACGTTCCAATATTTATTTATGAGAAACCGAAGCATTTAAGGATTGCTGTCTTTGTCTAACTCATGTAAAATGATAATAAACTATCCTGCTGTCTCAAAAACAGGAACGAGTTTCACGATTGTTCACCTCTCGACTGTGATTTTATAGTCAGCTTTTGTGCTAATTTGATAACAATTATTGAACTGTTTGATAACAATTAACAATTTCTAATTGGTATAACTATAAAACGAGATGTAGCTTAGATTATATCATCTAACCTGTCAGCTGCATTTATGTCAACGCCCAGCGAGATATGCATTTCGTAATTTAAGTTGTTAAAGTGTTGTTGATAGTACAAAACACGTAAGTCTTTGTTTAAATACGTTTTTTTATTAGGATGAATAGGTAAGGTAAGTGTCGCAGTCACCACCGCTTCATCTTAATTTCCTCATTAAAAACATAGTGCTGTTTTTTTAAAGATTGCAGCAGAATGCAAAGGTCTTTTGAAAAAGTAAATAATTTGAAGGTCGAAAAGTAAATAAAATATGTTTTTCATCGTTATTTCATGATGCCCAGCTGTTATTAGTTACGTGTTTAAGTTTGTTATTGTAACTAAACGCTTGTTCATATCAGAATAATAGGGGAAACATATCAATTATTGAGATAAACAAAGTCTGAAATTCTACAGGCCTATTTATTTATGTGGCCCAATTATGTTATCGTTAATAATACTAACAGAACTATTGCATGGTTACATTACCTACAGTGAATCAGTCATGCCAAGTGTATCTTCAGTGAATATAATGGCTTGCTCATTGTAAGTGTATATCTTTTTTCATTGTTAACAAATTGGTAATTGTCATGACAGAACTGCTTTGCCAAGTAGTTATCCAACACTGGCCACAGTATTGACTGGTTTTGGCTTGCTTGTCCAAATATGGGCTCAACTGTCACCGTTAATGAAATACAAAATCCGACCCTAAGACGACCCACTGACCACTTTTTCTATTGTTGCCAATGCTTCCCAACTGGACGAAAAATTAATGACAAGTTCTTTTTCAAATATTTAAAATTAAACTTTTTAGGTCAAGAAAAACTGTTTTAATTCTACTTATTCTTGATTAAAATGTTTTTTATTCTTTTTTAGTTAAATTATGTCACATTCACATATCTTTTCGCACTAAGACAGCTTTCTAATTTAAACTAAAACAGCATAGGTACTCTTACAGCAAAAACTAGTCTTTTGAGAAAACCTTCACTTAATGGCTTTAAATTGCAAGGAGTAGCAAAAAAAAAATTGTAGAGATATGAGATACTGCAATCCATATAACTTCTATTAATTTTATACCTGACTTAAGCTAATTAAAGCTATGCTAAGCTATAGGTAATGAGTTTGAGAGTGTGTATGGATGTTCAATCATAACTCAAAAACTGCTGATCGCATTTTGACAAATAGAATGACAAACCACATTTATTTAATCTATTCTCTGTAAATACACATGTCAAAGTTTTTTTTTTGTTTAACCGTTTTGTTGGAGACCTTTGTCTCCTCATAGTTTTGTAATTTTCTTTGTGTTTTGTCTTCTCGGGCCAATCGATCAGGAATGAGTTAATTTAAAACAAAGGATAAATTAAAATTATTCATTGATTATAAACTATTTTTAACTAAATCTAAAACTGTTATCAGTGTTATTGACATACACATGGTATCAGCCATTGCTTTCAAGATAACAACCATTCTCATTGAATTACAGCTGGATTAATTGATTTTTACTGCTTTACAGTTTTATGCTAACTATTAAAAAAACTAGCTTCTGCTCGCGGCTTCGCCCGGGAAAATTGCCCGTGGGAACATAACTTACTTAGCGTTTTCCTAAATATGTTGGGATTCAGCTTCCAGACTAACCGGATGCAGATGAATACCAGCATTTCACATGTGAGTGACTGCCTATGTGACCTCCACAACACCAACACCCCTTTGTAAGACTGGTTGTCAGACTTTTCGGCTTCTGACTACCTGTAACTACTGTCAAAGATCTACGAATGACAGCCAGGACCAACGGATTTACGTGCGTTGGCCGCAAGGCACGGAGTTGGCCGCAGTTTCGGCATCCGGATGCCGAAACTGCGGTCGGTTTGTCCCCCCACTCCGTGCCTTGGAACGCACGTAAATCCGTTGGTCCTGGCTGTCATTCGTAGATCTTTGGAAGCCGACCCCAACATTAGTTAGGAAAAGGCTAGGCAGATGATGAGACAGATGACTGATTTACCATAAACATTAACCATGTTTATGGTAGAATGACACATACATAAACAATAATTCAGTTCTTAGTATATAACAACACATCATCATACATGGCCTAAACCTATATTTCCTTAAATGACCCATATATACAAATATTTCCCTATACAGTGTGAGTCTTCATAATGTGCACATAACGAAATGAGGGAAACATAGCTTAATTTTATCGACGGAAAAAATATTTAAAAAAATATTTAAAAGGATCTTTACCTGCTAAAGTATGGTGATTGCAAGGCCTTTCTTTAACAGTTGATAGGAAATGTTGTGATTGAGTTATAAACATGGTATTTTTACGTTTAGAAATCTGATACGATGGAGAATAATTTAAAGTAATCAAAAAGGGTAGGTAATCGGGGTTTTTATTGAGTAATTTTACAATTATTGTAAAAATTTATGAAAAAATATCAGATTTTTGTTAAAAAAAAACCATAATTCTCAATTGAGGGGCGATTGTTTAGACAGGGGTCACAGCAATTAAAAAGAATTTAAAAAATGCTACAAAATTTTTTATTTTTTATTTTTTTTTAATATAGTAGTGGACAGGTTTAAGTATCTGGGTCACATTGTAACAGGTGACCTTAAGGATGACGAGGACATAGAAAGGGAGCGCAGGGCTTTGGCGGTGAGAGCCAATATGCTCGCTCGCAGGTTCGCACGCTGCACCAACGAGGTGAAAATAACACTTTTTAAGGAGTTCTGCCAGTCGTTTTACTCGAGTGGCCTGTGGGTGAAACATACACAGCGAAACTACAGAGCCCTGCGCACCCAGTATAATAACGCTTTTAGGATGCTGTCAGGGCTGCCGTGGCGCTGCAGCGCGTCTGGTATGTTTGCTGAAGCGCGTACAGATGGCTTTCAAGCCATCATGCGCAAGAAAGCAAACTCCTTGCTGCAACGTCTACGAAGCAGCAGCAACAGCATCCTAATTGCTATTGCTACCCGTTTTGACTGTCCTTTTCCAAAATCAGTGGATAAGGACAGCCATAGGCATCTGTTAGGTATAGGTACTAACCATACTAACATAATTTTAGGTACCTACACTTTTCTGTTACTAACACACTAATAGTTTATGATTTTTGTTTTTTTTGTGTTTATAATTATGTAACCTATATGGAGATAATCTGAAATAAAAAAAAAATAATAAAAAAAAAAAAAAAAAAATTTCCGTCGATAAAATTAAGCTTAGTTTCCCTCATTTCGATATGCGCACATTATGAAGACTCACATTGTATTAAATCATTCATTTGTTGCCAACGTTAAGCCGTTGGTCCCAGCTTTCATTCGTGGATCTATGACATTTGTTACGGGTAGTCAGAAGCCCGAATGTCTGACAACCAGTCTTACCAAGGGGTATTACCCAGTAACTGGGTTGTGGAGGTCAGATAGGCAGTCGCTCCATGTAAAATACTGGTATTTAGCTGCATCCAATTAGACTGGAAGCCGACCCCAACTTAGTTGGGGACATGGCAGGCAGATGACTCGTTGCCAATGGTCATTGGAAAGACCCATCATCATTCACCTGCCCCTATGCTAATTTATTTAGGGTCGGCCTAAGAGGGACTAAGTAATAATAGCCGCACGGGTCGATGGATCAGGTTAAGTTACGTTGCCGCGGTCGGTCTGTGGGTGGTTGACCATCTTTACATCTTTTTCTTCTGAAACCCCTCCGTACGCACGCACAATGGTCCACTGAAGGACTAAGTGCGGAAACCAAACCCATAACATAGAACATAGAACCCCTCCGTGCCTCGAAAAGCCTGTTAAGCTCAAATGAATGCCAAAGATCCACGACTGACAACCAGTCTTACCAAGGGGTATTGTTATACCCAATAAGTGGGTTGTGGAGGTCAGATAGGCAGTCGCTCCATGTAAAATACTGGCACACAGCTGCATTCGGTTAGACTTGAAGCCGACCCCAACATAGCTGGGAAAAGGCTTGGCAGATGATGATGACGCTGATAGACTTTCTAATTAATGTATGTATTCATTGCAGCATATACTATGAATCTCATTTATTCTATGAATTGATTATTATATAATTATTTATGACTAATTATGAGGACACTGGGGTCCTTATCAAAATGTCTATAGCATGTATTTACAATGGATTGTTGATTGTTATTGCTATGTAACTATCTCATTACTATAATTTAGAATGACTTCTAAATTAAATGTCTAACTAGCTTACTATACAAATAAATACGAAAACAAAGGACACTTAGGCGTCGAAGTATTATTATTATTAAGTATTATTCAGAACTAGCTGCGCCCCGCGGTTTCACCCGCGTAAATGTCGATCCCGTGAGAATATCGGGATAAAAAGTATATTTAAAATCGGTCTAATTTAGCTGTAACACTATTTTTCGAAAATGTTCTCTACTAACTTTTTAGACCTTTGTATCCTGCTTATGCGTATGAAGTTCATTAAAATCGGTTCATTCATTTTGAAATATAAGGGCTTGAAAGTTTGTATGAAATGCCGTACGGAGTAAACACTCTTAAGTTAATAATTATGTCATTACTCATTAACTTCTAATGATTCCAGAGTCCAGGATGTCGCACCCACACTATAGAGAGGCGGCTGAGTCGCTTCTCAACAGTGTCAGCCCACACCATCGCACGTTAAGTGAGTTTATTTTTATTCGTTTTTTTATTTTTTATTATTATTAAATTGGCCCGCTCTTGACCTCGATCACGCCTGATGGAAAGCGATGGATGAGGTCTATGATGGAACGACCGTGCCCAGAAGATGCCTGTTTACTCTTGCTTTGAAGGCAGACGGGTTAAATGTGGGAGGGAACAGCAGAGAGTTCCACACTTTGGCTGTGCGCATAATAAAAGTGGAGGATAAAATAATATTAGTTACTGTTTTCCTGCGGAAACTACGTAAAAAGTTTTATTCTAACCGGGATAAGCACTACTTAAGCGTTGCCTAGTATCTACAGGGTTATTGGTAAAACATTAACAACCTCTTAAGAGGTCATTGTACTCATCATTATGAACAACTTTTACTATGGGACCAAACCTGAAATCGCGAAAAAAAATCAGCTGTTCCCAACATTTTGACGAGTTATACGAACATAAATGTAGGGAGAGGGAAGAGCTGATTTTTTTTCGCCGTACGGCCTTGCCGCTTTTTGCTCGACTTGGCGGGGGCACTGCCGTGCCCCCAGATATTTTTCTGATTTTGTTTACTGTTTCACACCCTGTATATCTAAACATCATAAAACAAACCGAAAATGTTTATTTTTGGGGTCAACGACCGCCGTACTCTCGTTATTTGAAGTACGAAATAAATATATTGAGTACTTATACGAATTTAAAAAATCATTTCGTTTTAGTGTATCCCGTCTTTGGAGTTTCGCTCGCTAATTTGATTTGACCCTGTAGTCCTCTCCTAACTCCTAACATTCTATGGGACGTGCCAGTAATCTACTTTTTTCTTTTATTCCAGCACACTCCACCTCTCTAAACCTAGTATCAGAAGACCTGGTAGCCGGCCACAGACCTCAGGGCAAGATGTCCACAGTACGGAGATTCTTCTGTCTGTTCGTCACGTTTGATCTACTCTTCACTAGTCTAATGTGGCTCATATGTGTAATGGTGAGGTTTTATTATGCTATTTATTTGTAGAATAATTAATAAGGCGCTACCTCGAAAATCTAAAATCCTCGAAAACCTACTAAGCGAGCGAAAGTTATGCAATTACTTTTAAAACGCAAAAGAAGAGTGATGGTATAGTGTGCGTGCGCTCGGAATAAAACGACGTATGTGCCAAAACGAATTTACTCCTTTTTTAACAAAATAAATGAATTAAATTTAAAACTACTTTGAGTAAACTTTAATATGATAATTCTCTATGTTTTAAAGTTAATTCCATGGAATAACTCTTAAGCGTTACGCTGTGATGTCGAAAAAAGTAAAAAAAACAGATATAACATTCCGATTTTTTGTATCGAGAAAAATTCATTGAAAATACACGATTCATTGAATTTTTCTCGATACAAAAAATCGGAATGTTACATCTGTTTTTTTTACTTTTTCATGATAGGTACTAGAGTCAAAAAACGAGTTTATATTTTGTAATACATAAGGAATACATATTTCAGATGGTAAAGCACCTGTGATGCCTCTGGTATTGCAGTCCTTAGCCGTTGTAACTTACCGTGGGCCTGCCTCTTTTCCAAAAACTTACCATCAGAGCCCGTTTGCCATCCAATACCTTAAAAAAACTTGGCCACCATGCAGCCATTCTTTGTGTTCCTTAGTTCTATGAAAAAAAAAAAAAAAACCTACTTTATTTTTCCGTTCCAGATGCGAGGCGAGACTCTAGAGCAAATAATGAACACAGAAATCCTACAGTACAACGTGAAGACTTCTCTATTCGACATAGTGATGGTCGCTGTCTGTCGGTTTGTGGTGCTGCTTCTGTTCTACGCGCTCTTGTATATAAACAACTGGAGTATCATCGCAGTGAGTACTTACTATGGTCTGTTCCGAAACAATCTAATGAAAATGTAAACAACTTTTACAAATATATCATAAAATGTAACTGAGGATGCCAAATTGTAGTGCCACTTACAAGTTGATTGCTGAAGATGTTTTTTTTATTAACCGACTTCCAAAATGGACGAAGTTATAATTATGTTTGACTTTATGTATGTTTACTGATTTCTCCGTCAATTGTGGACCTATTTTAAAAACTTTTTTTTTAAAGAGTATGTTCTCGAGGTGGTCCCATTGTCACTAAGTCGGAATCTTATAAGGGAATTCCATGGAAATCGAGGGAAACCCTCAGATTTTATAGGCACACCTATAGCGATTTGGGATTTTTTTATAGTAACTCGTGCATTTACTGTCGGAAAGCATCATTTGGTGAAGTGGAACTGATGATGAAGACCACAGATGGCCATCGGAACTACTCAATAATAAGTATTTCACGGGTTGCGATTCGATTAGGTACTTTAAGGTGGTTGCTAAGCAATTTATCCTCGTCACAATGCGTATGGTGAAGTTGGAGCTGATGGTGACTTCTCAATCAGCTCCAGTTCTCCTGGTTCTTACTAGTAGACGATTTAATATCGTTTAAAAGATTGTAAAGTCCGTTCCGATCCGATGCGATGCGAGCCGTTTAGTGGAAATCATCCTTTATAGCCATATTCATTCATACAAATAAAGGAATATAAATAATAATAATAAAAAAAAACTGGCCAGGTGCGAGTCGGACTCGCACACGAAGGGTTCCGTACCACAAGGCAAAAACGTCGAAGAAATCACGTTTGTTGTATGGAACACACAACAAACGTGTTACAAACAAACATGTTAATATTAATTTGTTGTTGTAGCGGCAACAGAAATACATCATCTATGAAAATGTCAACTGTCTAGCTATCACGGTTCATGAGATACAGCTTGGTGACAGACAGCCAGACAGACGGACAGTAAAGTCTTAGTAATAGAGTCCCGTTTTTACCCTTTGGGCACGGAACCCTAATAAATTACGCTGCGAAAGTGCGCCTATTCTCGTCATCTGAACTTATCCTGTGCCTAAATGTTTTTGTTCTGTTTCAGTTGTCAACAGGGAGCACCTGTGCCTTGTTAATAGGAAAAGTTTTCGTTTTTGATGTAAGTACTTACTTAATTCTAATTTTAATTCTGTAAATACATATTTGTTACGACCGCGAATCATATTTTAAACTTAATACTGATACTGCAAATTGCAAAAAACGTAAGAAAATTTTAATTTCGCGGGCCACCTTAGCGCTTCCCCCTTAAACTATCTTACCGTTTAACGTTTGTTCGAAACAAGTTTTACATTAAAAAAAATGGCAAACGTCAAACTGTCCTAAGTGACAATTACGGCCGAAATCGGAACTAATCGTTAGCCGCCATCTTGACGTTTATTATAATATAATACCTAATTATTTATTTATATAATTCGATAACTAACCATTGGACCTATTCCAATGGACTAACCATTGGAATAGGTCCAAAACAATAACTAATCAACTAAGGGTTAGTAATAATTAATTAATTAAAACATTATTCATCCCTGCCGCACGAGCAACCGGACAGAGTATCTAAGTATTGGTGCATCGTATTTTTCGGCTAGGGGTTTTCAAAATGCTGTTGGTGCTAGCCCTCATTCTGCTTATTAAGGACGCGGACCATTTTCCTCAGAATGGCATAGAAGTCGTCGGTTCGCGCTACAGCAAACATGCCAGACGCACTGCAGGATCGGGGCAACCGCAACAGCACCCTGAAACCATTATTATATTGCACTCAAACTGTCCGTGTAGAACGCTTGACAATAAGCTTTAACCTTTTGAACGCCATTGTCACATATACGTGACAAGCAAGCGCGTGCCCTGTACGCCAGCAACACAAATATGTGACAAAAAATGCGGTGCACTTTATCACGAAATAAACAATTCAATCATTACTTTTGTGTGTTTTTATTTGTATACCTTAAATATTAAAATTGTGGCTTGGCGTGGAGGGCACGCGCGTGCGTTTATGCTCTGGCGTTCAAAAGGTTAAACAGAGTTATTTTGACCTCGTTACTACTACGTCGTTACGGGTAGTCAGAAGCCCGAAAGTCTGACAACCAGTCTTACTAGTGTCACGCAGTCACTGGGCTGTAGAGGCCAGATAGGTAGTCGCTCCATGTAAAATACTGGTATTCAGCTGCATCCGGTTAGATTGGAAGCCGACTAGAAGCCGTTATGTCATGTGTGTGTGATCAACTAACACAACGTTTCCCCAACAGTGGCCCAACGCGGTGCAGCCAGTGTACGAGGTGTTCCTAATTCTGACGTCGTTCACTCTCGCGTGGAGCGAGGCCTGGTTCCTAGACTTCAGGGTACTACCGCAAGAGTTCCAGGCTAAGACCATACTGGAGTCTATAGGTATGTATTTAAATAGATAGATCATCATCATCTTCCTGCCCTTATCCCATGTTACTTGGGGTCGGCGCAACACGTTTTCTTCTTCCATTCTCCCCTGTCAACCGTCACGCTATCATTCACTCCCTTCTCTTTCATATCATTCCTCACACAATCCATCCATCTTTTCTTCGGCCTTCCTCTCCCTCTCCATCCATCAACATGTATATTCATCACTCTTTTAGTCACATGCGTTTCGTCCCTTCTCATCACATGCCCATACCAAGACAAACGATTTCCTTTCAACTTTTCTGTCACTGGCGCCACTTTCAAACTTCCTCTTATATAGGTACTCATTTCTTACTTTATCCATTCTCGTCACTCCACACATCCATCTCAACATTCTCATTTCCGCTGCATGCAATCTTTTTTCATCCGTCTTCTTCACGGCCCAGCATTCAGACCCATACAGTACGACAGGCCTTATCACGGACTTATAAATAGATATATAAAACGTTTATTCAGTGCAACAAAAGACAATACAGGTATTAAAAGACCGGGCAAGAGCGAGTCGGACTCGCGCACCGAGGGTTCCGTACCATCATATAGAGCGGAGTCTCCCTATACAGGCATTACTTGCTTAAAGGAAGGCTCCAATCACTAATCTGTTTAGTCTAAGTTATGTTGAAGAAATAAATACTTTTTGATTTTGATTTGATTTATATGTTTTTAAATTTTCACCGGCGAGCTACTTACTAGATCTCGTTCAAACCAATTTTCGGTGGAAGTTTACATGATAATGTACATCATATATTTTTTTTAGTTTTATCATTCTCTTATTTTAGAAGTTACAGGGGGGGGGATACACATTTTACCACTTTGGAAGTGTCTCTCGCGCAAACTATTCAGTTTAGAAAAAAATTATATTAGAAACCTCAATATCATTTTTGAAGACCTATCCATAGATACCCCACTCGTATGGGTTTGAGGAAAAAAAAATTTGAGTTTCAGTTCTAAGTATGGGGAACCCCCATAATTTATTGTTTTTTTCTATTTTTTTTTGTGAATTGCATTTGCGAGCGCACTCCGCCGACCCCTTAATGCGGTTCACAGAATACATCTACTTACCAAGTTTCAACAGTGTAGCTCTTATAGTTTCGGAAAAAAGTGGCTGTGACATACGGACGGACAGACAGACAGACATGACGAATCCGATTATAAGGGTTCCGTTTTTGCCATTTGGCTACGGAACCCTAAAAACAACAAAAAGGGTAAAAAATATAACAAAGATTAGAAAAATAAATTGACCCATAGACACCTAGCTCATATACATCTATAACGGTCGATCACTACTGGGCGGTGTTTGTCTCATGGTTGCACCAAATGGGAGTCCAGCTCAGCATATGCCAGGTATACTACTACTAATACCTGACGCTGGTATTCTGCTGCATCCCGTTAGTGACACACGGATGTCGAGAAGACACATTTGAGTTTCAACAAAATGGTGCCTACACGTTACTTTACTATATTTATATAGTATAATAACGTTGGCACGCACAATGGTCCATTTGAAGGACTAAGTGCGGAAACCAAACCCATAACATAGAACATAGTAACAATGGCCGTTGGTCCTGCGCCTGATCTCTCTCCGGTCGTGTCGGATTGCCGTCCCATCGGACTATGAGAGTGAGGGAAGAGGGAGTGCACCTGTGTCTGCGCACACACATTGTTTATTGTTAATTAAAACGGTAACACCAATTACATTAATTAACATAAAAATAAATAAAAAAAAACAGGTATGGTAGATATAAAATTTCAACCACTAACATATAATAGAGGACACCCTAGCATACTTCTTCTCACAAAACATCAGACATACCCGCATAATTCTACTCCATTCATCGGCAAACAGATCACATTCAGGATTGGTGGCCAGGAGGGCATTAAGCATCCTTAGAGTACGACACACAGGGGACTCAGCTCTGGCGACAGTTTTAGATGACGGCGGTGCAAACAGATTGTGTCGACGGCTTTGGCGATGTCCGATGTATTTGTCGGGAACAAATAGCCTACAGAAAAGATCGTGGAGTTCAGGACTGTCGATGCGTCCTCTGAGAGTTTTGCAGGCTACTGTGAGCTGTTGAAAGCCACGCCTGCATTATAATATCTCCCGCGCCGAAGGCTAATGTTATCCTTGTATGATTCTGCTAAAGTGGCCTTTTTAGGCCCCCAGATGCAGTTCGATTTTTACGCTGGGGGATACCCCTCTGCGCTGAAATATTACGTCTGTCACTTGTTTTAGGTGTAAATGATAAGCGAAAGCTGACACCTAGGACAAACTGTCCAGTTAGGTAGGTCTAACTTCGAGAAAGAGGTCAATCGTCGAATCCGACTCGGCTGGGCAGCGTTCCGGAAGCTACGCAATATCTTCTCGTCCCACATACCGTAGTGTCTCAAGACGAAAGTCTTTGACCAGTGCGTGTTGCCAGTGATGACTTATGGCACTGAAACGTGGTCGCTCACAATGGGCCTTATAAGAAGGCTAAAAGTCACCCAAAGGGCAATGGAGAGGGCTATGCTTGGAGTTTCCCTGCGTGATCGAATCAGGAATGAGGAGATCCGCAGGAGAACCAAGGTAACCGACATAGCCCGAAGAATTGCCAAACTTAAGTGGCAGTGGTCAGGGCACATTGCTCGCAGAACAGATGGCCGATGGGGCCGAAAGGTTCTGGAGTGGCGACCGCGTACCGGAAGACGTAGCGTTGGAAGGCCTCCCACAAGTTGGACCGACGTCCTTGTGAAGGCCGCAGGAACCCGTTGGATGCGAGAAGCACAGAACCGGTCGAAGTGGAAGTGCTTGGGGGAGGCCTATGTCCAGCAGTGGACGTCTTTCGGCTGAAATGATGATGATGATGATAAGCGAAAAATGTAGAATACTTACATTTTTAATACCTACGTGTAACGAGAAATCTGAAACAAAAATATCAATGTTATTTATAATGTCCAGTAGGGATAAGGACAGGATTATAGAGACACTTCGAATAACCCTTTCACTTCTCCCACAGTCCACCATGGCGCTTCAGAACGAACCCCTCTCCTGCAACCACACGCCTCCCAGTCCAACTACGCCGAGTCCACTGTAAAATGGTTCTCCCCGGTTGAGACGCCCGAGTCCAGTCCGCGGGCCAGGAGGCCTGGCGAGCAGATCATACTAACGCAAGAGCAGGTATGTGGTATCTATACAATAACACACTAATATTATAAAGGCGAAAGTTTGTGAGTGTGTGTGTATTGTGTGTTTATATGTTTGTTGCTTCTTCACGCTCAAACGGCTGGACCAATTTTGATAAAATTTTGTATGGAGGTAGCTGACACCCTGGATTAACATGTAGACTAGTTTTATCCCGATATTCCAACAGGATCGACATTTACGCGGGTGGAACCGCGGGGCAATAACTGCAATTGTGAGAACAAACGCAAGGACAATTCATTTATATGAAATTAAAGTCAATTGACGATCAGCGGCGACTTTATACTAATCAAGATCTAGTTAATGCAGATTAAGGTTCCCTATGGCGAGTTTATGTGGCTAAATAATAACAGCCGCACAGGTCGATCGATCAGGTTAAGCTACGCTTGCCGCGGGTGGTCTGTGGATGGGTGACCATCTTTACATACCGAGACCCCTCCGTGCCTCGGAAAGCACGTTAAGCCGTTGGTCCCGGCTGTCATTCCCACAAATGACAGCCGGGACATCTTTGACAGTCGTTACGGGTAGTCAGAAACCCGAAAGTCTGACAATCAGTCTCTCCAGACAAACTTTCGCCTTTATAGTATTAGTGTGATTGTTGAAAAAAAACGGGTTCATATTAACAAACAAATTAAAAATAGTTTTTGTCAGTAAGCTGCCATGAATGCCACCACATCTAGGAATAAATCCAATTTTACTTTAGATCCGTGTTTACTCGGTTGGTGATTACTTGATATTTACTTTTTTTTTTAACACTACCTTCCTATTTATTATTGTAAATCTACTTTTAACGATGTTATTGTACGCTCGTAAAGATTTTGTGTAAATTTAGTTTCTCAGTAAGTGAATTATTGTTAATTCTTAATGAGAAATAATAAAGTTCTTAAACCATGATAATTGGGTATGCTAAGAAAAAAATCCTACGCTGATTCCAAAACCATTTCGAGCTTTTAGGTTTCTTAACCTTATTTTTTTATTTTTAGCGCTTAAAATTATTACATGGAGTTTATTTTAACATAAACACATATTACCACTTGACTTTCATTTGACCTCCAAATGACGCAGGCGCCTTGTTTGGGCCTTTAGGTCTTTGGGGATAAAACCAGGGAGTGTGGGATTTTTACCTGACTAAAACCACCCCGGTGTTCACCATCTACACTACGCCTGTTAGGGCACATCTCTGGGGAGACTGGAAAGGGGTCTCCCCAAAACCTAGCTGAGTAAGTGTAGAAGGCAGCACATGACCCGTCGTCTTCCCTGAGGTCACTCAGTGGGCCGACAGAGTACCGAGACGAGGCCTGTGTCCCAGCACCGAAAACAAAATAAACTATTAATTTTAAAGAAGGATTTATTTAGACCGGTAAAAATAACAAAATTAAATTCTAACATAACTAAAACTATACAGAAACTAGAAAATAGCGTCGAAAAACTCATCCGCATCGCTGTCGACTGGTAATGTACCCAAGAGACTGGCGGCATTACCACGTTGTATGGCGATGCTTAGCCTCTGGCCAAGGTAAAAGCCAGCCCTTGGGTCACGGGAAGTGTCAACCAGCCGTTTCGAAATATCTTTAAAAAGACCATGAGCACTCGGACCCCACGGCCCGAGGGTTTCAACCCCAAACGGCTCGAAAATATAATTTCCGATGAGGTTATTATATTTTCGCAGGTTATTTAATTTGAATAGGTAGGTACTAACATATGAGTAGGTATTGATTACCTCAGCCAAAATGCTTCGTTATTGCGGTTAAGCCAATTAAGCAATTTGTATGTATGTAATTCGATATCTGGTTATATTGTAATCTTCAAACCGTCTATACAAGTAGGTATCTACCGTGACCTTGCTGATTACGCCGGACCATATCCATATAGGTCTGAAAAGTATGGGTGCTGAAACGTATCAGTAGTGGCGGACTAAGCCTGCCGGGGCCCCGGGCGGCAACAAAAAAAACTTATAGCAAAAAAATACACCTTAAAACTATAAAAGACAAAAAAAAACTTGTAATGCCAAAAGGGCCTCAGCTCAGCATAACCAGATCACCACACTAGGTGTACCACCTGACGCTGATTTTCAGCTGAAACCCACGAGTGCACGAAAACGACATGCAGAATGTAATAGCGGGCTTGAAAATTTTAGCATTCCACCGTTAATTAAGAAATAGGTGATAACTACTTTGTCGACTTTACAGATAAGTTAGAGTATATATATCGAGATGGATGCTAAACCGAGCAAAGCGAGAGAGAAATATTTGTCGTCTTATGCAATAGGTACAAGTTAGGGGAAGAAGGAGAATGTATGTATGTTGGATGCAAGAGCGAACGAAGCGAGCTCGAAAGTTTTTTACTTGCCCAGGAGGCCTAAAAAGGCCACTTTAGCAGAATCATAAAAGGATAACATTATGAATCATAATGGACAGTTAACTGTTAAGTTAATCGTATCAAATCCCATTGGTAAAGGATTTTTCAGTTATTTTTTTTTTGTCTGTGCTAAAATACCAATCAATCCAAATCCAATCCCAATCTCTTTGATTATACCTCCGCTCCGTAGTGCAGCGAAAAAAAGAAAAACACGGACTGTCTTCGCCATATTATGATTCATAATGTTATCCTTTTATGATTCTGCCAAAGTGGCCTTTTTAGGCCCCCAGGTGGGCGGCGTGCTTGTTTAGGGTTACCAAAAACAGATGAAATATGTAGTAGTATCTCATCTGTTTTGAATAATAATAATAATAATAATGCTTTATTGAAAACAAAGTAAGTGTGAATATCCATACTAATATTATAAATTCAAAAGTAACTCTGTCTGTCTGTATGTTACCTTTCACGCCTAAACCACTGAACGGATTTCGATATCGATAAAATTTGGCAGAGAGATAGATTACATCCCGGGGAAGGACATAGGATAGTTTTTATCGACATACCTCGCGGGCGAAGCCGCGGGTGGAAGCTAGTATAATTTTATCTTGTGATATTATTTATACCTATGCCAATAAAATGTCTTCGATTGTTCATTGTGAAGGTCAAAACAGTTCGTATAATGTAATGTACACTGTGGTGCAAAATAATTTGGCACCCAATTATTATTAAGAAATGTCGTTTATTTCGATGGTAATTTCATACAACAAGTTTTTGAATGAAAACAACTTGTATACAATTTGGATATAAATCACGAAAAAAAATTTTTTTACCGAAATCAGTTTTTATTTAATTTTTTTTTTTTCTAGTTCGAAGTAGAACCTCTGTTATTAGATTCCTTATACTAAGGTTTATCACCTAAAAAAATATTACTTTCAACTTGGGCCTAGGTTTCTAGAAAATTATTTTCAAAAAAAATTATCAAATTTGCTCCAGCCGTTTGAGCGTGAAGAAGTAACAAACACACAAATTTTCGCCTTTATAATATTAGTACTTATGATATATTTTTATGTTATTTTTTTTCCAAACCACAGTTTTGTTTGTTTTGCTCGCATGTCTGTTTAGGAACTGCAAACCGTAAACAAAGACACGTTTTCCTGTCCAATCCACAATACTCTCCCATTAAATTTGCACGACAGTGTACAACAATTAGCTTATAATTCGAACAAACACGCGTGGAGACGCAGTCGCGTACCTACCGCGTGCTGAATACGGTGTCATTAGAACGGTAAACGAGTGAAAAAACACGTGAATATTACAGAAATTTGTACATTATACAGTACAATAATAATCGTATTGATAATCTTAAGATTTTTGGTATCGATACAGTTGTGAACAAAGTGTTTGTTTTTTTTATTAAAAATAAATTGTGCTGTGCTACTTTTTTCGGCCACATGTGACTGGAATTTGAATTGTTTTCTTTTTTGTTGTAATTTAATAATGAAAGTAACTTTTTGTGAATAATTTTAGTGTGTCGGAGATTCTAAGGGATATCAATTTCAAATAAGAAAAAGAGTTTAATATTTTAATTTCAGGAAAGAAAATTGAATAGGTTTCTCTAAGTTGTTGTAATTTTAATAAAAAAAAAAATGTTTATCAAGTACTTCACTGTTTAGAAACACCCACTAAAATCCTGCTTCCTACTAATATTATAAACGCGAAAGTTTTTGAGGATGGATGGATGTACGTTTGTTACTCTTTCACGCAAAAACTACTGAACGGATTGGGATGAAATTTGGCACACAGATAATTTATAACCAGGATTAACACAAGTTACTTTTTATCCCGATATTCCGACCGGATCGAAACATATGCGGGTGAAACCGCGAGGCGCTGCTAGTCCTAACTAATATTATAAATGTGAAAGTAAGTTTGTTTGTTTGTTACGCTTTCACGCTAAAACGGCTGAACGGATTTGAATGAAATTTAGCACGTGTGTAGACCGAGAAGGACATAGGTTACTTTTCATCCTGGATCGCAGACAAAGTCGCTCGTAACAGCTAGTACAGTCAACAAAGGAGTTAAGTATACAGGAGCTTCGGATATTGTTGAAGTTTACTAAGAAACCGATGGTTATTCTCGAATAAAATTTTATTTTATTAATAGAAAACAAACAGCTCATTTATTAAATTAAATTTCAGTCGACAACATCCATCGGTTTCTTAGTAAACTTCAACTATATCCGACGCTCCTGTATACTTAACTCCTTTGTTGACTGTACATAATACACAAATATATAAAAAAAACTAACTATACAAATAATACTAAAACATATTTAATGTAGGTCATACAATCTTCTTTGCCTTTTGAACTCATAAACTCTGATCTCAACTCTCAATCCATATCTCAGATAATAATTTAATGTACAGTCAACAAAAGAGATAAGTATGCAGGATCGTCGGATATAGTTGAAGTTTAGTAAGAAACCGATGGATGTTCTCGAATAAATTTTTATTTTATTCTTCTTCTTCTAAGCGTGTCGATAACAATATAAATATACTCGGCCCAGAATTCGGCCACTTGTTTGGCGCCTCCACCAGCGTCCATCAGCTCCTGCAACGTGCAGCTGACAGGACACGCAGGACACGACATTAAGTGTCCCATCGTTTGTGGAACAGCACCACATTTACACTCCAAGGCGGAGTCGTCTATGAATCTCCACCTGAACAGGTTTTCCTTGCTTCGGCCAACCTGGGTCCGGAGTCTGTTTAAAGACTTTATTTTATTAATAGAAAACAAACAGCTCATTTTTAAAATTAAATTTCAGTCGTCAATATCCACCGGTTTCTTACTAAACTTCAACTGTATCCGACGATCCTGCATACTTATCTCTTTTGTTGACTGTACAAATATAAAGAAAGCTAGACTATAGGGCCTAAATTCGCCAACACACAGAGTGTGATGTTTGAACGCATGTACTGGAAACGAATTTAGATTGCACACATAAAGAGACCTAGACTCCCAGACTTTAGGGTCTAAAATCGCCAACACACAGAGAATGATGTCAGTTCCTTTTCTGTATGGAAAGAGGCCTTTGCCCTGCAGTGCCCGCAGTGTCTAACCTGTATGCAAAATATGCAAATAAATGCCATCAGGTGCAGTTTTGCAAAATCACACTAATATTATAAATGGGAAAGTTTGTGAGTGTGGGGGTGTGTTTATATGTTTGTTACTTCTTCAAGCTCAAACGGCTGGACCAATTTTGATAAAATTTTGTATGGAGGTAGCTGACACCCTGGATTAACATATAGGCTACTTTTTATACCGATATTCCCACGGGATCGACACTTATGCGGCTGAAACCGCGAGGCGCAGCTAGTATGCAAATAAATGCTATCAGGTGCAGTTTTAGCTCACACAGGTCATTGAACTGTAAGGTCTTCTATAGTTTATTATTATAATGCGCAAGTATTGCGTTCTTGTGACCTAATTTGTTGCGCATTTCTTTTTTGTTTGATCATGTTTTGGTATCGATACCCGGTCTGTGGAGTTTCTCTAGCTTAAATTTGACCGTGTATTATCATCCACCTTTTCGATTTAAATCCTCCCTGACACACTTGGTTCCGGCCCGTGTGTAAGGTCGTAAATTGTGTTATAAGCGAAATGAATTTCGTTCCGTGTTATCGTATAACGTTCCAAAATTTGTAACGATACTAAACTTAAAAATATGAATAGCTTACAAAAAAAAAACGTTATAGAATATCATTTTCGTAGAACAATATTATAAGTAACGTTATAGGTATCAGTAACATTAAGCTTAACTGCTTGTAATAACGTTACAGGTGAAACATTACAGATTCATTTGTAACGTTATTCTTCATACTTTTTCGTCATCTTTATGACATCATGTTAAGCTTTAATTTTCTCTTCTTTTTTGTTTTTGTATTATTATTCCTTTTACTTTTGCATAAAATAAGTACCTAAAGTTATGGAAGAGCGGAGTCTCCTTACACAGGCTCATCTGCTAAAAAGGAGGCACCAATCACTAGTTTTTAAAGTTTACTTGTTAAAATAATAAACATTTTTTTTTGACGTGACAACGTCTTAAATTAGGTTGCGGCTGGGAGTCACTTATGAAAAAGTGTAACGCTCGGTAACGTTACGTTCTTATTTTCATTTAATTCCTTGTTCCTATTGTGCAATTTAATTATATTCATATCAATAAATATTCTACCGAGAAAAAGACGTTGTCACGTAAAATCTTCGCCCGTAAAACCGACTTTACAGGCAACCATTTTTTTCATTTCATTTTTTTCATCTAGCTGGCCATAGTTGAGTATCGAAATGAATAACGTTATTATATCGTTATACTAATAACGATATATTGATCATATATTGTTAGTGAAAGTAAGATTTCGTTCCGTTTGTCAGTATCGTTATAGCCAAGGAATTAATTTTGTTACGATCTTGGTGGAACGGTACAAATTATCGGTACTGAAACTACGCGTAACGTTATGTTGAGTAACGTTTCAAGTCCCTGGTTATTAGAAAAGAAAATTAAAGAACTCAAATTATAATAATAATGAATGCAAACAAACTTGTCTACCGGATTATACCATATCTACTAACTCCTACGTAAAGATAACACAAAACATACATACACTACACAAAGATTACTTGTGACAGTTTATCATTCTATTTGACGCAGTGTTCACGCTTTGCACAACCGTTTGAGTAAAAACACGTGATTATAAAATAATATTTCAATATAAAATATACACTAGTGTACTATATACAAAAAAAAACAGAAATACAGACGATATGTTATGATAAAATAAAAATAAATATGAAAAACTAGCAGCGCCCGCGGTTTCACCCGCATAAGTGTCGATCCCGTGGGAATATCGGGATAAAAAGTATCCTATGTGTTAATCCTGGTTATAAACTATCTGTGTGCCAAAATTTCATCTAAATCCGTTCAGCCGTTTGTGTGAAGAAGTAACAAACACACTCACAAACTTTCGCCTTTTTATTATTACTGTGATAGTGTCATTATTAAGTACTTACTTACCTAATAAACAAAGTAAAATGTTTTTTTTTGTGAAGATTTATTAATAAGTAGATGAAATAAACATCGTAGTAGTGTTTACAATAAACTGAGGAGTAAAAGAGTGCAAACCAGGAAAAGTAATTTGGTATGGTGTTTATGAAAAGTGCGTAAACCTACAGGTGTTATAAAGTGCGTAAACCTACAGGTGTTATAAAGTGCGTAAACCTACAGTCACGAGCAAAAGTATGTATACACTTGGCTTTATTCAAAGGCGATTTTCTCCTTTATTTTTGAATGAAATTTTATATTAGTAGGAACATGGTATTTTCGAACCCATGGGTATATGGAAAGTGTCGTATTTCAACGTTGCATTCGTTATTTCGTGAAACAATCGCAATTTAAAGTTGCCAAGTGTTGACATATTGTTGCTCGTGACTGTACAGGTGTTATAAAGTCGACACCCGCTAAGTATACGTATGTATCTGCCAGATACACGAATCGGTTTTTATTGCATTTTTGGCATCTAAAAACCTTTATTTACCACATACATTTTTATTTTATTTTTTCAATTTAACCCAACCTACTTTTTTCTCAAACGTCGACAAACAACCACAACAAACACAGCGACACACAACACAAATACAACAAACAAACACAGCGTACATTAAAATTTGCACTTTTCAGTTACTTAGTTGTACTTAGGAGGTGTCGAAGTGTACGCACTTTATAACACCTGTACCTACAGGTGTTATAAAATGCTTCATTTCGGAGAATATAATTTCGGGTGTTAATTCAGGGAGTATATTTTCAGGGTATTTAGTACTTATCTTTGTTTGCTGGGTTTATTTTTGCTCATTACATTTAATTTAAGTATTTTTTTACAATTAACTTTATTGATTTGATTAAATCTTGATTATAATTGAACGTAATTGAATTGGTAATCAAATCATTTATTTCTTTGCAAACATGGGTAGATAATTGGTAGGTACAGTCAACAAAGGAGTTAAGTATACAGGAGCGTCGGATATAGTCGAAGTTTACTAAGAAACCGATGGATGTTCTGGACTGAAATTTAATTTAATAAATGAGCTGTTTGTTTTCTATTAATAAACTAAAATTTTATTCGAGAATATCCATCGGTTTCTTAGTAAACTTCAACAATATCCGACGCTCCTGTATACTTAACTCCTTTGTTGACTGTACATAGATGTTGTCATAGAAGTTAGATCTCCATGTTCTGCCGTCACATGGGCATGCAAATCATAATCAATTAATATAATTTTAAATGACAATCAGAGTATTATTATAATTCCATTTTAAAAATTAATGTCAAATCATTTGAATCACAACAAATAAAAATAAAAAAAACTGGCCAAATGCGAGTCCGACTCGCACACGAACGGTTCCGTACCACAAGGCAAAAAGGCCGAAAAAAGCACGTTTGTTGTATGGGAGCCCCCTTAAATATTTATTTTATTTTGTTTTTAGTATTTGTTGTTATAGCGGCAACAGAAATACATAATTTGTGAAAATTTCAACTGTCTAGCTATCGCGGTTCTTGAGGTACAACCTGATGACAGACAGACGGACGCACAGATGGACAGTAGTAATTGGGTCCCGTTTTTACGGAACCCTAAAAAGTCGTATTATAAGGGTCAGTTCACACCGAGACGCGACGCGACGCGCAGTTTTCAAGATAGAAATACAATTACAGACCTTATCTACTACACAAAAAGGTACCTACACAATTCAGTGAGCTACGCCGCGCGGCGGCGGCGCCGCGCTGCGTAGCTCGACGTAGTAGGTAGACACTCAATTGTGTACCTTTTATTGTAGTAGATAAGGTCTGTAATTGTATTTCTATCTTGAAAACTGCGCGTCGCGTCGCGTCTCGGTGTGAACTGACCCTTACATCAAATGTCACTGGCTACAATATTAAGTATATCAATGGATACAATGTATGTAATGAATAGGGCTTATTGAAAGATATACGTGCGAAAAAGATAACCTTGCTTGAGGTCGTGTAATAAAGATTCAATATGAATCTAATGATCTATGCGTCATGTTCGTGAACGGGCGCCGGCAGTTGGGGCTGGTCACCACTTAGCTGACTCGGCTTATTTTTGGATTGTTTTTTTCTTACTATTTGCTGTCATCTGGACGCTTTTAACGCGTACGTCTTTTTTACATCGTTCTCACATATAATTAAATTCAACATTAATTAACTAATATTTTTGTAAAAGTATAATTTAAAAGAGTGTCCATGGAGTTTCTTGCCCGTTCTTCTCCATAGGTACCTACGCTTTGGAATGGGCAACTAGCTTCATATTTTCTGACTGACCGACTTCTTGACAATTCAAAAGTGCCTGTAAATGGTTTAATTGGAATAAATGCTTTGAGTTTGAGTTTGAATCCAATGTACATTTTTCATAATCTCGTAGATCAAAATTTAATAACTTTTTGGGTGAGAAATTTAAGAGAAAAAGCTGGACATAGGCAGGGCCGTCTTCAACCTATTAGAGGCCCTGGGCCCATAAGGGTCACGGGGCCTGTCTAGATAAGAGACAATAAGAGAAATATTTATAAATATTTTTTTTATCTGGGAGGCTAGAAACGTATTGTAAATCGAACTGCAAATAACTTATTTTGTCATTGAATCGGGTACATAATAATAATACGTAGAATGCAACGGTGGCTGCAACGAATGTTTTTATGAGAGCAGGCCAGGGGCGCCCCCGAAGATCGCGGGGCCCTGGGCACTTGTCCAGAGTGCCCAATGGACCTGAGAGGGGCCTGGACATAGGTCTCGTTAAAGAAATATACAGGGTGGTTGTACAGTCACGAGCACCAATATGTCAACACTTGGCAACTTTAAATTGCGATTTTTTCACGAAATAACGAATGCAGCGTTGAAATACGACACTTTACATATACCTATGGGTTCGAAAATACTATGTTCCTACTAATATAAAATTTCATTAAAAAATAAAGGAGAAAATCGCCTTTGAATAAAGCCAAGTGTATACATACTTTTGCTCGTGACTGTACATCGACGCGCAAACTGTAACCGTTTACATGTTTGTTACTTCTTCACGCTCAAACGGCTGGACCGATTTTGAAAATTTTGTATGTAGGTAGCTGACACCCTGGATTAACATATCGCACACCTAGATCTAAAGAGAGCTAACTCTAAAATCTCAATTTTTGAGTTATGCATACCATCGAATTCTCTAACTCACTACCTAGCGACCAACAAAACATATTCAAAAATAGTTCCATTACTCAACTTAAAAAGTATTGATCAATACAGCAAACTCCTGCAGTGCATATGGACATAGTAATCAGTTTTTCAACTTTCCTGAAAAAAGTGTTTTTTGAGTTAATCGCTGTTTAGATCTAGGTGTGCGAAGGCTACTTTTTATCCCGACATTCCACCACCACGGGATCGACATTTACGCGGGTGAAACCGCGGGGCGCACCTAGTATTATCTATAAAAGTTTGGTGGAATTTGCCCTAAATGTATTAAACCAATAAGTACTTGCTTATCTACAATGAATCATCGTCAAGTCTAACCTTGATCCGCTTACCAACTGAACCATTCTTTGTCTTTCAATAAACTGATCAATATTATACTTATTTGACATAATAATTATATTATATTGAGTTTCAAAGGCCGAGTGAACTATATACGGTAATAGTTATTACGATCTTTGACACTCGTATCATTGTAATTATATAGACCGTATCTTTAACAAGGGTTTACTTATTATAAATTAATAAATAATGCTCTGTTTTAAGCAAGTTTTTGCCCGACAGCAATTTTTTTTTTTAAATTAAATGGTATAAAACTAATTTCAAAAATTAAAGACAGTTTGTACAGTACACATAACATAGAAAATATAATAATAAAAACATCGAACATCGATCGTTCTGGTAAAAAAGTTAATATAATTATAACATTGATACAATAAGGCCCGGCGCCCACTATCGGCATCGGCACGGCTCAGGATTTTTATGCGACGAATAAAAATGTTACTTAATTGTATGACAATGAAATTTAAATTTCAATGACACGGTATGTCGGATACCCTAACTTTAATTTTTGCACCTACGATGATTAGTATCATTGAAATTTCAATTTTATCGTCATACAATTAAGTTACATTTTTATTCGTCGCATAAAAATCCTGAGCCGTGCCGATGCCGATAGTGGGTGCCGGCCGGGCCTTATACGAGTCTATTGAAACTGGTTTCAAATTAATATAATTATTTCAAGTTAAACAAAATATATCAACTTTATTTTAATGATTATTAAGTTGATTTCAGTTTAGTTGATTGTTGGGTGCAGCTTAAAAATTATTAAATAAACTTTTCATCAGTAAAATTGGTACCTAGTGTAGGTATTTAACTTGAAATTCTTTTTATATTTCGATTGCAATCGTTTTATCATATGTAAATAGGTAGATATTAAACTTGTGCGTATATACGAAAATTGCTAGAAACTTTTGAGAAAACTTATTAAATATTCTTAAAAAGACAAAGATTTTTTAAATAAAGGATAGCAACGGTTGTGCATCTAACAAAAAAATAACAATTCAACAGTCCAGTGCCATAAAAACAAAACGAAACAAAAGTGACAGTTATTTAAAAAAAGAACAAAAACAAAAAATCCAAGATGGCGGCTTCACCTTCAGCCCCACCAGCTATAGACGACCGGGAAATAGAGAAGCATGTTGAAGAGCTGGAGAAAACGAAGACTCAGGACGAGTATGAGGGGAAACTGAGCAAGATTGGCTTCTCCGTTGCAAACTGGATGAAGTTACTGTTCAATAGTGCTCCGCCGGAGGAGTTTCATGCTGAATGGTTGACTGTAAGTGTTTTTAAAATGAGAGGTTTTCTTTTTGAGTATAAAAAAAAAATAGTTTCCAAGAACCCTGTAGATGGCGTTGTACTGACTACGTTACTAGGTGACAAAACCAAAACGCGTGGGAAAAAAACGTTGCGTCACGTCACATACGCTCGTTGACCGACACTTTCGTTTGCTTTCGTTTTACGATCTCAAAATTACATCCAAGTGAAATAATCAAAAAATGATGTGAAGTTCCGTTCCTTGCAGTAACTTAACAAGGTCAGCGCCATCTATCCAGCGACTAGGGAAGGGTTGAAAAAAACAAAAAAGGAAAATCCCTCATTGGGACGTCAATACACCGTGTACTTCAAGTGCATAAACTTTGGCAAACGCTTCTACAGCTTTTACAAATCAAATGTAACAAAGGAAGTAGTACTTAAAAAGGCTTCGTTACAAATATATTTGTAAATTCATTTAATAAAATTTTATTGTGATATGTACCTATGCAGTAAGAAACGGTCTTAACTTAGTTTTGACAAGTTTCAGCCCGTCAAATCTTATGAATGATAATACGACGTTGCCAATTCGGCTATAGAGATTCCTCCATAAAAACCACCTGTCCTGTCCACCTGACTGATTTACGTCAAGGTATTTAGTTTGTAAGAATATTAACAATATAAGAATTCATTCAATCTACTCAGCCTATCGCAGTCCACTGCTGGACATAGGCCTCTCCCAGACTGCGCCACAGCACCCTGTCCTCCGCCTTCCGCATCCAGTCTACCCCAGCCACCTTCTTTAGGTCGTCCGTCCATCTAGCTGGGGGGCGTCGCACGCTACGCTTGCCGATACGCGGTCTCCACTCCAGGACTCGTCTGCTCCACCGGCCATCGGTCCTTCGACAGACATGGCCAGCCCACTGCCACTTCAGTTTGCTTACTCTGCAAGCTATGTCGGTAACTCCGGTTCTTTTCCGGATAATTTCATTCCTGATTTTATCCTTCAAAGAGACTCCGAGCGTAGCTCGCTCCATAGCGCGCTGAGCGACCTTGAATTTGTGGACCAGCCCGACCGTCAGTATCCACGTAATTCATTAATGTGTCCATAATGAAAAATGCTTATTTCCCTGGTCTGAACATCTGGTCGAAGTTTATGTATATCGTCCGGAACACGGTGTATATACGTGTATGATGCAATGATGAAGGATAATGTACCTAATCATTAATT
The DNA here is from genome assembly GCA_951800025.1 of Oligia strigilis. Classification (NCBI taxonomy): domain Eukaryota; kingdom Metazoa; phylum Arthropoda; class Insecta; order Lepidoptera; family Noctuidae; genus Oligia; species Oligia strigilis. The sequence continues at coordinate 8,645,012 of OX637567.1, forward strand.
AAAGTCATTTTAATCAATCGACGATCGCCCATGTTCGCACGGACGTAAAATTATCGCGGCAGGATTGTATCGCGCACTGGATTTTCAACTCTTGGTTTTGAGCCGAGAGTTAAGAATCCAACAGAGCGCATCCCAGCGCGTCAAAAAAACACACCGTCGGATTTTGAACTCTAGGCACTAAACAAGTGCGTTGAAAATCCAGTGCGCGATATAAAATCGCCGCGGGAAAAACACGCCCGTGCGACTTGATCGAAGAAAGGAACCTTTAATTTCTTATCGGCTGTCTGCAGTTTGAGATAAGAACTCAGATATGTTAATTATTTCATAATCGGTAACATGTGTGCAATTAGTCATTTAGGTATACCGGGTCAAATTGAATTATTTAGCGAAACTGCAGTTTGAAGGGTATCGATATAATTTTTTTTTTTGGCGAATGTTCTTTATATTGTTCATATGGTAGCGGAGGAACACAGGAGAATTCATGATAATGGCGCCGATTCCCTTGTCTACAAACTAAACTAAATTTAAGTTCAGTGCATCTTTTTCTTTCTATTTCATTAAGAAAAGGACAGAAGATAAATATTAGTTTAGTCCTGTCAAATTAGTCAGCGCCTGACGTAAATTGACGTATTTTTAGTAGCCAATTTTTTAATCACGTCTAAACTTGTCTATGGAGTATCTTAATTTGACAGGACTAAACTAATATTTATCTATCTACTAATATTTATCTTACCAGTAATGAAAACTACATTTCAGAAGTGAAAGTTCTTAGGCGGCGGCGATTCGAGAATTTAATGTGTTTCAAGGACGCGTCACGTTTAGGCACATTTCGTTACATGAGAGAGAAGAAATATATAATAATATATCTGTCTCTCACACTAAATCTCTCTTGAGTTTTAAAGAAGTTTCTTCATCACTGTACAGTTTCTTACTTTATGGGGCTTACAGTACCTAAACACAAAAAAACGCAAGTTTTAGAAACAATTAAAGTATATGATCGACTACAGTAAACAAAATCAGAAAAGTATATGATATTCTTCAGGATATATGCTAGGTAGATAGTGTGTTGAAAACATAATATAATTAATTTGATATGATAGAAAAAAAATCATGAAGATACCTCTAAGAACTTTATTTTTACAATAAAAACCATACTAATATACATACAATCATTCTGATTTTTTGTCAGATTAATCTACAATCAATATACTAAAATACTAGTGTTTTAATTTTTTGTAATTAAATAATTGCTTCATATTTTGCAATAAATTACCAGGGTTGTGTCATCGCGCTTCTCTTTCTTTTCTATGCAGTCCGACAGTGACCGCGCTTTAGGTCATGTAAGCCCCATAAACTATGTCTGAATTCTGGAGTAAAGAATTCTGCACTAAGCAAGCTAAAACTATTTTATTTGATATTTATAGATTTACTTTTAGTTATAAAGAAATTAAGAAAAATAAAAAAAATATCTGTTTTTTTTTTTTTGTTATTTTATGTTATTCATTCTTTTTTCGGGCCATCGATCTAAGTTTAAGTCAGTAAAAGCTTAACTTCGGCCGGAACTACGGATTTCGTGAGTAGGGAGTAGACCCCCAGATCCGGACCGCGGTCTGCCATTTGGTGACCCCTGTACTATACTATACACTCTTCCTACCCTTTCAGCAAATACAAGGGTGACATTATGTTAATCCCGAGTGCTCTTGTCCACAGATAGACGAATACAAAGCGCAAGCGCAGGAGAGCATGCACAACGCGTGGCGCATCGTGAACCTGCCGAGCTGGAGCCTTGAGAAGAAAGGCTACCGAGGAGACATTGTGGAGTCCAAGAGGACAGAGCAGTATGGGAAGGTTTATAGGTTTACTGTGAGTATTATAAAGATATCGGTCTTGTAGCGGTATCTACAACGCCACATGAGAACAACGCGTCATACTGACGTCACGCAAAATCCTGCATCTCGCAAGCAGAGTTTACCGCACAACTAGCATAGATACAACGGCCCGACATGATTCATCGGGCAGTTGCCCGCCAGACACAACACCCGTCTGGTCGGAGGATCCTCCCTTTTCTATAGAGTATGAGTGAACTTTACACCCTGTTCCTTATACCAGTCTTATTACGAAACTATACTCCATTTGAAATAAGAAATAAATAGACATTTAAATAAACCTATTTTACAGTCCGTTCAACCGATTTTGAATTCTATTGCGTTGGTTGCATGACATATGGCAGCTGCAGTAAACAGTTGGTATTGTAACCACTTTTTTGCTTTTAGTACCATCCTTATGCCTACGGTATTGTTCGCTTCAAATGTGGTTAAAAATATTGCAACATGAGGAAAAAACAATGAATAACGCAAAAATAGTAAATACGCACCTTAATTCAACACAAAAACGCCTAAGCAAACAATATAGATATCACCATAATTATTTAGGTTCACATCACTAATAAAAATTTAGACGTTCGTTCCGAGCAAAGACTACAATATGATGCTGTATAAGTTCCGAGACAAAAAAAAATCGTTTCTTGTCAACAGCTTTTCTTCAAGTGAGTCGTGTTAAAAAGAAATAAATGCCATCTGACGTATCAATGATTCATAATTTGAAAAATTACATAGAAATTTCTGGATATGCCATGTATTAAAAATGAGGTTGGATATCATCTTCAAGAAGGATTGATGACGAACAAATATCATGCAGGATTTGTTAATACTGCAAATGTGTAAAAACTATATTTCTATTTTTTAATAGACAACTTCCTTTATGTCTTCTTTCAATCCTAAACTGTTGAAGTTATTTTTTTCAGGGAGTCGTAGAAGCCCCACCGAAGTTTTTATACGAAGAGTTTAAGGACAATATCACTAAGTTGCCCGAATGGAACCCCACCATTTTGAAGAGTGAACTCATAAAGGTACGTGTCTTATTATTAACACTTTTTCTAAGTATATACCATTTTTTTTTGTTGGAGGAAACCTTCAAAAGGCACCTGAACTTTGGGGAAAAAGACCAGGTAGTGTGGGATTTTAACCTCACTAAAACCACCCCGGCGATCACCATCAGCACATAGGGGTGGTCCCGGTTCCTCTTAAAAGACCAATTCCGGAACCCCCCCGTGCAACGCCTGAAAGGCACATCCCTGGGGAGACTGTAAAGGGGCCTCCCCTGAGCCTCGCTATGCACGGCAGCACGTGATCACTGTGCCACCGTCTTCCCTGGGGCACTTGGTGGGCGGACAGAGTCCCCCCTCTGTGCGCTCGCGACCCCAAAAGTCCACCTACCTTGTTTGGTAAGCGAGCTTCGGCGTATTAGGCCGCGTTTCCACTGACGCAGAGCTGGGCGGAGCGGAACGGAGACGTGCAGGAATCGTCCAATCACAGACGAGAACAGACGAGACGAGTGACGCGATGAGGATTTCAACCATTGTGATTGGTCGATTCCTGCACGTCTCCGCTCCGCTCCGCGCAGTGGAAACGCGGCCTTGGGCGCCAAGGCGGTTGCCACCCCGACGCCTCCTTCTTCTAAGTAAATACCTACCTACAGCAATTGGAAGTGTTCTTCTTCTGCTTCCCTTCTTCTTCCGAGCATCGGTGAGGTTGTGCGGCACCCAGCGTGAAACCCCTCCTCACGCGAAGATGCACGTGTAGAATTTCGTGAAGGTTTCCCGATCCAACCTGCAGTATGTGCTGAATCTCTTGATACGTAACTCGCCTATTGTCTTGGATTCAATTTTTCACTGCTATTGCGTTTTCTTCCGTAACAGCCGTCAAAGGGCGACCACTTCTTTCTTCATCCCCCAAAGTTACGACCGCGCCTGAATTCGTTTAGAAGGGTCTTTATCCATGAATGCCATTTGAAGTCTATCGTACGATTCGTCCGGTTTCAGGCGACACTTGAAATCGTAAAAAATCATAGCGCGAAAATGTTCCCGGCGTAGATCCATTTTGTAAATGAGACACGATATTTTAAATTAGCTCGCAAACAATGTGGAGGGAAATTTTTGAAATTGGAACGTACCTATTTTTACTTACAAATAATCATATTTTCAAAATAGATTATAACTGGCCAGTCTCTCATAAATAAAAACTTTTTTTCGCAATACTTTCTGAGTGGCCTGGTATGTACTATACGACCGACGAAATTTGGCGGGCCTGAGTATAGCCTTTGCGAACTTTCGCGCATGTTCTCTCACTCGCACTCGCCTCATGCCACCATTTGGTTCCTAAAAAACGTTCGTGCGCAGCCTTCTGCGCGAAGTTCAGGCCCCCCAAGTAACGTCGGTCGTATTGTATCTTGTACCGACTCGTCGCTTCCTCGTCGACGGAGGGACAGGTGCCTAAGAAATTTTAAATTTTACGGGCTATAATTAAGGAATCACCTTTAACCTTTTTAAAGGGGAATATTTATAAGTCCGTGATAAGGCCTGTCGTACTTTATGGGTCTGAATCTGAATGCTGGACTGTGAAGAAGACTGATGAAAAAAGATTGCATGCAGCGCAGATGAGAATGTTGAGATGGATGTGTGGAGTGACGAGAATGGATAAAGTAAGAAATGAGTATATAAGAGGAAGTTTGAAAGTGGCGCCAGTGACAGAAAAGTTGAAAGGAAATCGTTTATCTTGGTATGGGCATGTGATGAGAAGGGACGAAACGCATGTGACTAAAAGAGTGATGGATATACATGTTGATGGATGGAGAGGGAGAGGAAGGCCGAAGAAAAGATGTATGGATTGTGTGAGGAATGATATGAAAGAGAAGGGAGTGAATGATAGCGTGACGGTTGACAGGGGCGAATGGAAGAAGAAAACGTGTTGCGCCGACCCCAAGTAACATGGGACAAGAGCAGGAAGATGATGATGAATGAAGGAATCACCTTTACTCTTTACTCCTCTCCCAGGAAGTAGGTCCCGGCATAGACCTGTCGTACCAAGTGACGGCGGGCGGCGGGCGCGGCATCATCGCGCCGCGCGACTTCGTGATCCTGCGCTGCACCGCGCCGCTGTCGCGCGACGGGCAGCTCGTGACGTCAGAGCCCTACTGCTACATCAGCAGCGGCGTCAGCGTCACCGTGCCGGGCTACCCGCCGCACAGAGACCTCGTCCGGTAAACCACCACCCTCATTTCGGAATCTGAATCGTTTTGAAGCAAATTGCTAATCCATAATAATAAAAATATTTTATTTGCATAAAACATGGTATACAAGATGGTAATATAAATACACTGGTAGGTCCTACATGTTTTGCTTCATGAATATAAGCGTGCAAATTTATTTATTTTATTTAATTTAACCATTTATGTACACACATATAAACAGACAAGTAAAACAGAACAGAAAAATAGGTACAAAGATGATGCTTATTTCATAAGAAATCTCTTCCAGCATACCTGCGATAGGACAATAAATAGAGAGATGTAGACAGCGTGTGAAATAGTAAAGGAGACAAAAATAATACATGAAATCTAAAACAATGAGAATATACTTACATACATACAAACAAACATACATATTTCTAAAATAAATATCACTATGATTTTAATAAATATAACGTAATCGAATAATAAATACAAACACAACTATGATAAAGTGGAAATTTACATACATGTCAACAACATACAACCACTGTCACCATCTGATTTTATGCTCTAGAAACTCCTTGACACTATAAAAGCTATTAGCAGATAACCATTTATATAATTTACTTTTGAGCAATCTTATATTTAATATTTGAAATTCCATTGCTTCGTAAGTTCGAAAAATTTGTCTGCTCAACACGTAAATAACGCAATGTATGTTGTTGAACTGTCAAAATGAAACGGATTCCGGTTGATAATGTGCTACGCAGTTGCGTCACAGGTCTTTGTTAAGTACAAACGCCAGCACAACAATCTGCCAAATTTCTTTAATAGATTTTCAACTCTATCGCTAAATCATAAGGTTCAAAGTTGATTGGGAAAATTTGACAGTTTCGGGTAGGACTGGAACCGTGCACCTAGATTCTAACGTGTCATATATAAATGACACTAATATTATAAAGGCGTGAGTGTGTTTGTATGTTTGCTACTTCTTCACGCACAAACGGCTGGACCAATTTTGATAAAATTTGGTATGGAGGTAGCTGACACCCTGGATTAACACATACGCTTTTTATCCCGATATTCCCACGGAATCGACACTTATGCGGGTGAAACCGCGGGGCGCAGCTAGTAATAATATAATAATACTGTGCCCGAAAAGAATATCTAACCCAGAACCTTATCAGCAGTGACACTTTAAACTACTACACCAATGAGTGCTTGGCCAGACTGCAAACGCGGGTGCGGCGCGGCGTTCTCAAACATAAGAACTTTATTTGAGCGTCCATAGTGGCACGCAGGCGCGGTGAGCGGCGCGGGGAGCGCGCGGGCTACTCGCGCCATAGTGAGGTCATACAAGGGGCCGCAGTGGGTGCGCGGGCAGCCCGCGCGGGGACGGGCGTTCTCAAACTAGTTCGAGCTTTTTTCTAGTAAAAATAAGTCTTCTTCGTCCATATTATATTTCCACTGCGGACAGACAGATCGCGCGCGTTCCCGCACCCGCGCCGCTCGCCGCTCCGCGCTGCCAGTCTGGCCAAGCACTCGGGCAATAAAAAAACAATGGAATAAACGAATTTTCTTTATATTTCTTTTTTGTTTTACAGAGGTCAAAACAAGGTCGGTTGCTGGTTACTGAAGCCGCGAACAGTACAAACTTCGGGCGGCAAGATTGAGACTTACACTACCTTCCAATGGCTTATGTGCTGCGATCTTAAAGGTAAGTCTATCTCAAATAATAGCGCAAAATGCAGTTTTAACATTGGAAAATAATGCCATGTTTTTTGACACCACATAACGTTAACAAAAAAAACAAGAAAAAAAAAAAACTTTTTTTTTTTTCGAGCAACAAGACTCATAGTGTAACTATCGGTGGTGCAAAGATATAAAAATAAAAAAACTGGCCAAGTGCGAGTCGAGGGTTCCTTACCACAAGGCAAAAACGCCGAAAAAAACACGTTTGTTGTATGGGAGCCCCCCTTAAATATTTATTTTATTCTGTTTTTAGTACTTATTTTTTGTTATAGCGGCAACAGAAATACATCTTCTGTGAAAATTTCAACTGTCTAGCTATCACGGTTCTTGAGATACAGCCTGGTGACAGACAGACGGACGGACGGACAGACAGCGAAGTCTTACCCTAGTCTAGTAGTTAGTCTTTAGGGTTTCGTAAAGGGTAAAAACGGAACCGTATTACTAAGACTCCACTGTCCTGTCACTGTCTGTCTGTCTGTCTGTCTGTCACCAGGCTGTAACTCATGAACCGTGAAAGCTATACAGTTTAAATTTTCTATGGAGAAGAAGAACATGAAACACAGTAAAGGTTGTTGTGATCCAATACACTTATCTCAATTCCAGGTAAAATCCCAATGTTCGTGCTGGACGCGGCGTTCGCAACGGTAATGTTAGATTACATAGTGCACGTACGGAAGTTTGCAGCCGAGGCCAAACAGCAGGGACGGTTCTAAGCAACCATTCACTTCACATTTGCGAAGCAGCAACCGTTTGCTTCAACTACGGTGATACCTACGGGCGTAGGAACCATTTACTGATTGGTTTCTATAGCTATATATTTGCGAACCGGCGCAACCATACGCTACGATGCAGTAACCATTAACTTCAGTGATTTTTGTGATAAAGATTTTTAGAGCAACCCATTTCGACAACTGCTTTGTATATCGCTTACGCTATAAAGCAGTCACGCTTCTAAACAACCATAAACTTCACATTTATAAGTCAGCAACCATACTATCAACATCCATGATACTTAGTGGTCTTATAAAACGTTGTCTTCGATGTTTAAATTCAGCAACCAATGACGATGTACTGGTGAACCAGCAACCTTTCGCTTCGATTCTATTATTATCGACTACAGTAATCATTCTGAGCTTTATTTAAATGCTTGTAATACGGCTACGTTTGTTAGTTAAAGAACAGACACTATATCCATACTAATATTATAAATTCGAAAGTAACTCTGTCTGACTGTGTGTTACCTTTTCACGCCAAAACCACTGAACGGATTTCGATAAAATTTGGCAGAGAGATAGATTGCATCCCGGGGAAGGACATAAGATAGTTATTATCGACATACCTCCCGGGCGAAGCCGCGGGCGGAAGCTAGTGACTTCATAATTTCCTTATCGATACTATGGTTCTTCTGTAAGGAATTGTTGACTCAAACGTGCAAGACCGGTGCTACACAACAGGTACTGCCAATCTGAACGGTTGTATACAGGGTGTTACAAAACTACCCGTAAAGCCGAAAGGAGGTTAAATGGGGCCTTATAACGAGTCCATTCACAATATTTAAGAACCGTAGTAACGCTGTATAACATACCCCAAAAGAATAAAAAAATATTATTATTTTCACAGATGTGCAAACCCTATTTCAGTAAAATTAAAGAGTAAACTACGCAGAATGTACGACAAAATTTTAAAAGATTTGAAATTGACAACATATTTTATTTTCCAACTTGACATTTTTTGAAGCCAGTACTTGAGTATAATGACATCCTTGTATTGAGGTAGCAAACATTTATGAATGAAAAATAGAAAAACTATTAACCCTTTGAACGCCATTGTCACATATACGTGACAAGCAAGCGCGTGCCCTGTACGCCAGTCGTGTGTCGCCTATCCTATTACGAGCGACATAAATATGTGACAAAAATGCGGTGCACTTTATCACGAAATAAACAATTAAATCATTACTTTTGTGTGTTTTTAAATGTATACCATAAATATTTAAAATTGTGGCTTGGCGTGGAGGGCACGCCCGTGCGTTTATGCTCTGGCGTTCAAAAGGTTAAAGTAGAAAATTATTAGGTAATATAGGTACGTAGGCCTTTCTGTTAAATAATCTGGTTCCCTGACATGACAGCTTAGTAGGGTTGGCAAAATTTTCGACTTTGATAATTAATTATATTTTTTACGGGGTATTTTTGTAACACGTTGTATATCTAATCTGCAACCAGAAATTACGGTTTTTATAATGGAGTAAGAAAAAGGAAAAATATAAGTACATTATACGTACAGAGATATTTTAATTGAAAGTGAATGAGAACGATAATATTGTGGAACGCTTTAGCAACCAATTACTAAAGAATGTGGGGTTTATTCATAAACGTTGGTTAAAGTTAAGTAGTGATTAACGAGTGTTTAACCATACATTTTTGACGTTTAAACGTTTTGAACCGACTTCTAATAAAAAGGAGGAGGTTCTTAGCTTTAAGAAACGTTTATGAATAAAGGCGTATGTATTTAGAGAGTAACGTTTTTTTTTTGTAAAGTATCATTAATTGTGTACGTACATATTTTGTAAGAAATCAATAAAGAAATAAATCAATATTGTATAAAGGAGTTTTTTGCACATTTAATTTAAATAATGCAACTTTTAAGCTGTAGAAATTATTTGTAGCAGCTTCTTTGCAAATAAAATTCAGTGCAAGTTACATTTGCAACCAGGAGGCCTAAAAAAGCCACTTTGGCAGAATCATAAAAGGATAACATAATGGACAGTTAACTGTTAAGTTAATCGTATCAAATCCCATTGGTGAAGCATTTTTCAGTTATTTTGGCGACAAATTTCGACTAAATAGCGACAATTTTTTTGTGTTATCAAAATTAAAATCCCTGATGGTGGCTCTGCCAGAGTCAGTGACACCAGACAAAGCTAGATTAAATCGTAGGAATGAAGTATCAAATAGAAGCTCGTAAGTTTTCTCAAAGGCTGCATTATAAAAGAAGATAATACTATGTTAGTGTGAAAAACGTTGGTTTAATGTGTAAATAGCAAAACCACAGATATAGATAGACCTAGATAACGCAAGTATCACAAACTGTATGAAAACCAAGCGTGCCATTTTTTGACTACCTACTATGACGTCAAAAGCTCGCGCTCTCGCTCACGCTTACCCAGCCAGCAGTACACAGGACTGAGCGCGAAAGTGGCGGCTTATGATTTTTTATCGTAAGCTGGTGCGATTTTTGGCACGCGAAGTAGTTGCTCTTGTGTTATCTAGGTGTATCTATATCTATGAGCAAAACTTATAAAATTGTAAAGAAAAATACAAATCATGCATTTAGAAATAATAATAATTATAAAATATTTAGTTAAGTCAAGCATTGTATGCTTGACTTAAGTTTTTAAAGCCAAATGAAATTAAATATAGACATGGAAAAATAAAGAGAATATAGAGCAGTGGTAGCCCAGTGGTAAAGGCCTCGACTTACGAGTTGTATGTCGTGGGTTCGAACCCAGACAGGCGCTTTACTTTGAGTAAATAATTTCATCACGACTGCTCTCAAAACGGTGAAGGAAAACATCGTGAGGAAACCGGCATGTCCTAGAACCAAAAATTCGAAGACATGTGACATCTACCAACTCGCACTGGGCCCGCGTAGTGGATTACGGCCCACTCCCTATCAACGAGAGGAGGCCTGTGTCCCAGCAGTGGGAACATTATAGGCTGATAATGCTATAGAAATATATATGTATGAGAAGAGATGGTATCTAAAGTCAATGATGCTGTGAAAAACTCGCGTTTGCTATCACAATGCTGAGTTACACGTTCGATTCCCGAGTCGAACAAGCTAATAGCTTCCAAAATCAATAAACAAATCACATGACAAAATTGATTGATTGAAAAAATTAATGAGTGAACGAAATCGTTCATTAACTTGGTATTATTATTTAGCTGATTGCCAATTAGTAGTGTGAAGTTATATAAGGTATTTACAACGTTATTTTTAGTATATGCGAAACCTGAATATAGTTTGTTCAGAATAAATAACTGAATCGATTCCAATAATTTTTACCCCATGTTATATTTTGTCCCAAAAATATTTAAAAAAGGTTAAAAGTTGGACACCGAGCGACACTAAGTAGGTTATCCAATCTCCGCGCCAAACGGTTAGGTACCTAGGTACTATTATCAATGAGCGCAAGACGGCGCGGCGCGGGTGAGCATGTTTTTGTACGGACAAACAGGTAACTTAACAGCTTATAACTTTGTGATTTTTCATGATACAGTTTTGAAATTTTGTACCTAGATTCTTTACATAAAAATACTAGACACGTGTTTCGAGTTTCGCATATAATAAAAATAATGTTGTCTGATTTTCTATGTTGACAAAGGCTGTATGTATATAAAAATCTAAAATTTTAATATATTTTGAACGCGGACTGTAGCTGGTAACCTTATCCCAATTGTTAGTATTTGTCGATAGAAGGCCTTTTAGTGAATGATAATCATAATGACGAATGAATGATAATATTATCATAAGACCGAATGATAAGAAAGAGTGAATGTTTGGGCCTTTTTAATGATGTTTATATAGTATGCAATTTTATATAAAATAATATTCGGGGAATTAAAACACTGACTTTGCCTGAAAAACACTATATTATACTTAATAAATTTCTGCTATAGTTCTTACGTTTTAGCATGACAATATTATAGTGGTCATTGACCCACCCACATTTCCTAGCAATGAGAGGTTTTCTTTTTGAGTATTAAAAGAAAAACAAAGTTTCCAAGAACTCGGTAGATGGCGTTGAACTGACTACGTTACAGGGTGCCAAAGCCAAAACGCTTGAAAAAAAAAACATTTCGTCACGTCACATACGCTCGTTGACTGACACTTTCGTTTGCTTTCGTTTTACGATCTCAAAATTACATCCAAGTGAAATAATAAAAAAATAATGTGACGTTCCGTTCCTTACAGTAACATACAAAGTTCAGCGCCATCTATCCAGCGACTAGGGAAGAGTTAAAAAAAAAACCCTCATTTTTATTTAAAAAACTGAAATAAAGTCAGTTAACGTCCTGAATCAATATCTATCTATATCTGAATATATATCTAGAGGCAAGGCACACGACTGGCTTAAAAGTTATCTATCGAGTCGCCAGCAAAGGACAGTCATATCAAAAATTGACAATAACACAAAAAAAAAGTACAGTTCAGACTTAAAAATAAATAGTTGTGGTGTTCCTCAGGGAAGCGTATTAGGGCCTCCATTATTTATAATATATATAAATGACCTTTGCAAGAGCCTAAAACATAAATTGTACACTATTTGCTGATGACACTACTCTCACAATAAAATCTTCAAATAGGAATGACCTCGAAACTGACACTAACAATGAAATACTAAATGCAATGAAATGGTTGGAATCTAATAATTTACGTGTAAACATTGAAAAAACAAAGTTAGTGCAATTTCAAACATGTAATTCTTTGGTAAAACCGCCTCAAATACACTATAATCAATCAATTTTGGAACCCGCACCTTCCACCTTATTCTTGGGAATAGTGATTGACGAAAAATTAAATTGGAAAGAACATGTAAATAAAGTCTGCACTCGACTCGACAAATTTGTGTTTGCTCTTCGTAAACTGAGACGAATAGCCAGTAAAGAAATAGCCCTCAATGCGTATCATGGCTATGTTGCATCAGTGCTGCGTTACGGCCTCGTGATATGGGGAAATTCGGTAGATGTGAACAGAGCACTAAAAATTCTTCCACTTCCTTGCCTATATATTTTTGAAATTTGCATGTTTATAAAAAGGTATTCGCACATGTTCCCATTGTATGAACACATTTCTAAAAGAGTGAAAAACAGAAGCCCAAATAAATTACTTGCACCTATCCAGAGACTACATTTGTATAGCAGGAATTCTAATTGTATGGCAATTAAAATTTTTAACAACTTACCCCCACGCATCAGAGTGTTGCCCACAAATAAATTCAGGAAAACAATATTTGCCTGGCTTTTAGACAACTGTTTCTATTCAGTTAATGAATTTTGAAATTATAAATTTTTAAATTATAAATTTTGACATTACATTTTATCAATAATTACTTTGTGTGTGTTTAACTATTGACTTGTACTGTTTTTTGTTTTTTTTGACATTTTTCATTCTTATTTAACAAATATAATAAAATTGTGCCTATAACACTTGACATTGTATAAAAATTGCCAATTTTTCATCTTAACTAATTTATAATTATATTAATGGGGATATATCGTCTTCTAACCGTTTCGATGACAAACTAATTAAGTACTGTGATTATATTGTTGCGGCCTAGAGCTCGGCCACTTTGACTTTGTAAGTTAATTTTAATATTTCTACACCGGCAACGGTAGTGTATGTGAAACTGTTTATTATTAAGATCTTAATGTACCATATACTCAGAAATAAATAAATCTATCTATCTATCTATCGTGATCTTCAACATGTTACAATAACGAAAAACCACACATAGTTTATTGTTTGTGTTCCTACGGAGAGATATTAGAGGAAGGGCAATGACCGCTAGATATTGTCATTGTAAAATGCGACCACTATACCTACAAGCTTTATACAAAGTAGAATAAATTGTACAAATTCGACCAGCCTAGTATTTATTTAGATAATAAAAAAAATATAAACCACGGAATGCAAAAACAAAATGGGTATAGTATTCGATATGCAGGTATTTGTGTGAGTAAAAAAAAAACATCTTACCGATTCAGAACAGGTGTTTACAGGTATTTTCAGGCGAAGAGAATAAAATATATCGCCCAAAAGCGAATCGTTATAAATCTGAAGTTTCCTTATGTTCAGTACAGACAAAGCAATATTTATTGCATGAGTTTGAGACTTTCAAAGGGGCAGGAGCCTACTCCTGCAAATGAAATTGAACTATAAAAAATAGGTATAAGGTTTCTAATCGAACGTGATTATTTATTTAGATTTAAAATATACCCATTAAAATAGATGACAAATTTTAACACAGCGCTCAGTTCGTCTAACCAAAGATAACCAAGCAAAAAAAACACTGATTAAAGTGATTTTATTTTGACCTAAAATAATAAATTGTCGGCACATTAGTGTATTTTCGTTAGCTGATTATTCTTCATGTAATCTATGCGTTTTTCTTATATATTTTTTTACCATCGTCCTTATTTTGGTGGTCTGAATGATTTCTAAAAGTTTGTCCATCTATTTTAATGGGATCTTATATTATATAAAAATTAAGTATGTATTTATTAAAAGTGGTCTGCTAATGCAACACAGTACATTGTTATAAGTTATTGTATCTTAGATGTAAGGTAAATAAATGATTTTTATACTGTATGACTGAGTTGTCAATTTCTAACATACAAAAATGCTGGGTTTGCGGCTCGCCTACCAAATAGCCTCTTATAGGTGTTACCACACCGCAAACTTGCTAGTAAAGGATTCATAATAAATAATATCTAATGATGAAACAACCACATCTGTCGAGGCTTTCGTTAGGCGATTCAATCAAGGGCCTGATTCAGAAGGCTGTTCTCCTCGATACGGCTCGCATCATGAGGAGGTTCCTGTCTCTGGAGCCCTAACCACCGGTAGCTTAGTTACCCTGCTCCCGATACCGGTATCGGACCACTAACACAAAATAATTTGGAAATCAAGCATATTCTTAATGCAGTGTGTATTTATTCCGATTGAATTACAGCATATCTAGGTTCCGAAATATATATTTTGAATGGACACTGATTTAAAGAAGAGTTATGAGAAAAATCGACAAAAACAAAAACATCGTGAGGAAACCGGCTATCCTAGAACCAAAAATTCGAAGACATGTGACATCTGCCAATCCGCACTGGGCCCGCGTGGTGGATTACGGCCCTCTCACCGAGAGGAGGCCAATGTCCCAGCAGTGGGAACATTATAGGCTGATTATGGATGAGAAAAATAAGTTTTCTATAGAAATTTGAAATTCCTCAATAATTGAAAATTTTAACAGAGTCCTTTCCTTCCTTCCTCCTGCCCACGCGAATGTAGTTGCTCTTGCGTTATCTAGGTGTAGCGAAATAGAAACGTCGACGGCGCGCTTTTTTTCCTACAGAAGGTCTACAGGCTGCGTCTGACTCGCGTGCGTATCGCGTCTGTATCGCTACAAACGCGCGTCAACGGCGCGTTTAAAAAACGTGGTGTGCACAGACCTTAACTGTGGTGCCTATACACTCGAGACTCGAAGACTCCTAGGTGGAAAAAATACGTACCTACAGACTATAAGGTAAGCGGTTTTCCTGTATTATTTTTTACACTCTCTACGTTTCTCATCAAACACTCGTGTCGCTGCTGGAAGAAATCCTAACTTTTAACCTTTTAACCGCCCGACTTCAGAACAGTTGGCGTGTCCCTAGCGCCCGGCACAGTGAATCGAAAATTAATATAAACATATTTTTGATAGAATACAGCGTAATTAAATAAAAAAGCTGATTAAACGAGCAGTGATATTTTGGTCGTAAATATACGACTCTGGCGAAATGGGCCCGAAAATATTTGTCGGATTAATCCGACGTAGGCGGTTAAAAGGTTAATATTGTACCTAAGCGAAAGTAAGTTTGTTTGTTACCTTTTCACGCCTAATCCATTATAGGAATTAGCACCAAGGGCTGATTTTTCAATCATTTGTTAACTTTATTCGAGGAATAATTTTGAAATTTTGACAGTTATTTCATACAAGAACTGTCAAACGTCAATTTAATTGGCGATGGAAAAATCAGCCCTAAAACGATCGTCCTGAAATTTTGCATATACGTTGTCTTAGAATGGGTACTTTTCATCCAGAAAAATACTGTTCCCGAGGAAAAGAACAACTCTCGACGGTCACAATTGCTTTAGGACGCTAGATGGCGCTACGTGTCTTTCGAATCATGATCGAAATATGACCCGACTTTCTGAGCAGTATTCTAATCTAACAAAAAGTACTAGGCTTGCATGAATTCACGATAGTATTTCGAATAGAATAGAATTTATTTCCAAAGTGTTACATTGTCTATCACAACATAACTAAGTACTAATCATAATAATATACAAGATATTGAGTTTCCAAAAACACGCATTCTTGAAATCATTTCGTACCTACGCTAAAATGATTACCTACTATTATTTCAACATTAGTATTGTGAATTTATTAGGATTTAGATGAACGTTGGCACACATACCTATACCTACCTAGTTTATTAAATCCTGGATTACACAGGATACTTTTTATCCCGGTACCTAATACGTTTCCGCGGGATAATTTCCGACCTCCACGCGGCCAAAAACTATTTTCTAATAAAATAGGCAGTAGGTACACACACAATTTAATTATCTGTATACCACAGATAATTAAATTGTGTTGTGCTTGCGTGTACGGCCGTATGAAGGTAAACGAAGTATGCAAGGATCTTAGGATCCTAGGTGGAGTTATAGTTTATGCCTAAGTATGGGAAGAAGTTTGTAAAAACATGAGTATACCTATAGTACACAAATTTTGGTTTGTGGAGTAAGGTGTTAAGTTTTAAACAATGGCCTACCCACATATTTAGCCATACTAATGTTTAAAATATGTAGGTAATAGGAAACTATGTGCGTCAGTCATTCTTTGGTGGACTAATTTAATTTATTATACCTACCGACTCAAAATGGGCGGTGCTTGTTGATCCGTCCTCATCGAAGAAACTTGTTCACGTGTAGGTAATCTTTGTAGGAAATCTACCTACATTGCTGTATTCAAAGGAATCGGTTTAGTTATATGTTACCGGTGGGCAGTCGCTCCATGTAAAATATAGATAGGTACTGGTATTCAGCTGCATCCGGTTAGACTGGAAGCCGACCCCAACATAGTTGGGAAAAGGCTAGGCAGATGGTCTACCTGTCCTTGTCCCATGTTACTTTGGTCGGCGCAACACGTTCTCTTCTTCCATTCTCACTTGTCAAACGTTACGCTATCATTCACTCCCTTCTCATTCATATCATTCCTCATACAATTCATCCACCATTCACGTTTTGAAATCATCCATTAAAGAAACCTTGCAGCCCTGAAAAGGGTTTTTTTGTTTTTTTTCATTAAATTTAAGAAAGTAACTAGACCTATTTCGTTTTGACAACATCCACCAAAGAAACATGTGTTTTCCCTCTTTAGAACTATATCTAGAAAATCATTGATTTTTAAATACTGAAATCGTTGTAGAAAAAAGGCTTTTTCGTTTTGACATCGTCCATCAAAGAAACACAAAACCCTGCAGCCCTGAAAAGGGCTTTGTCATCAATAATTAGTACCTACCTAAATACCTACCTACAATTTAAAAATTATACGAATTTTCACTACGCGCGCTCGCCACGCACTCTCCTCGCCAACTGAATGTCCTTCGGCATGATAGTCACTCGCTTCGCATGGATCGCGCACAGATTCGTATCCTCGAACAGCCCCACTAAGTATGCCTCGCTGGCCTCTTGAAGTGCCATCACAGCGGAGCTCTGGAACCGGAGATCAGTCTTGAAGTCCTGCGCGATCTCTCTCACGAGACGCTGGAACGGCAGTTTCCTGATGAGCAGTTCCGTGCTCTTCTGGTATCTGCGTATCTCTCGCAGGGCCACAGTCCCTGGTCTGTATCTGTGCGGTTTCTTCACGCCGCCGGTGGCTGGAGCACTTTTTCTTGCTGCCTTGGTCGCCAGTTGCTTCCGAGGGGCTTTTCCTCCGGTGGACTTGCGAGCTGTCTGTTTTGTTCGCGCCATTTTGTTTTCGTTCACACACGAGCTAATGCGATGGCGACTGTGTGAGCAATGTAACGAGGAGAGACGCGCTGCGCTGCCTTTTATAGTTTTTGGGTCCCACGCTCGAAAAATTTGAGAGGTTGTGGGTAGTTGTAGATTGTTTTGAGGGAGTTTACCCGCAGTACCTAAATTGTGTGGAACTATAAACTGCTAGGAATATTCCGCTGGTACAAACACTACGCGTTGTGTGTGGTTTGATTTTGAATCTATTCATCTGCAGATTTTTCTCAATGGGTAGACAAATAGCGCAGCAGTAGGTAGGTACCACAAGCAGTACCTTTTTTTTTTTTGTTTTTTTTTACGATCTCGTCATAGTTATCTAGTACCTACATCTGCCTTTAGCGTTAAATTAGATAATCATCCCTAGAAATAGGGGAGGAGAGTTTATGAGGTTCCCAATTTTTTGAAGTGAAAACTTCTTTTGCCGCGCGTTGGGCATTTTTTGAAATGGGAAAAAACCATTGAACTCGCGACACTGTTACCGTAACCGACACCGCGCGTGTTTTGTTTATAAGACGATGGAGCAGTGGTGGCCCAGTGGTAACGGACACGACTTACGAGTAGTAGGTCGTAGGTTCGAACCCAGACAGGCACTTTACTTTGTGTAAATTATTTCATCACCACTGCTCTCAAAACGGTGAAGGAAAACATCGTGAGGAAACCGGCATGTCCTAGAACCAAAAATGCGAAGACATGTGACATTCACCAACCCGCACTGGGACCGCGTGGTGGATTACGACCCACTCCCTCTCACTGAGAGCAGGCCTGTGTCCCAGCAGTGGGAACATTATAGGCTGATTATGACTGCCTATCTGACCTCCACAACCAAGTCACTGGGTAATACGATACCGGATACCCCTTGGTAAGACTGGTTGTCAGACTTTCGGGCTTCTGACTACCCGTAACGACTGTCAAAAATCCACGAATGACAGCCGGGACCAACCGCTTAACGTGCTTTTCGAGACACAGAGGGATCTCGGTATGTAAAGATGGTCACCCATCCACAGACTAACCGCGGCAAGCGTAGCTTAACCAGATCGATCGACCTGTGCGGCTGTTATTATTTAGCCACGGGCCTCTAGCAGGTGGAATGATAATTAATCAGCTATATTAATTCTGCAGTTCTGCAACGTGGAAGTATTACTTAGGTACAGTAGGACGCCAGCACATCAAGCTACTACAATCTGTCGTTTAATAGATTTTCAACTTTATCGCTAAAGCATAAGGTTCAAAGTTGATTGGGACAATTTGACAGTTGCGCAAAAAGGTTGGTAAAGTTTACTACTTAAGTTTGTTTATTGATTGTGTTGAATACCTATAATGTATAGGTATCTCTATAAATCACAAGCTAATCGAGAACCTCCTCCTTTTCGCAGCGAAATTAATTTTATGGTCATTATTTGATTACGTAGTATGTACCTGCCATGTGTACCTTAGTAGTCAGTGTGTGTGTATTGCACTAGAACTACCTACAGTATGTATAGGTAATAATGTAATAGAGATACCTATGTAGCAATATTGTTACGGCTAATGACCGAAGTGCGGCTACACCTAGTTTTAATCAAACCTAACCTCGGGGTGCCCTTCGCTCACTCTTGCATCCTACGTCGACGGAGCCCCGCTTCGTGGGGTTCCTATTTCTGTGTGAGGGGTTTAAAGGAACCTAATCAAACTGAACCTCGGGGTGCCCTTCGCTCGCTCTTGCATCCTATGTCGCCTCCCGAAATACACACGAACCGCATGTGGCCGGCTAAAACTAGGTGTAGCCGCACTTCGGCCGGCTAAAAATAAGGTGTAGCCGCTCTTCGGCCGGCTAAAACTAGGTGTAGCCGCACATCGGCCGGCTAAAACTAGGTGTAGCCGCACTTCGGCTATTAGCCGTGACATATACATTACCTATATCTACATACCGTTCTAACAAACAACTGACATGCATACAGCAGATATCCTATAGAATAGCACCTTAGGTACCTAGGTATAATTTAAAAAATACACCATATTTTCCATTTCCCCTCCCTACCCTATAAGTAGGTATATATGCATGGATGTTTGTATGTCCGCGATTTTCTCAAAAACTAATGAACCATGTTGATGTTTCTTGCATTAACGTGATCTACACACTTTCGGGAAGGTTTGGTTTAATAACTTTAAATTCGGAAGTCGGTGTCAAAAAAGGAAAATGCGGAACAAACTACACCGACTTCCGAAATTAAATTTTTCACTTTGTTGTGGTTTTTTTTGGAAGTCGGTTGTTTTTTGTATAAATTATCTTTGGAGGCTTATAATTAGCAATTTAGTTATAAATATTATTGTTATTATAATGTCATTATTAAATTAGTCTGTAAAACTTATAGGTAAGTAGATACTTATAGGTACCGTTTACCTATTTCCACACATAAAAATCCACCATAAATTCTAGGCACCTACAGTATGACTAACCCACCAAAGCATGACCTCGCGTGTTGCTAACAACCATTCAGGTCGCGTGTAACGCCTAATTACAATACGACCGACGTAACTTGACGGACCTGAACATAGGCACTAAGAACTTTCGCGCATGTTCTCTCACTCGCACTCGCCTCATGTCACCATTTGGTTCCTAAAAAATCTTACTGCGCAGCCTTCTGCGCAAAGTTCAGGCCTTCCAAGTTACGTCAGTCGTAATTGTAGCTAGTGTTTAGACCATAATTAGCAAACCGCGAGCACCTGTTGGTCGCTGATCGCGTCCTGCAGGGCGTCAGACCATGTGAAGACCTGTGACAGGTTGGTACTTTTTGCTGTGGTTTTTATTTCGATTTGTGTGGAGATATAAAAAAGTTGTGCTTTTTGTGGTGTGAGTAGATAGGTACCTACTGTGATTTTAATGGCTGAATGTTATTGTATACCTAACTGTGTTGGAGTTCATTGCGTTTTTGTGGTTGTTTATAAATATTTAGTTTTTGCGTTTTTATTAAATACCTAATATCTTTCATAGTATCTACGCAGACTATCGGACAATCCCGCTGACCCAGCAGCAGGCTTCGGCCCTAAGGGGCCCTACCTTGATGCTGACATCTCTTTGAGGCGCGCGTGGAACACGTACGCGCCGTCCGGCACGGGCCTGGTCCTGATCGGACGGTGAGCTACCGATTACTCTCCGCCCGCAGGCCCGCGCCTACGGTGGCCGGGAGTCGTCCCGTGGCTCCCTACTCCCGGAGCGTCTCCCGCGGCGGCTGGGACGGGAGGCTCTTCCCCTCATCCATTCCGCACCTTCCTAAGCTGACTTCGCATTGTATGAAAAGCCTTTACCTACCATGTGAGGTCAGCTGGAACTGGAAATGTATAGCTTGATGTTTCATAAGTATATCTTCTTGTTTTTTTTTCTATAGTATCAAGTTAGTGGTATTATGTTTTCAACACACTATCAACCTAGCATATATATCCTGAAGAATATCATATATTTTTTTCTGATTTTGTTTACTGTAGTCGATCATATATTTTTATTGTTTCTAAAACTTGCGTTTTTTGCGTTGTAAGCCCCTTATTTTAGGTAATTATTGCACTAAGCTGGAATCTATCGAAATAACCGAATCCATAATCAGCCTTTAATGTTCCCACTGCTGGGACACAGGCCTCCTCTCGGTGAGAGGGAGTGGGCCGTAATCCACCACGCGGGCCCAGTGCGGATTGGCAGATGTCACATGTCTTCGAATTTTTGGTTCTAGGACATGCCGGTTTCCTCACGATGTTTTCCTTCACCGTTTTGAGAGCAGTGGTGACGAAATTATTTACACAAAGTAAAGCGCCTGTCTGGGTTCGAACCTACGACCTACAACTCGTAAGTCGCGGCCGTTACCACTTGGCTACCACTGCTATATAACCGAATCGCTTTTGGTTTAATTTGTTGTTAGCGAAGCATCTACCTGTCTATTTCAATCAATCTAGGTATTAAACATTTTCGATTTCAATAGGACGCCGGACGCTGTAAGGCGCCTATAAAATTCAAGTTGGCAAGTAGTGGGTGAAGCAACTAGTTCACAAGATACAGAAGTGGTAGCTTCCTTCGAGTCGATAAAGTAAATTGATTGCTTCGAATTCATCGAATGTTGCAAGTTCCAGTTCGGTGGCAAGTTCCAGCGAAAGAGCCAAAATGGTCTCCGACACACGACACCCTTTGCACGACAACATCCTTGTGCCACAAAGGCTGATAAGCCGAAACAGTTTTTTAAAGTGTGTCGTTTTACTCACTGGTGAACCATCACAAGAGAGACTGAGGCTGTGGCGAGACAGTGCTCCCTTACCCGGCCCGTTCGTCCCACCTAGACATGAGCTACCTTGGGTAACCTGGAAGTCTTTAAACAGACTCCGGACCCAGGTTGGCCGAAGCAAGGAAAACCTGTTCAGGTGGAGATTCATAGACGACTCCGCCTTGGAGTGTAAATGTGGTGCTGTTCCACAAACGATGGGACACTTAAATGTCGTGTCCTGCGTGTCCTGTCAGCTGCACGTTGCAGGAGCTGATGTACGCTGGTGGAGGCGCCAAACAAGTGGCCGAATTCTGGGCCGAGTATAGGTATTTAGATTGCTATCGACACGCTAAGAAGAAGATCGAATGTTAATTGTAAGTAGGTTGATCAGTCAGCCCATACTCAGCCTTAAAAAGATGTTGATAGAGATCGACAAGAAATCATTAATTTGTCCCCAATATTTTGTAACAAATGCATGTGTTGCCACAAAACAAGAAGAAAAGTAGGTAGTGTTTGGAAGAAAAAAATAAGGTTAAAACTAAAACCCGACTACTGAAAAGGATAAAACAAGAAAGTACCTTCCCGTGGTCGCATGCTACCATAGCTTATTTATATTGTTGGTACCTACAGGCGGCATGCGACCACGGGTAGGTACTTTCTTGTTTCATCCTTTTCAGTAGTCGCGTTTTAGTTTTTAAACTTATTTTTTATTCAATTATTTTGGGGCTTATTTCAGTAATATTTATATTTTTGAAATGTGCTTATTAAGCCCTTTCATTTGATACCCAACAAGGCACCATCCCAAAATATTTATTTTTAAATTCATTACTTTATTATTGAATTTAGTGTGACGTCACATAGTCGATACCTCATATTTTGTCAAATTATTATAAGTAGGTAGATACTTTTGAAGTTATGACATACCTACATAGGTACATGCGAGTACATACTGATCAAAATCATAACCTTTTTTTTTGCTTCGCCGTAGTCGGGTAAACCCAAATAAATGCGGATATGAGCAGGAGAATGATGACGTGTAGCCACAAAATAAGAGCTTTTACATTGGATACTTAATATTACCAACTTGTTTATAAGTACATATCTAGGTACATTAAAACCTCAGTAAAAAGTTGATCACCTTCAATTTCCAATTCCGGTTCCATTCAACTTGGAAAGGTTAAAAAGTTACAAGGTATGTTTTTAAACATTATGGTTTGTTGTTTACTTCATTAAGGTTTGATTTGTTATTTACTTCGTTTTGTTTGGTTTGTTGTTTTCCACTACCTACCTATAAACCGGCAAACTAACAACATATCCGCTGGGCGCTAGTTCATGATCAACTAAACAAAATACTCGACGAAACCTCTTTTATATCAAACACACTCCACAAATTTTACCAACTACCCACATTTTTTTAACACTCCCTCCAAGTCCTCGTTAAGGTAAAGATCTCGCCTACTTAACTGCACCATAAATTTACAGAAATGTTCATAAAATTATCCCTTGTTATCGACAAACACCCACAATGTCTTCCGAAGGATCGGAGTCTGAGGGCTCAGACATTCAAATTCAATCTGCGTTAACAAAAATGCCACCAAAGAAGTTGCAGAATAGTCCATCAGATGATTTACTTAAGAAAAAGGGAGGCAAGAAGTTGACCACGAAGGTAATGATACATGAAGCCCTCATAGACCTGAAGAGTCGAAAAGGAGTATCATTATACGCCATAAAGAAGTACATAGCGGACAAATACAACGTGGATACAGAGAAACTTAATTATTATATCAAGAAATTCATAAAATCTGCCATAGAACAAGGAACTATCATACAAACTAAAGGAATTGGAGCCACGGGATCCTTCAAACTTGCCCCCGTCAAAGAAAAGAAACCCAAAACGAAGAAACCGAAAAAAGAGAAGACAGAAAAGACGAAAGATCCAGAAAAGAAGAAGAAATTAAAAGAAAAATTGAAGAAAACTGAAGAGAAAAACATGAAATCGAAAGTAAAGTCTAAGGACATCAAAGAAGATAAATCAGTTAAGTCGAAGAAAAAGATGGATGCGGAAAAGAAGCCGAACAAAAAGAAAGATGGCGGCGAGAAGACGAAGAAAGTGAGGGTAGCCAAGGACATGCAGACGCCTTCGAAAAAGAAGGCCACGATACCCACAATGAAGAGAAAAAGCATCGGTACTATTATAAAACCACCGAAAATGAAACCTAGGGCGAAGACATAAGACATAAACAGACATTGATTATTTTTAGATTTTATAATATATTTGACCGAATAATGTTGATTTTTTAACTATTAAACAATTGAAATTTTAAAACTTGTTTTCTTTTAATACAAAAGGCGTAACCACACTTGATGGAGCTGCCTTTTCATAAAAGATGTGAGAGGTAGCTAAGCGGTGTATAATAAAGGCGAAAGTTTGTGAGTGTGTGTGTGTGTTTATATGTTTGTTACTTCTTCACGCTCAAACGGCTGAACCAATTTTGATAAAATTTTGTATAGAGGTAGCTGACACCCTGGATTAACATATAGGCTACTTTTTGTCCCGATTTTCCTACGGGATCGACATTTACGCGGGTGAAACCGCGTGGCGCAGCTAGTGATATTTTTTTTTTTTTTTTATAAAAACTTTGCCCCACACTAGGAATTTCTCCTGTATTGTGGGTGCGTTTACAAACATTTAAACTCGCATACACAAACAGCCAGACCCGGAACAACTACTTGTAGGTCATACAAATATTTGTTCCGTGCGGGAATCGAACCCGCGACACGCAGCGCAGCAGTCAATCGCTTAACCACTGCGCCAACTGTGCCGTCAATTATGAAGGAAAGATACGCTACGTTCATACTGAGCGGCGTTCTGTATTGTTGCGTTGTTAATAAAAAGACTTACAACTCCAACTGCGATAGATAAATACGGAACGTGTGACACAGAAAGAGATAGCTACAATGAAATTACAACAACTGTCTGAATTTGTCTGCAACAATTTGCCAGCCCTACTGCTATATCTACCTCTTTAATATAATATCATTGGGTTAAGGCACATGTCCCCCGGGTCAGCGGGATTGTCCGAAAGGGTTACCGCTGACCCGGAACATAAAGGGCTAAGGAAGGAACATGGGTGCGTTTTAGTCAGTAAGAGTCTGACACTCCCTTCCGCTCTACCCAGAGCGGGAAAAAAAAACAAAAAAAAAAGGCAAATGTCCCACCACAGCCGGCGATAAACGAGAGGCGAGCAGAGCTAGCAACTAGAACCATGAACGAGTGCGCGAGCGACGGTGACGAACGATTCTCGCCCCTATCAGGGCCGTCTTTAACCTATTGGAGGCCCTGGGCACATAAGGATCACGGGGCCTCTGTGTAGATAAGAGACAATATGAGGAACATACTAATATTGAAGTGAAAACTTCTTTAGGCGCGTTGGGCGACAACCAAAGCTGAGTGCAAAACTTTACATACCAACTTTAACTGGGAAAAAAATAAAAAACATACTTCGTCTATGACATTTATGGCTCAAAATGCTCTAAATGGTGTCAACTATCTCCCCTTAGGGCTTTGTATCCAGCTTCCAAACACCCTATATAATGTGTAAGTACCTAATTGTTTGTTCTTCCGAATAAATAAAATAAAATAGAAACAGCGGTGCTATTCTGTAAAGATCTCACCGTGAAAACTTAAGTGAAGTGAGCTGTCAATGTGTCAATTCCTAGAAAAAATAAACTCACTTCACCTAAGTTTTCACGGTGAGATTTTTACAGAATCGACCGGCAGCTTCGTTGAACCCCTTTTCACCATGCTAAGCCAAGCTACGCTATGAAAATCAAACGATCCTATTGGTCATACTATTAACGGGACAATTTATTATAATATTTACATAATCTATGCTAATATTTAAAATAATAATAATATGTACATTCATATGAAAAAAAAGCAAAAGGCTGGCAGCATTGCCACGTTGTATGGCGAAGCTAATTCTTTGGCCAAGAAATAGGCCAGCCCTCTTGTCACGTGGAGAGTCGACTCACCGCTTAGCGATATCTCGAAAAACCAAATGGGCACTTGGACCCCATGGCCCTAGTGTTTCAACCCCAAACGGCTCGAACATATATCTCCCAATCAGGTTGGAATATTTTTGCCGTTTGAGGTTTTCTACCTACAGCAGCCGCCACAGCACAGCCCACCGTGCTAGGAAGATGGGATGGCGCAAGGGTGTCGACACATGTTGCATCCCGCACCAAAGGTCTGCCTAACTATAATAAATATTATTATTTTTTATATTTTAACATATCTCGGGACCATGGGGTCCCGGTCCTTTGGAAGGCGTACGAGGGGCCGAAGCCAACTCGCAGAGGCCCGTTAGAGATTTTCAATGAAATGAGGCACCAACCGACGATTATCCCTGTATGCACTATGCAAGTGCACCCAAGGACAACCCCCGGTTGGTGTAGGACTATTGCAGGATATGGAAAAATAAAAAGTTGGACTATTGGTTTGGGTGGCTAAAGTGAACCGGTTTCCAGGAACTATGGTAAAACTATGACCCCTGCCTGATCAATGCTTTATATATACACAGATAAAATAGCAGGGGGTGACTTGCACACTCAATAATGGGCCCCCGAAAACGGCCGCTAGCACATAGTGACGTAGCGACAAGGGGGCAACACGTCCTGAGGTGCTTATGAGGAGTGGAGAGGTATTCCACGGCTATCAGGACAATCCCGGAAGTACGGTCAAGATCCCTACCAGCATCTTACTGGAATACTTCCTTCCTCCGAGCACGTTTGCTCTTGCGAATCTCCACTCAAGCCGGCCAATAAAGGCAAGAATGAGGTGGGAGCTCTGTTCCTCGTCATTGTTCACTCCAGCCGGCCAATAAAGGCAAGCCAGAGGTGAGGAACAAGACTTCTCCCGGGAGATAGGGTCCGTGGGGTCGCTACTGCCCAACAGCTCGCCACATGCTGCCCTGCGGGTTTCTGTATCCCTCTTGGTCTGGCTCCTCACAATAGACCTGTTCCGGCAAAGTAAACTCTTCCGGCACAGGCCTAGAGTTCGGAGCGCGCAAGCCCCACCACGACGTCAACGTAGAGATACGGCGGTGGGGATATTATTATTATTATTATTATTTAACTTCCAGGGCATTATGGTCATTCCGTCTGGTCTATTCCCATCGTCGCGTGCCAGGCCATTGGGTTCTCAAACAGCTATTGGTTGATATAATACACATCCATATTTTCCTTGGCACATCTCTAGTAGAGAAGCTCATC
This sequence comes from Oligia strigilis, assembly GCA_951800025.1. Taxonomy (NCBI): domain Eukaryota; kingdom Metazoa; phylum Arthropoda; class Insecta; order Lepidoptera; family Noctuidae; genus Oligia; species Oligia strigilis. The sequence goes on from OX637567.1 coordinate 8,672,161, forward strand.
CATCGCTTTCCATCAGGCGTGATCGGGGTCAAGAGCCAAGAGGTCCATTTAGCAATAAAAAAAAAATTGTAGAAAAGCTGCTTTATCATTTCGTTTAAGTCCAATTGTAATACTGGGTAGGCTCGCCAAAATAGTTACGTCAGTCATCTTCGAGCGAACGTATCATCGAAATAACGCCAAACCAATGATTGTCGAGGATTAAACAATCTTGCGACATAACCTAAAATCAATCGAAGCACCATGATTAAAACATATTCATTCGTGCAGGTTGTTTTAAAAGCGCAGAAAATGAAGCACCCTTAACAACTACTTATTTACTACTAGCAGTGCCCCGCGGTTTCACCCGTGTAAGGTTAGATCCCGTGAGAATATCGGGATAAAAAGTATCCTATGCGTTAATCCAGGAAATGGTCTATCTATGTGCCAATTTTCATCGAAATCTGTTCAACGGTTTACGCGTGATTGAGTAACAAACATCTTCACAGACTTAAATTTATAATATTATTAGTAGGAATAGGAATAGTAGGAAGGTACTCGTAGGGTAGGGGTGTGCAAGATTGCGTAGTGTATAAGAATGCGCAAAGCGATTCTCGAATCAGGAAACGGTCTTCTGCGGCCAACTTCAGTTGACAGCGCATCATCAACGTTTTAAACGTGCCGGCGCAAGAATTTTCGTTTTTAATACCATTTCCGAAGATTTATCCGAAAAAAACTAAATTTGAGACCTATGTTACAATATTTAGGTGTTTTGAAAACGTGATTATATTAAATGTAATCCTGGTAAGATGTTTTTATGTGTTTATTTCTATCAAATTACTATCGAAACGTGTTTCACTCGAGTTAATACGACGTCCTGGCCAAAAGATGGTAGTACTGGTCTTTCAAAAGCCTTTAGTGCTCTATGTGCAAGAGTGCGCATATCAATTGTGTACAAGATTGCGCGCGCAGTCTTGTACACTGTATCAGACGTTCATTTAAGATATTATGTGTTTTATCATGACATGTGTTTCCTGCTATTTTATTAAACGAATTATTGATGTTTTTCGGATGGCAAGAAGACAAAGAACAACGGAGAGAATAAATGTGGATTCGAGTGTAATCGAAGAAGCTCGTAAAGTCATCTGTCGTTCGGCCCTATATTAAGAAAAGCAAAAGGTCTGAAATTTTATGTAGCTATCCATACAAAAGAATACTCGAAGAAAAACATATTAAAAAGAAGAATGATAAACCTTTACATAAAAAGAGCAAGACTGTTAAACCAAAAAATCCAGCAATTGCACCCAAAAACAATAAATTACGTATGTCCAAGTTGCTCTGAAGTGTACAGAGAGAGATCCAATTATTGAAGACTGGGTCGAATGTATTTTATGCAAAAAGTAGTGGCACGAAAAATGCATAGCATACGTAGGCTTCTTCTTCTTCTTCTTAGCTTCAAATGTGCCATTTGTGAGTGATGCGCACTCTTGACATACGTGCGCAAACTTGCACATTTGGCTGCGCACTCTTGTCCTCATATGTTGTGCAAAAGTGCGCATTAAGGATGCTGCAATTTTTCTTAATAGTTCCTAAACCGTTACCTTTAAATTGTTTTTTTAAAGTTTTCTTACTAGGCAGATAACCTAGGTAAATGAATAAAGACTTACGTTGATTTTAAACTGCTTTGTTTTTTTTTTAGATAACATAGTTGTAAAAGTGCGCAGTGCTGCACACCCCTACCCTATGTTAAATTAACCAACACGTTTCGTGGTTGCGTAGTTTTGTGCATGGACAGTTCCGGATTAGCCCATAAGTAAATTAAGCAATTGCTTAGGGCATCAAGTCTCGGGGGTACCATAAGGCAGAAACAGCACCGAAAAAATATTTGCTAGCACATGAGAGGCAAGGCTGTTTAACAGCAAGATATTACAAGACCCAAAAGTCACTCTAGAGATGTGCGCCGATCTTTACATATCGCTCGTCGATGTCTTGGAAAAATACGAGGCGACTAGTGGATAGGGGGGGCTACATGCGTGGATTGCTTAGGACATCAAGAAGGTAGTCTTAATCTGGCACTGTGCATGGATCTAGTTCGTCCACCATCTCAATGATGTGACCAACCATAGTTAACGTGTGAATATTCATTCGTGGCTTTTCCAAATTGTCACATGCTGGTAGCACAATAGTTTCCCTGCACCCTAATTGCGTAACACAATATCGATCTCCATCTGAATCATTTTGAAGAATATTGCTAATCCATTGCTTCATATGTTCGAAAAATGTGTCTGCTCAACAACGTAAATAACGCAATGAATGTTGTTGAACTGTCAAAATGAAACCCATTGCTACTGATAGTGTGTTACGCAATTACCTCGCTGGTTTTAGAGTAGAAACGTACCTACCTGAATATTGATAAATCATTCTGTTGTGCGTCCCGTAGGTCATTTCACAGCCGAATGTAGGTAACCAACTAACGAATATCGAATGAAACGAACTGAGTTAGTAACAATATCCACATTCCAAATTCAAATCACTTTTAGTCCCTAGGGATTAAAGAGCTATTTTAGTCCCTGTTTACGAAAGAATACACTAGCATACTGACTTAGTTAATTAAGTAAGTGAAACAGTCGGGATTCTAAACTAACTCAAGATCTTTTTTCACTACGTTTGTGGGGACATTTCGATTAGTAACTTTTTGCTAATAAACGCATACCTACCTACGCTTTGAAATTCGTGAATATTGTCGTACCTACACCCATACCTACTTAATTAATTTTAAATTCTTAAAAAGTAACTAAGTAAGTTTAAATCTTTTTTATGCAAATCATTTTATTATACAAAAGAAAATCGAGTACCTACCTACTTAGTCCACCCACTGATCACTTGAAAATATTTTGCTTGCAATTCACCAACGTTGATTGGCCGATAAAATTGTCTTAATCTATAGGTCCCCACTACTTCTACTAACGTGTCAAACCACCTAAGCGCGATTTGTCTTTAAACTTTTTTCTTTTGACTCATTTTGTGTTCATTTTGTTTGACTTCGAGTGAAAAATGCCGAATGAAAAGGAAAAATTAACAAACGGTGAAGCGCCTGATATTGACTTAATAACTGTATCCTTGAACTCTGATAAATAGCTACTCCGTATCGGATTTTCTAGCTTATAAATTTTAGTTGAAACTAAAAAAAATTTTTTGTTGTAGTCTCAATCTGTCAAAGATATAGATACCTAGGCTACCTACTTCTAAAATCGCTACATTTTTCACAAGTGTTTTAATGATTGTCGCTGAGATAAGATTTTGAACGTTTTTAATTACGTGATTTTTTGGACTTCAGGTGGAAATACAGCTCACTCTATCTAAGTTAAAGATTTAGGTTTTTTTTTTTTAGAATAGACCGGATTAACATCGCTTCGAAATTCGAACGATACCGAAGATTGCCGCGAAGTAAAAACGAATGAATGTCGTGACGAAATATTTAAATATGAATATCGATGGCTAAGTACCTATTAGAGTAGGGGAAGACCAAAGAAACGATGGATGGAATGTGTGAATGATTATATATATATGGTCAGAAAGGGGGTGACTACCGAGATGACGACTAAGGGGCTGGTTACTTATGGCGAATGGGTAGTTGAGTTGAGACCGCGAAATTCAAATTTTCTTACGTTTTTTTGCAATTTGCAGGTCAGTGTCAGGTTGTAGGTATCTTGATCAAAATATGATTCGCGACAATAACAGGTACATATTTAGATAATTATAATAATTAGAATCATTAAATACCTACATCTTCTAAGTTAGATTTCTACGATTCGATTTCGATTTTTTTTTAAATCTAATTTAGAAAGATATATTTAAGTAGGTACTTACTTAAGACGATTTGAGCGGGAAGGGGGTCCAAACAGGTCTTATTTTTTCTTACGTGGGGGTAGGAGAGATCTAGATTGTTCTTACGTAAGATCACAAAATTAAGCAAAAATTATACGTTTTTAATTTGTTTGCTACCTACCTCCATTTTCTTTACAATTGTGGTAGATAAGTAGTTAGATACTGAACTACTGACCTTTTTTTTTTGTCAGACTCTTAGGTACTGACTAAAACCCACCCGTGTTCCTTCCTTAGCCCTTTATGTTCCGGGCCAGCGGTAACCCTTTCGGACAATCCCGCTGACCCGGCAGAACTACTGACCTTACGTAAGATTGAAAGGGGCGGAGAGCATTCATCCAAGTCTTATTTTTTCTTACGTAGGGGGAGGGGGAGGTCGGAAAGTGGTCAAAATTGTCTTACCTAAGTAGGTACGTACCTAATAACTCAGACCAAAAAAGTCAACAGTAAAGTGAAGCCGGTTTCGTAAACATGTGTGCACATAGTGAGGTGTAGTTTGATTGTAAATGTGTGCGTGTGAGCATGTGTGCACAGAGCAGAGGTGTAGTTTTTACATGTTTTTTTTTGTATTTGGTCTGAGTGTAATCAGGCCCTATTGCATTGGGCAATCTGGGCAAGTGCCCAGGGCCCCGCAATCGACGGGGGCCCGGCCTGCCCTCAAAAAATCATTCTTTGCAGCCAATTTTCTTTTTTCTTTCCATTCAACGTATTATTAGTACCCCATTCAATGACAAAATAATTGATTAGCAGTGCGAATCTCAATTGTGATTGTAAAGAAATAAAAATAATTCTAGAATTTTGCTTATAGGTACTGGTACTGTACCTACTCCTATCTACACAACCCACAGGGGTCCCGTGGTCCTTAAATATGTGCCCAGGGCCTCCAATATGTTAAAGACGGCCCTGATAATAAAAGCCCACAGCCCATAATAGAGAAGTATTTATAGAAGAAAAAGACCTGTTGCGCCGACCACAAATATATAGTGATACTAGCAGCGCCCCGCGGTTTCACCCGCATAAGTGTCGATCCCGTGGGAATATCGGGATAAAAACTATCCTATGTCCTTCACCGGGATGCAATCTATCTCTCTGCCAAATTTTATCGAAATCCGTTCAGTGGTTTAGGCATGAAAAGGTAACATACAGACAGACAGAGTTACTTTCGAATTTATAATATTATCTAAGTATGGATATCTATTGAGCAGTGATGGTGGCCCAGTGGTATCGCCCCCGACTTACGAGTTGTAGGTCGTAGGTTCGAACCCTGACAGACGTAACTTATTTCATCTTTACTTTGTGTAACTTATTTCATCACCACTGCTCTCAAAACGGTGAAGGAAAACATCGTGAGGAAACCGGCATGTCCTAGAACCAAAAATTCGAAGACATGTGACATCCACCAACCCGCACTGGGCCCGCGTGGTGGATTACGGCCCACTCCCTCTCACCGAGAGGAGGCCTGCCTCCCAGCAGTAGGAACATTACGAGTACCTATAGGCTGATTATGTATACCTATCTAAGGACGCACTGGTTGAAGACCTTACCCTTCAAGGGCGAGCGAATGATGAGAATATTATGAAATGAGTTCGAGGTCGCTTTTGACTGCATGACTCGTTGATCTAATGGTCGTAAGACACGTCCTGTCTTGGGTTCGATTCACAGATCGGCCATCCTAATAACAAATATAGATACCTACCTACTTTCAATCAATCATGATCTGAACACCATCATTTCATCATCATTTTGAAGGAAGTTAATCCATTAAGTATCTACTGAAACAAATCTAAAGAAATGAACTCATCATGGCATTTCTGATTTTTATTTTTGTTTATTAGGTGTATCCCACTTTTCCACTACTGCTCCTACTCCGTGTAATGTGGGCCGCGGACCAGAGGCCAGTTGCCCCCTAACCCATCTAGGTCATCATCTGCCTAGCCTTTTCCCAACTATGTTGGGGTCGGCTTCCAGTCTAACCGGATGCAGCTGAATATCAGTATTTTACATGGAGCGACTGCCTATCTGACCTCCACAACCCAGTTACTGGGTAATACGATACCCCTTGGTAAGACTGGTTGTCAGACTTTCGGGCTTCTGACTACCCGTAACGACTGTCAAAGATCCACGAATGACAGCCGGGACCAACGGCGTAACGTGCTTTCCGAGGCACTGAGGGGTCAAGGTAAGTAAAGATGATCACCCATCCACAGACCAATTTCTGGAAATAAATGAAAAAAAAAATGCCTTCATCCAATGATTTCAAAAGTAAGGATACGCCCGTCTGAACATTTTACTTAAAAGTTCTTCGTTCGAAGTTCGAAGTTCGCGCGCACCACTGTCAACTGAGTCGCGTTGGCCCTAAAACGGTCATTTTAGGGCCAGCGCGTTGGTGCCATTTAGTCGCGCCGTTAGCCCGGTCCTTACGCTAGTAATATATATGTCAATGCCTTCATCTAAGTTTCATTTTTCATTAAAAAAAAGAATAGGCCAGAAGATACCAATGGCCGTTCGTGAAAATCGTAAGTAGGTTAGTAAAACGAAATTGATCACAAAATTCAAGACAGACGTAGGTAAGCACCCCAATCATCTAAATGATTGGGGTGCTTACCTACGTTTTAGTAGGAATTAGGTACTTAATATCTAAATATTAAGTACTTACCTAATTCCTACTAAAATCCCTTCTATTATTATTACTTAGAAATGATTTTGTTTTTCACAGGAATACTGACTCAAATAATTTTTTATTTTATTTTTGCCGCGAAAACGCGAGTTTTTTCTTCCAAAAACCTTTTTTTTTTAAAGTGCGTTCAATTTTACTATTTATTTACATGGAATGCTATTTCTATCAACCCCTCCATTGTTAATGGGCGTTTGTATACAATAGTTACGTAAGCGTTTTCTAAAGGGGAGATAGGGGCAAAATGGACACGGGTTACAAATGTGTGTGCAATAAAACATAATAAATTATTTTATTATTCAAATATAGACTCACGCTTACCGTTTTTAGTTCGTATGCGTTTGACAGTGAATGTATGAAGGTTGCAACTTTCGCCCTAAATAAATCCGAGCAGTTGTTTTTTTTATGATTGCTTGTTTTTTTTTTCTAGTTTTTGGTCACACCCTCGTGGCATGGCTCAAACTATAGAATACTATAAAATATAGCTGTGATTAAAAAAAAAACATAATTAAGTAAAATAAAGTGTTACCTAGTACTTAACTGGGTTGTGGAGGTCAGATAGGCAGTCACTCCATGTAAAATACTGGTATTCAGCTGCATCCGGATAGACTGGAAGCCGACCCCAATATAGTTGGGAAAAGGCAGGCAGATGATGAATTGATCGCTGAGGAATACATGCTTTGATGGAATGTCTCCGGCCAAGAGTGCAAAAATGATACACATTTAAGTACCTACGCAAGTCCTTCGTCATTGCCTTGATAATGATAGATATTTAATTATCATTAGAACAAGAGTGTTCAAGGCTTCGTACGTTTAGTGAAAATAAATTGTCGATTCGAAACAATCTTTCTTTTAGGTACATTTATTGTAGGTAAGAATGCAGGAGTTTTTTACGCAAACGGACTTAGGGCAAGATGCTGAAGAACGTTTAGAGGAGAGGCAAATGGACTCATATTCCTTCAGTTTTTAAATAAATTTAGTATCTTCCTATTTCATTACTTAGATAACTAAAAAATAACAATTTAAAAATGAAAATCCATATTTTCTGTAAGAATCTCAACCAGAAGTATCCGACGGGAAACTTCAGTCGATTGACTCTGGCTGATTCAACACTTAGATTTCTATTAAATAAAATACATAGTTTCTGTAAATGAATATATATTTATACAAAACATCACTGACGTATTATAAATAATACTTTAACAATGCAACATGAACCATAAACTCAGCAAATAGGCCCAAATCGTGTGAATAATTCATTATATCGGCCATTCTACTTGCATGACATCACTATGCAGAGAGCACAAACCTACTACATGATAATCAACCTTATGCGCTTTTAATAAAGCTGATTATAAATCGATTAATGGTCAAAAGTAATTTCTTAAGTCGCCTTTCCGTTTAAATCTGAAAAAAATGCGTTCGTTTTCTCGCTCCAACTTGTGCCTAATCCCCGTAAGTAAGAAAGAGACACACGTACATTTGTTGAGCTAACCCGTCTCGTAGAGAGGATATTGGGGTCATGGAACGTGTTTGAATTTCGAAACACGTTCCATCCAATACCGTGCGTTGTTATTCACTGTTTTATCATTGGTTAGGCGGCCTCCGTACCACAATGTTCAGCGTATAATAAAATCGATACGAATTTGTAGGTAGATATCGTTTCTCTGTCGTTTAACAGCGTCGCTTCGAGTTTTGTGGTAGTCAAGCTATACACTGTGACCGTATCTTTTATGTTATTCGTGCAGCCATTTCGTTTCGAAAGATGTCCGGAGTGACTTTAATCGTGACGTTTTGATACGTTTTCTATAGTTTTTTGACGTTTAAGAAGACACCATTGCTGTGGATCTGTGACGGTAAGTCGTTTGCACCTTATTTCATAAAGATATTCATGTAAAATTGTGTTTCAACCGAGATTTTGGAGGGAAAACGTCAAAAATTCCAATTTTAGTACCAGAACTGTGTTGTAACACTGAAATAACTTCGAAATTCGTGCGTGACGTCACGGCCATTTGAAATTCGTATTCAATTACTGATTTCGTTCGTTTTTTAATCGATTTGGTTTTAGTAAATCGTGTTTTTTTTAAAGATAAATTGTTTTTATTTAAATTTTATTTGAAAAATCGATTTTTGACGTTTTATTTTTGTTTGTTTACATATATTTTTGTATAGATATAGTGACTAACATGTATTTTTAGTATGTAATATGGCTTCAAATGACAATTTGCGCTGAGATATCAATAACATGGTTTCTTATTTCTTCCCAGTAAAGACTATAATGCTGTTACTGCATATTTTGATTGGATATTATGTTCTGTCTCTTTCTAGCAGTGTTTATTGTTGTGTTTGCGTCTCTTTCTAGCTCATGCGACTTATTTATAGAGAACGCGGCTTGTATGCCGTTCCCCTGTGGCGCCCTACATTTGCGATAGTGTTGTAATTTTGACGTGTTGTTTTATCGATATAATTTATTGCTATCGATAACTTTGTTATTTTTATGTGGGTCGTGCGATTTTTTGTTGTTATTTAATTGCGTCTTGTTTCTTCTTGCGTTTTATTTAATAAATGCATAAGCCTACAAACCTAATATGGAGATACTCACCTCTACTTAAAGTTAGATTGATAATTCAAGTTTTCCTTGTGAATATTTTACCCTGTGTTGGAGAATTGTAGACCACAATCCACATAATATGTTTTTTTCTGGGGTACCTACTTGTCACTCGTTGTAAGACATATTTTTCGAAGCTACCTGAGTAGTAAGAGGCAAAAACTAAGGCATTTACCATACATTACACCTCGATTTAGCTTCTCTAGCTACCGTAATGAAGTATCGTATGTGTAATATTCCATTTTGTCTTTGCTAAGCCTGTGTTAAAAAAAAACACCTCCACTCTTACCGTGGGTATAAAATGCAATTATTGAAGGAGGGTCATAAGCATCATTTTGTGCACAAGTAAGATCTTACTGCGTTTACCCATGTACTCTCAGAGTCAGGTTGTCACGCAAAATCTGTGACAGACCGCGGACCATTTTCAATTTGGTAATGCTTTATAGATCAAGAGTGATCCAGGTTTAATTTTTCCTTATAGGTAAATATTAATATTAATTTTCTACTTTACTACTAGCCAATGTGATAGTGATCATGAAACAGTCAGTTTTCATGTATTCCAGATTTTGTTTCTATCTATCTTTCAGAATACACAATTTTTCCCAGATTAATCGTCATCATCTATAGTCATACTTTTAAGCTCCTTAGGTTAATTATTTATTTAAACCTGACCAACTCACTACTCATTTCTAGCACCATCTTATTTCATTCTGGTTCCATCCATGTTCGTCTCGATTTTCCTGCAGTCACAGTCATTAAACTTATCAATCCTACCCTCTTATCAAAAAATCAAGATCATATCGTCGACCGTAGGTTCAATTGAGGTAAGGGACATAATACGATTTTTCAGGAGAGGCCGACAAAGTTTTTTTTCGGACTAAATCGCCTATAACTTTTTTGTTATTAACCTTTTTCGGATCTGATTTCACACATAATCTTGTATTTTAGTGCTCTATCTACCTGTGTAACATTTATTTAAATAAGTTAGCTATTTAAGAAAATAGACGTCCCTTACACCAACGTATTTTGTTAGTAATGTCCCTTACCTTAAATTGATCTCTACGTTGGATCCAATCCAATGAAAAAAATAGTGTAAAGGTCTTGTTGAAAAAATGTGTGAAGAATAATTCGTTGATTGGGAAGACCCTTACCTTATTTGAAGTGGATTGGCGGCGGTAATTACACCATTTCAAGTTGCTATATTGCATAGTTTTTCAGATACATTGTTATTATGGGGCTGATTCGAAATTCGAATCCAAAAATCATTAGGGTAAGGGACATTTTTTTTAAGCTAGAATTTTTTCATATACACCATTCGAAAGAGCGCAAAATTCTGAACAAAACTGTATACTCAACTCATTTTGGGTATTTTGTCCCTTACCTTAATTGAACCTACGGTCGACGATATTTAGCAAACAGGAAACAAAAATTACAATATTCTGAGGCTAGTTAAAAACTTCAATTTTCGAAAATAATAATAATTTTTATCGACATACACCACATCACTATCTGAGACAAAAAAAAATAAAATGTCTGCCGCCATCCGCTGCGTAGGGATTATTATTACTCCCATCCCTTATATACATAATAAACCTTATTTACTAAGTACTAAAGTCCATATTCTATTGGTGTACATGAATACCTTTGTCGATGAAGGGATTTTGATATGTCATTGAAATTTGGACTTTGTGTGGATGGGGTACGGTTTAAAATGTCAAAAAGGGTTTGATAATAAAAGCAAATAGTTGGGTTCTATTGAAATATCTCTGTTGATTTACGAGGGGCTAAAGATGGTGGGTAAGGAAAGCTTATTTCGATGTTTTTATCCACATTGTGATACTGTCTGTGTGTGCGCCTTTCTCCGAAATAGCCGGACTGCTTTCGGTGATGTCGTTAACTAGGTAACACTTCATTGTGTGTTTTATTACTTCGTCTTAATGACTTTTTGTTTTGTGTTCCAAAAGATGTTGTTAAAGTGAGGTGACTGGTTTTTTTTGTTATTGTTTCCACGTATTTTGTAAACTGCGTTGTCTGATTAGTCTAGTCTAGTGGTTGCAAGGACGTTTGCCAAACGTGAGGCCCTGGGTTTGATGTCCAGATCAAACACCGTGTTTTTAGAAGTTTCTAAGTATACTTAAGCAAAAAGTGATTCAGTTTCGTATTTTGCCCGAAATGACGTTTGGTGTTGGGTCGTCGTTAGTCAAATATATTAGGGTTCCGTACCAAAATGGTAAAACGGAACCTCTGTCTGTCACAGCTGGATATCTCAAGAACTACTAATGCTATAAACTTGAAATTTGGAATATTTTTAGATGACGTTTGCCCAACGATTTTGCAAATAAGAAAGAATTGTTTTTGCTACATTGACTGAAAGGATGCCTGAAAAATTCGAAGTGGGGCTACTAGGGCATGTATGTAGGGGGGTATCATATGAAAGAGCGCAGTTTGCACTTTCTCAAATTTTTTTTCTTTTTTTTTAGGTCGCATAGTTTTCGACATTTGATGAAAAATGTAAAAAAAAAAATACCGTTCCCCCCATATCTCCGAAGTTTGCAAAGAGAAAAATCAGAAATAATTCTATGTTTTCTATGTGATAGAAGTTTACGTAAAGATTACAGGAAAAATCTCTAAATAGCACACTTTTTCAGAAACCATCATCAAAAGTTACACTAGTTCCACTATCGGTCAAGAGACGGCGCTTACCTAAAATTCCAATATTCTACACCGCAGTGCGCAGTATTAAAATTCTCTAACAAATAGGTATAGGCCTCGACGATGAAAATTTAAAAACATGATGATACGGAACCCTCGGTGCGCGAGTCAGACTCGCTCTTGCCCGGTTTTTTTTTTTACTACCGGTTTCACCCGCTGAAATCTCGATCCCGTCGGAATATCGGTATAAAAAGTATCCTATGTGTTAATCCTAGTTATAAACTATCTGTGTGCCAAATTTCATCCAAATCAGTTTAGTAGTTTTTGCGTGAAAGAGTAACAAACATCCATACATCCTTACAAACTTTCGCGATTATAATATTAGTAGGATAGTACGAGGAGATAGGTTCCACCAAGACTGGAAGGAGGACGCGCAGGCTCGCGAGAGATGGAAGGAGTGGAGGGAGGCCTTTGCCCAGGAGTGGGACAGCGCAGGCTAATTAAAAAAAAAAAAAAAAAAGTACGAGGAGGTGCCCGTGGCTAAATAATAACAGCCGCACAGGTCGATCGATCAGGTTAAGCTACGCTTGCCTCGGTTAGTCTGTGGAAGGGTGACCATCTTTACATACCGGGTGACCCATCCGTGCCTCGGAAAACACAGCCGCCAGCACATCAAGCTACCCGAAACTGTCAAATTTTCGCAATCAACTATGAACCTTATGGTTTAGCAATAAAGTTGGAAATCTATTAAAGAAATTTGACAGATTGTGGTAACTTGATGTGCTGGCGTCTGTACCGTTGATCCCGGCTGTCATTCGTGGATCTTTGACAGTCGTTACGGGTCTGACAACCAGTCTTACCAAGGGGTGTCGTATTACCCAGTAACTGGGTTGTGGAGGTCAGATAGGCAGTCGCTTCATGTAAAATGGGTACTGGTATTCAGCTGCGTCCGGTGAGACTGGAAGCCGACCCCAACATAGTTGGGAAAACGCTCGGCAGATTGATTTGGCTTCTCTATTAGTCATCATGTCGATAGTCACCCCCTTTCTAGACATATCTTCTTCTTTATCCGTATACGTCATAATTTAGGTGGACTCATTCGAATCTAACAAAACATATCTACAACGTCATTCATAAAGAACAAGATGAGAGACAATTTTACAATAATATCCACGTAAAAAAAGACAATTAAAACAGGATCACAAGGGTCATCCAAAAAAAAAACACCCTTGTATTCCCAACTTAAAATTGCCCTCGACTGACTGCGTCCCATTGATCCAGTTTTTTTTTTTATATAAAAAAACGCTTCATCCCTTGCCACCTGCGTTTAAATTCTGTATTAAACATCAAAATAATGCTTTCGGCGTATTTTATTCGCAACGAAGCCCTTCGTGTTTGTCAAAAACTGGATAAATATTGCATCCCCTCTGTCCGTTGTAGAATCTCAGGGGAACAAAAATCACCACCCTGCACTGGGCAGATTAGCGAGTACGGTCAACCCTAGCCCTAGCAGGTTTATTCTATAAAAATGTCACCGTGGAAAGTTAGGTGCATTGAGCTTGAAGTGACCTCTCTCATAATAGTGTATCGGTAGTAGTAATATTTGTAAATATGTCATTCCTTTTATTGTATAGTAATTTTATTCTAGGTGCATCGTGTTCACATAATTTGTAAAACATTTTTCTCCTTAAGAAACTACCTTTCGGAAGGGGCGACTAGAAATCAATTCTATGTTTTTGTAATTTTTGAAGTTCAAAATTTCAGACGTCCCTTTATCGTGCCTATTTGAAATACATGATTTGACTTTGTCTATCCCTCCATCACGTGGAATGACAGCTCACTTCACATAAGTTATCACGGTGAGATTTTTACAGAATAGCCCAGCTGGACTGTTATTGCACAACCGCCCTTATTGCTACGACATAAAGTCGCTTTTGACGTCATTTGTTACCGTCGACGTGTGATAGACGGTACAATACAATGTTGTTAGTTATTATCGATAGTGGAAGGGTTGCCTGTGGTCTATAATTGCCCGGAAGCCATACGGTTTCATTTTGCACGCGATTTTTTTTTGTTATTGGAAATAATCAATAAAGAAATTGTTAAACACATTGTTAAAGTTAGATAGAAAAATATATTGATTGATGGCATATTTATTACACTAAAACACAAAAAACATTGTTTAAAAAGTGTGCCATTTTGTCCCCGGTCTCCCCTATCGATTTTGTCTTCGTTGCGAAAGGGGTGAAGTGGAAATGAGGGGGCGAGGGGAGTCACATTTGTAATATTTGGATGCTGGTTAATTGGGTTATAATGAAACCCGGTCAAAATAATCAGAATATCTCATCTACCTACTAGTTTTTAATTACGTTTTACGTAAGCAAATAGCTATAGTTCGACTTTTAATTCGCTGCAATAAAATGACACTTCTTAAAAACTAATTTCGGACTGAGTTTAGAGATATGCATGTCAAATAAGACAGGGCGCTATGGCGCTCATTAGGGGAGGCCTATGTCCAGCAGTGGACTGCTATAGGCTGATGATGATGATGATGTCAAATAAGTAAGTTTCGTTTGTTACACTACATAATCTGTACTAGAAAAACAAGATTTGGTTGATGCCCGGGAAAAAACAAAAAGACGCCAATATTAAGACATAAGCTGTAATTTTACTGCAGCTAATTAAAAGTCCGACTATAGTTGCTATTAAAAACAAAAATTTAAGAACCCGAATATTTATCAGAATCAGAATCAGAACTTTATTTGCTATGAATGTAGGTACAGTCACGAGCATAAGTATGTATACACTTGGCTTTATTCAAAGACGATTTTCTCGTTCAGTTTTGAATGAAATTTTATGTTATTACGAAGAAAGTATTTTCGAACCCATAGGTTTGTGTAAAGTGTCGTATTTCAACGTTGCATTCGTTATTTCACAAAAAAATCGCAATTGAAAGTTGCCAAGTGTTGACATATTAGTGCTCGTGACTGTACAGGGTATAAGATGAAGGTATGATGATGAGGTGATGATGATGATGATGATGAGGTGATGATGATGATGATGATGATGAGGTGATGATGATGATGATGATGATGAGGTGATGATGATGATGATGATGAGGTGATGATGATGATGATGATGATGAGGTGATGATGATGATGATGATGATGAGGTGATGATGATGATGATGATGAGGTGATGATGATGATGATGATGATGAGGTGATGATGATGATGAGGTGATGATGATGATGATGATGAGGTGATGATGATGATGATGATGATGAGATGATGATGATGATGAGGTGATGATGATGATGATGATGGTGTGTTGGTGTTATTTCACTTGATTTCACGAGGATTGGGATAAAAAGTTGTTTTTTTTTCTGTTACCCATTTCTTATGCTATGTTCACATGCACGCCGTGCAGCCCGGCGGGCTGCCTGGCGGGCTGCGCGGCATGCAGCCCGCCCCAGGTCGGCGAAAATTCAAGCTGTTCACACGCACGCCGTCGTGTCAGTCAGCACGCCCGGTTCGCGGCATTCACGTTCACAGGCGCGTTTACGGGCTCGGGCGTACTGTTTACACGCTCGTGAATCTGAATGTGCACGTTGAATGTCGAGTTGAACGCGCGCGTGTGAACGTAGCATAAAACGGTTGGATACCTATTTTAATTCAGCGAAACGTGACGGAGCCTCGTGTCACGTTGGTTTCACTCTTAACGTTGAACGTTCATAGGAAACTTTTTTTCCTGTTATCAAAATCATCATTATTTCAGCCGAAAGACGTCCACTGCTGGACGTAAGCCTCCCCAAGGACCCCCAGTTCGGCCGGCACCCTATGTGCGTAACTACCTATCAATAATGAACCTGAATAACTTTGAAGGATGTTGCTAATCCATTGCTTTATGTGTTCGAAAATTGTGTATGCAAATAACGTAAATAACGCAATGAATGTTGTCGAACTGTCAAAATAAAAGCCATTAGATTGCTACTGTTAGTGTGTTACGCAGTGCCGGGTGAAGACTACTTGATGCCCTAAGCAATCCACGTCTGTAGGCCCTCCTATCCACTAGTCGCCTCGTATTTTTCCAAAACTTCGACGAGCGATTTGTAAAGATTAGCGCACATCGCTAGAGTGACTTTTGGGTCTTGTAACTTGCTGATAAACAGCCTTGCCATTCATGTGCTAGCAAATACTGTTTCGGTGCTGTTTCTGCCTTATGGTGCCCCCCGAGACGTGATGCCCTAAGCAATTGCTTAATTTGCTTATAGGCTGATCCAGCAATGGTCTTACGCCATAACCCCGCGCGCCACGAATTCTATTCCGACAAATTAGCATCCACGCGTGTTGTTAAAGGGAAAATAAATTAACAAGCATAGTTTTATCTAGCCTAGCGTCGAACCCTGAGAAGCTATAGGTATTAGGCTATCAAAACCTACCTAGTCGTGGGCTATTATTTGATTTGATTATCCTGGACTTAGCGTTTGTCCTTTATAACATCTGCCTAGCCTTTTTCCAACTATGTTGGGGTCGGCTTCCAGTATAACCGGATGCAGCTGAATACCCGTATTTTACATGGAGCGACTACCTGTCTGACCTCCACAACCCAGTTACTGGGTAACACGATACCCCTTGGTAAGACTGGTTGTCAGACTTTCGGGCTTCTGACGGCCCGTAACGACTGTCAAAGATCCACGAATGACAGCTTATGACAGCTTTCCGAGGCACGGAGGGGGTCTTGGTATGTAAAGATCACCCATCCACGGGCAAACCGCGGGAAGCGTAGCTTAACCTGATCGATCGACCCGTGCAGCTGTTATTACTTAGCCACAAGCCCCTCCAAAACTGGCCAACATGTCCAGACCTTATTCGTCATGTCGATTCGCGTCCATTGCCCTACATGTAGAAATATCAATTAAGGAAAACCAACCTTGAATAGGTAACTACACAAATTAATAGTGGCTACATCATATGTTTTTATTTGTTATCAGATGCAACAGCCAATGAATCAGCCAGAACCCATAGGGTAAGTTCTAAAATATTATAATTAATATAAGTTATTATTGCAGCAATACGATTTCAACACGACGATGAAGGAAAACATAGTAAGGAAACCGGCTTGTCCAAGAACCAAGGACATTTAAATAGAACCAGCAAATCGAAGATCTTTACGTTATATAAAATTCAAAGTCCTGACCGACTGATATATCAATGCACAGCCTCCAAATTTCATGTCTCTAGGACCAGCGGTTTATCCGCTGGTCCTAGAGACATGAAATTTGGAGGGTGTGGTATTTGTGAATAGTAGGTAGTAGGTAACCAGTAGTAACCACTAAGAGAAGGTGAATGGGGGGAGGGTGAATATTCACGCGGACGAAGTCGCGGGCAGAAGCTAGTAGGTATATTAATTATGTGACATCAAATTATATACCAACGCGAGTTGGATTACGACTCTCTCCCTCGTATAGAGAGGAGGCCTGAGTCCCAGCAGTGGGAACGTTACACGCTGAATATAACAATACAACATAATGGTCGCGTGAATCCGCTGGATGCAATTTTTCGTCGTTGTTACGGCAATTAGGTATTGAAGGAGACGTATGTCCAGCAGTGGACGTCCTTCTGAATGATGAGGATGATAATGAAGTACGATGTGCAAGGATTGGTGATCCCAGCATGTTCTGAAAGCAGGACGCTGTTGGCAATTCTCTTGACGTAGCTCCTTAGTCATCATTTAAGACACCCCCTGGTAGCGAGTGGGTGTAGCAAGTTCTTTCTCGAGAACTGCAACATGATTGAAAAGTATCTGCTCATTGAACCTCCTGGTTAGTTTATTTTTGATGCAGGCCTTTGCCCAGCTGTGGTCTTTGGGCTGAATGGTGATGATGACCTTGAAGTAGGTACCATGTGGCAAGAGGAAACTGCTACTGCCCATAATCTTGACTTAACCCCTTAAGCGTCTTTTTAGACATGCCTGGTGGAGAGTCCATTTCTCAGGAACTACACTATAACAATTTCTTTCCTACACATATTATAACCCCACTTTCTAGCTGACCAAGACCTTTATCCTTTAAAGTTTGCTGTCTCAACAAAACACATGATGATATTTTTGTCTGCAGGGGCCAGCAAGCGGTGCAACAGCAGATGGTACTATGTCCAGTACGATTTGTGTACGAGACGCAGGTGTTGGTACAACCTGGTGAGTGTTGTTTACACAATGGTTTATGGTCTGCCAGTTCTTTGATAGACTCAGTTCTGTTTTCTTATGTATGTTGTTTGAGAGATGGATTAGTGATGATAACAGTACCTGTCTAGCTTTTATCTCGTTGCGATGGGCTGCATATCAGTACTTTGCGTGAAACTATTATCAGATCAACGCAAATGCCTAATCCTGAGGCTTTTGAGAAGCTGTCATATCCAATGATTCGTTGGTTTAGCATGTTCCAAAATAAAATATGAAGTTCATATTCTAAAAAAATATTAAAATGTACGGTCAGTAAATAGTAATAAATTGTTCCAGGAGATCAGATCCAGCCAAACCAGACCTTCTTCATAAACCCTCAAAATCCACCACCATGGATGCAGAACCGGCCTCAACCCAACCCAGTGGTCTACGTGCAGCAACTGCCCAACAATATGATACAGCCAGTCCAACAGCAAATGGACCAGAACCAACTGTACCTTCAACAAAACTTCGCCAACTTCCAACTCCAACAACACATGTTGGCGCAAAACCACCAAGACATGAGATCAATGCAACTCGCCAACATTGTGCCAAACATGGTTCAGAATGTACAGCAAAGCATACAGAGCAACGAACGAAACATCAACCAGAATCCTAATACAGGACAAATTCAATCAAATGCCCAGAATATAATGCAAAATCAAATGACTGTCGCGAGACAGGTCCCTAATCAGGGCAATCAAAATGTTGATGTCCAAAGACAAGTCCAGTTCATGAACGTGAGGCCACAGATGAGCCAACAAATGAACATGACGAGGCCTGTAATGTCTCTGAACCAACTACAGAATATGCAAGCGATGACCAACATGCAGAATCTACAAATACAACAAGCCAATGCAGGACAAACGTTTGTGCAGAATATTGGACAACGAATGCCTCAAAATGTGAATGCTGTACGGCCTCAGATTATGCCCAACAATGCGATGAACGTACAGAACGTTAATAATATTAACAAACCAACCAACCAACCTCCTCAAGAAGCTATGAACAATACAGTTGGGTCTCCCGTGCCAAATGTAAGGAACTTTGCACAAAATTATAACTGCCGTCCGATACAACCGAGAAGACGATTCGTTGAAAATAATGCTAATAATGTACCAAAAATGCAACAGCAAAATGCTCCTGTGCAACAGCCAAAAATACAACAACAAAACGTCCCCCAAATCGTACAACAGCAACAACATATACCAGTCCAAACTCCACCAACACAGCAACCACACCAATATAACCAGGAGAGAGTAAACAGCCATCAAATCGCAACAAACACAGCTACTAACACAAACTATTTAAATAATCCGAATATTAGTCGAAAACGAAAGAGTGAATCTCCAGATGAAATCCAAAAGAAAATGGCTGTGCCTCCAGCGTCGCAACCAATTTACAAAAATCTTCAACAGGGTATAATTATCACTAAGCTATCTAATGAAATAGGTACTAATACAAGTCCTGTGCACAAACCTAAGTTAAACGCTAATAACCCTAGCAACCAAGCAGTCCAAATGAATCAGAGCATGCCAATGATTATAGTAGAAAACGCAGAGCAAAGCAAACAAGATGTAAATCAAATTAAAACTGAAACTAGAACTGTGATAACGCCTGCACCTAGTGAAAGCGATAAGCTGATTCGGAACACAGTGTACACTCAAGCTCGAGGAAGACTATTACAGGATAAAATAAGTGATAATATGCCGCAACAGGTTATAGAAAATAAACCACCTGAGAGTATTCAAAATACGACTGAAACTAAGACTTATATTGAGCCACAGACTGATAACGATACAGCGATGACTGAAGTACCCACTGATAAGGTTATAACGGTCACCATTCAATCAGAAAAGGGAGCGACAGTGACTAAAGCGCAGGCTGAAACAATTGAAAGTAGGATAATACAGATACTTGAAAGTATTCCTAAGAATAAAAATACGCAGACGCCAGAAAATAAACCTAGAGAAGTTAAGAAAGGAGAAGTTAAGAAAGTAGAAGTTAATAAAGAAATTAAAGTTGAAGGTGTTAAAAGCAATGAAAACGATGACAACAATGCTAGTAAAGCAATTCCAATAGTAGCAACAGCAAAGAGTGAACCTAAAAGTGAACCACAGGAGGAGAAAATAGAAATAAAAGAGCAAAAATCTGAAGTCAAAGTTGAACAATTAGCAGCTACTGACAAAGTTGTTACAAAGCAGGACATATTGACACATGTAGTTGATGGATATGTTATTCAAGAATCAAATTTTGCTTTCCCAGTAAGTACAAAAATGCATCTTTGTACAGGTTTTTGTTAACTTGCCTTGTTAGTTAGTATGTATGGGTCAAATCTTACAAGCTGAATTAAAACCACTTCCTACAAGAAGTGGTTCGAAGTGGTTGCCTACGGAGTTGAAATTATAACTAATATGACTTGACCTATTACCCAATTCCGGCTTGACGTCGACTTCTGGGACACCCTGTATATATACTCATAATAAAACTGAAGAGTTTGTTTGTTTGTTTAAACGCACTAATCTCTGGAACCACCAGTCGGATTGGAAAAATTATATTTGCATTTAATAGCCCAATCTTTGAGGAAGGCTATAGGCTATTTAATATCATACTAGGACTTAGAGCTGGACAAAAAGAAAAAAAAAGAAAGAACGATAAGCTAAAACGGAGTAATTGTGCGGGCAAGAGATACGATGCGACGCAGGGGACACGAGACACGAGAAATTTTGCGAACTAAGTCGCGGGTACGAAGCTAGTGACTTATAACCATCCAACAACATCCTTAATTCATAATATTTTTAATTCATTACAGATCAGAAAACCACTAATAGAAAAAACACTACAGGCGAACCCGAAAGCAGAAGCGGAATCAATGGACGCTCTAAAAGAATGCATGAAGGAAGAAATGA
This sequence comes from Oligia strigilis, assembly GCA_951800025.1. Classification (NCBI taxonomy): domain Eukaryota; kingdom Metazoa; phylum Arthropoda; class Insecta; order Lepidoptera; family Noctuidae; genus Oligia; species Oligia strigilis. Next base: position 8,693,087 of record OX637567.1, read on the forward strand.
AGAACACAGGAGTAGATGTACAGCTGCTGCCTTTCCATTATCTGCTTCTGCATTGCGAGAAGAAGAAGGAAGAAGAAGAGATGGCGGGTAGTAAAACGCTGAATCCGTTTACTGATTTACTGCATACTACTGTGAAATCTTGGACGGTAAGACACTTATTTTAAGGTGAATGCCCAGTTGTGGCCCGCGAAATTAAATTTTTCTTACGTTTTTTGCAATTTTCAGGTCAGTGTTAGGTTGTATCTTAGTCAAAATATGATTCGCGACTATAATAGATATATATTAGAATAATTAATATATCTCTTTAAGTTAGAATTGTTCCATAAGCACTTTTCCATAAGAGGTTCCTATGGAACAAATCTAACTAAAGATTAACCTTTTGACCGCCATAGACGTGTATAGACGTCAAACCAAAATGTGCCCAGCACGCCACGGTTCGACTACATGACAGATTTTGACGCCGAGGGCACGTTTTTGATTTTTTGACGTGTGGCGGTCAATAGGTTAATGATTCTAATGAAATGGCCGTGATTAACGAGTTGCAGGTCGTAGGAGTTGTAGGTCAGGCGTTTTACTTTTTGTAAAGTATTTCATCACCACTGCTCTCAAAACGGTGAATGAAAACATCGCGAGGAAACCGGCATGCCCTAGAATAAAAAAAAATAAGATATTTGACATCTACCAACCCGCACTGGACCCGCGTGATGAATTACGGCCCACTTCCTCTCACCGAGAGGAGGCATGTGTCCCAGCAGTAGGAAATTATAGGTTTCAAGTTTATTTTGTATCTATTTTACCTGATTCTGAACATGTCTTTCCCAAATCCACAGGTTGAGGATCTATCAAACCATCTGCTAAAATACGACTGGAATGAAACAGTGTCAGTCTTCCAAGACCACGAAATAGATGGGGAGTCCCTATTCCTGGTCTCGAAGCCACAACTCGTAAACATAGGAGTCACAGAGGAAAATGCCGAAGCCATCTGTGCATTCGTCAGGAGCTGATCAGAGTTAGGACGGGAGGACCCGATCCTTATAGACTATGATAGTGAAATTAAATCAAATATCATTCAAGTGTCATCCTCGAATCGGTCCTCCAGAAATCGGTTATGCAATAATCGGTCCTATTACAATCGGTATACCAGACAGCCCATAGACTCGTATTTAAGTTTTTGCAATTGTGTGTCCGTTAATCGATCCTATTACAATCGTTTCTCTGTTAATCGAAGCAGTCTAAGGCTCAAAGACCGTAGACAAATGCCTATAAGAAGAGCTGTAATCCAGCGTTCTAGTAGGCGCCCAATGTATCCAAGAGCTCAAATAAATACTACACCACAAAGAATAACGAATGATATAATAAAAATTGAACTTGAACGCACTACTGAAGCTGGTGTGAGAAACATAAGGAAGCCCACGCTGAAATGTAACTGCAGTCTAACACTAAACAAATTACTAAAACACGGAAACTGCAGTAATCAAGATACTAAAAAAGAAATAGATATAAAAAATACTCCTGATGAAGCTAAACGAATTAGCTTTGGAATAGAAAATGATGGAGAGGAACCTGAAATCCCGGAATACGATTCACTTAAACAAATGTCTGATATCAATGTTAAATACGACATTATGGCTCCTGAAATCAATCAAGAAAAACTTGAAATAGATCTTGAAGATATGTTTGAAAATGTCGTGCCTGAGTTTGAAGCTCCTGGAAACTATTCAAGTTATTTTGGAGGGGAGATCGAAAACCCTGTAAATAAGTCTGAAATTGATGAAGAGACTGAACAAAAGTTGCAAGGTAATGACGAATTTAAAGTTGGTTATGATAATGAGCAAACCATTGCGCATGCTCAAATGCTACAAGCAAATGATGAAAATGCTCAAATACTACAACCAAATGAAGAAGCTGATGTATCAAAACCGAATGACAATTTAAAGATTGAAATCTTAGAAAATATTGTTATTCAACATGCAACTAAAAGTCATTCTGAAATATTAAAAACTATTAGGGAAATAATTGTTTTAAAAAAAGGAAACACTTCTTCAATGGTTGCCAGTATAGACGATGTTACTGCTCAAGAAGTATTTGTTCATAATAGTAATGTTAATGAACAAATCAATGATGGGAAAGCTAGAGTATTACAAGCAAATAATGAAATTGTTTTAAAACAAACGAATAGCAATGTCGAAGGAATACACAATATTGATCCTAAAAACAACGAGCCTACGATTAAAAATACATCAACTAGAAGTAAAGAAACAGAAATAACAGACAAATCTCCCAACGAAAATACTAAAAAAGCACCACAATTTGATAATTTCAAAGTGCCGAAGGAAGTAACTCACTCGAAGAAGAGAAGAGTAAAGAAACAGCAACCACGATTCGTTTTAACTCATGTCGTGGGCGGACATATTATTCAGGAATCGAATTTCGCTTTTCCGGTGAGTACAAAATGTATAACACTTTGGTTTGGACTTAACTAACCCTTTGTTTAGGAAGTTGAAGTTGTTATAGCATAGCTCGATTGATCAGGTTATACTACGCCTAACTACGGCCTGCCTGCAGCACCATCAACTAGCGGTCGGCGAGCCGTAAGCGCGGCGTCGCCTAGCCGTAGCCGAGTCGACGTATCGGAGCTTCTGATCCGCTTTATTTACGTGCTTACGTTAGGTTGACGCCTGGTTGACGCTGAGGCGAAAGGCGATACAGTTACGATCTCTTTCCGGGTTGATATGTGTGCTATGGCCTTTAGAACGGACGCGGGCGTCATGAAAATCTGTCATTCTCACCAGTATTTAACATTAAGGTGTCAAAAACGCTTTGTATAAATAAACATTACGGCCGTATGTGACTATCGCCGCTCTTTTAGGAGACCGTAGCTTTACGGACATAACATTAGTTTAAAATCAAATCATTATTCAAATTAGGCTTAGAATCAGCACTTTTCGAACGTCAAAATTACATAAGAACGCCCGCCCTTCACCACTTCCTAGTGCTTTCGCTGGGAAGAAGAAGTGGCGCAACAAACTGCAGCATGACAGCTGTTTGGGGTCCGAATTGAGAATGAAGGACAACACGAGTAGACAATTGTCCATACTACCGATGTTTTTACCCGTTCAAAAAATTTAATTTGACACATGTTGTGACGGCTTACGGATGGGTCCGTATCTTCCTTTATGGACTAGAGAGTAGAGCCCCTAGCCATGCGGCAGGGTCGCATCCGTACATTATTTTAGAGAAACCGAAATTGTCTTTTGACTATTGTGCTGAGATCGGTCTCCGTCAAGTTTCTTTTTATAGGACTTCAGAATCTTCGACCTACCCGAGGATTGTATGCCTCTAGACAGAAATACTAGTTCATCTAAAATCTACACTATATCCCTATTCGGTATACACAATCAGCCTATATTTTTCCACTGCTGGGACACAGGCCTCCTCTTAGAGGGGAGTGCGGGTTGGTAGATGTCACATGTCTTCGAATTTTTGGTTCTCTTTTTTTTTTCCTCACGTTGTTTTGTTTCACCGTTTTGAGAGGAGTGGTGATGAAATAATTTACACAAAGTAAAGGGCCTGACGGGGTTCGAACCTACGACCTACGACTCGCAAATCGAGGCTGTTCCCCTGTTCCCACTGGGACACCACTGCTCCTATCCCTATTCGGTATCCCTGTTAATAAATTGGCCCTGGCCAGACACTCTAGCTATTAGACTCAAGACAGATTTCTTTAACAAAATATTTTATCATTACAGATCAGAGAACCACAAAGTCAAAACAATAAACCTCAGAGCTCCAACACAGAAGTGACAGCTTCACCAATTAAAGTAAAACAAGAAGAGAAGGTTATTGAAGAAGAAAGTGGCACAAAAGAAACTCCACCTCCAACAGAAGTGAAAGAAGACGAGAGAGCTATTCAAAAAGAATGTGTAACAGAAGAACCTACTGTAACAGAAGTGACAGAAGAAGTGGCAGTTGTTAAAGAAGACTGTGTAACAGAAGAACCTGCTCCAATAGAAGTGAAAGAAGATTTAGAAAATGGAGAGTTCAATCCATTCGCGCGGTTACAACAGTCTACTGTCAAATCTTGGACGGTAAGAAATGTTTTTGTAACATTCAAATTTCCAGTATATACTGGCTTTTCCAGTATAAGCGAGCGAAGAAGAGTGATGCTATAATGTGCGTGCGCTCGGAATAAAACGACGTATGTGCCAAAACGAATTTACTCCTTTTTTAACAAAATAAATGAATTAAATTTAAAAAGTACTTTGAGTAAACTTTAATATGATAATTCTCTATGTTTTAAAGTAAATTCCATGGAATAACTCTTAAGAGCGTTTACGCCGTACGGCATTTCATACAAATTTTCAAGCCCTTGTTTTCCGAAATGAATGAACCGATTTTAATGAAACTTCGTATGCATAAGCAGGATACAAAGGTCTAAAAAGTTAGTAGAGAACATTTTCGAAATGTCTTATTTAAAAAAAGATAACTGGAAATCTCTGTTTCTATGAAAAGTTTAAAATCGGTCTAATTTGGCTGTAACACTATTTTTCGAAAATGTTCTCTACTAACTTTTTAGACCTTTGTATCCTGCTTATGCGTATGAAGTTTCATTAAAATTGGTTCATTCATTTCGGAAAACAAGGGCTTGAAAGTTTGTATGAAATGACGTTCGGCGTAAACGCTCTTAAGCGTTACGCCGTGATGTCGAAGAAAGTAAAAAAATAGATATACCTTTGCAATTTTTTTGTATCGAGAAAAATTCTTTGAATCGTGTATTCCTTTTACATGATACTAGACCAAAGAGTCAAAAAACATATACCAAAAAGTTAAATCCATGGGCTATTCCACATACTTAACCGTTTGACTGCCACACGTCAAAAAATCAAAACCATTACCTCGGCGTCAAAGTCTGTCATGTAGTCGAACCGTGGCGTGCTGGGCACATTTTGGTTTGTCATCTACAGGGTTATTTGTAAAACACCAGCAACCTCTTAAGAGGTCATTGTACTCATCATTATGAACAACTTTTACCATGGGACCAAACCTGAAATCGCGAAAAAAAAATCAGCTGTTCCCTACATTTTGACGAGTTATACGAACATAAATGTAGGGAACAGCTGATTTTTTTTTCGCGATTTCAGGTTTGGTCCCATAGTAAAAGTTGTTCATAATGATGAGTACAATGACCTCTTAAGAGGTTGCTGGTGTTTTACAAATAACCCTGTATACATGACTGTGGCGGTCAAAAGGTTATCAAGTTACACGAAATAGAAAAAGTACCACATTTTTTTCAATATACATAATATCACCTTTTAGAAGTACTGATTCTCAGCCTAGTTTGAATGACTTTTGATTTAGATTTTTTTCAAAATTTAACAAACTTTTTTCAATTCATCTACAGGTGGAAGACCTAACAAATCATCTTCTAAAATGCGACTGGGAGGAAACAGCATCACTTCTTCAGGACAATGAGATCGATGGAGCGTCCCTGTTCATGGTTACGAAGACGCAGCTGATGATCATAGGAGTCAACGAGGAGCAGGCCGACATCATCAGTGAGTTTGTTCAGAGTGGATCGTCGAAGGGAAATTGAAGGAAGGTGGAGTTTCGGGTGGTGATATGAAGTTTTTGAAGTGTCAATTGGTGAGGAATTCTAATTATCGGTTATTCAACATTTAGGTTCCTGTTTAAAGGGTCAAATTAAAATAGCCAGCGAAACTCATAGACGTGGTTGGTCATCATCATCATCATTTCAGCCGAAAGACGTCCACTGCTGGACATAGGCCTCCCCCAAGCACCTCCACTTCGACCGGTTCTGTACTTCTCGCTGCTAGGGGCCAAGTGTTTTTTGTGCTTGTCATTCTTGGGGAGGGGGTTTTCCCTGGGGGGGGGGGGGTGATTGGAATCAATATTCTAATGACAATAAAAAAAAAGAATTTATAGATCGATCGCCTGTGTAGTTTCGCTACTCAATTTAATTTGAACTTTTAAATACTAATGCAAAATTAAATGAAGTGAAATGAATGGGCAAAGAAGGTACTAATACTTGCACCCCGGGCGTCGAGACAATGCGTTCCTGTCGGCAATTCTAGTGGCTAATAAAGACCAAATCCGCAAAACACATATTCATTTGCATGAAACTGACAGGTGAACGCAATCTTTCGTCGGCCGCACTGTAACAATAGTTCATCACGGAATACAATAAGACCGACATAACTTGGCGAACCTGAACTTCGCGCAGAAGGCACGCCGGTCGTATTGTATATTATCGAAGAGTGCCAACAAGAAGGGAAATAGAAGAATTTATGCAGGGTTACTTGTTATTAGACGTATATCCGTCAGGAGCTGATAGGGGGGGGGGGGCAAAATGCAACAAATGGAACCCCCCATAATTATGTATGGCCGAAATTCAATAGTTTTCCAGATATTAGTTAAGTAGTTAGTTTTCGTGAAGCATTACTTTTACCTGGCAAAAATAAGTTAATATTTATGAAAGGCTGTCGAATAAGGACTTTATAAATAGACAATTCACAATTTATCTTTTCTACAATATTGATAAATTACTTAGTTGTAAACTCAAGTTGTAACAATTTATGCATTTAACGGGATTCGATTTTCGAGATCCGAGACTAATTTGAACTCTGTGAACTATGTTGTCTATTGTTAATAAAACAAATGCAACCGTTGAACATATGAGAATATAGTTAGGATTTGATTTCTGGGACTCCCAGATAGGACAATTCTATTGTAAATATTAATAGGGCCCCTAGAGCCAATTTCTCTAACGGCCGAATTCTGAAACGCAACTCAATTTTAAGCCGTCATGAGGTCACATACTGTCTTTGTCACTTTGACGTATATTGTAGAGACAGAAATACTTTTAGGCTGGATTTCATAAACAAAGAAAAGTATAGACGGCGGGTAGCGCCATTTCATTTCCACAAGAAAGGGATAAAGTATAGAGTTATTATATGTAACAGAAAAGGATAAAGCTATACTATTTCCGTCTCTCAGTGCGTGCCCGTTTTTTCAAGGCAGCTACATAAGTAGCCAATGTTAGTTAAGTTAGTTTTTTGTCTCGTGTGTGGCCACGCTACCCGATGCTCTATAGCTTTCTTACTCTAAGCTGGATTTAGTGTCACGCTGACGTCTGTCGCGTACCGTCGGTTACGGTAAATGGAGGTGTACAGTCAACAAAACAGATAAAGTATGCAGGATCGTCGGATATAGTTGAAGTTTAGTAAGAAACCGATGGATGTTGTCGACTGAAATTTATATGCATACTTGTCTCTTTTGTTGACTGTACATAGTGTAGCACCGACGGTAAGCGAGCGAAAACCGGTACGCGACCGATGTCAGTACTCCCCGACCCTTGCTCGAGCCAGCCCGCGCCGCTGAGCTTGTAGTTTTAAATTCGTCCCTAAATAATTCCGATCCGGTCTGTCTCTTGCTGCCCTCTCCCAGGGACGCCCTAAGCCGAGGTTCGTACCCCACAGGGGGTGCCCTTAGCGTGTAGTCGCTTAGTTTTTAAGTTTTTTTAAGCCCTGTCTGGAGGCCTTAATTTATTGAGGCATCCACAGGCAAGTCCGGTTAAGCAGACGACAACCTCAAAGGGTGAAATGCGAGATGCTATTTAAAAAAAAAAAAGATCTCAGCATTCTCAGCGCTGACCGTCGACCGACCATTAAATCCAGCCATAAGAACGTCTTGAAGAATATGTGGCGTTTGAATTCAGGAGTACCTAAATGTCAGTTTTCACTTACAGCGAACAAATCGCGAAATAAATGCGTGCTGTTGGATTTTCAACTCTTGGAACTGAGCAGAGCGTTGAAAATCCAGTGTGTATTTTTGTCAGTGAAAACGAGCAAAAATAATCTTAAATTTCGCAAGGGCTATGCTAATAAATATTATGTACAGAATATGATTTTATAAGACCTTCAAATATTTTAATTCAGAATAAGTTTTTAAGAATATAAAATAACTCCGGTTACTTACCTACCTTACCTTGATAAATAATAATTTATACTTACATATTATGTCGCAGATGGATTGTCGAGTCCGCTGTTTTACAAAACCGGTAGAGGTTTTACAAAACAGCTCCGTTATGTAAAACTACTGAACAAACGTTCAGCTGTTTTCCATAATCACTGAATTTGAACACGCAGAATTGCCTAAACGTTACATTTATCAATGCAGCGGGTCAACGATTAGCGGTTTTGTAAAACAGCGTGAAATGAAACGTCAGATTGTAATATTATGCGTATGATAGGTACATTACATGATAATGATACCTTATAAATCTGCTGTTAAATGTCAAACCCGTTGTGACTGGTTGACCAAAATACTAACCACCAATCTAAAAACTTGACTGACTTGACATAAGATTCGACCATGAACAGATTATTAAATTAATATTGAATAGTTTATCAGAAATAGGTGGTTATTTGCGTAACACACTAACAGTACGCAATGAATGTTGTTGAACTGTCAAAATGAAAGCCATTACCATTTTGACAGTTCAACAACATTCATTGCGTTCATGTTGTTGAGCAGACACATTTTTCCAACATAAGAAGCAATGGTACTACAATATCCTTCAAAATGTTTCAGATTATAATTGATAGTGTGTTATGCAATTAGGATGCAGTCTAGGTGTGATAAAATAAGTTTGTACAGGATTTGCAATTACATAATGAGCTCTGCATACAGTGTGTCAACCGCTATTGTATAGAATTTTAATAGTTTTCCATTATTGCATTGTATGGTATCATTATTAACACCTTTATTTATAAACGTTGCTGTCTACTGTAAATTTTTGACGAAGTAACGTTTATAGTTAAACCCCTAAGATTAGAGCCATAAAGATGCAAAGCTCATTTCTTACTATTCATAATCCGGTCACAGTAATTTTACCTGACAGCACCAACCTATACGCAACCTTATTGTAACGAGAATAAGGATCATACCAAATGATTTTGACAGACGTGTCAGCAAACCATTGGATAGTGTTGCAAAATCAGAGTAAACTAACTGAGAAAGGACTATTGATGAGTTTATCTTAAGCTTACGCCGACCGCACAGTGGCGCCCTCATCGTTTGTTCGGTTATTTATTTTATTTTAGAATGAAACTGCAAAAAATAAGCACGTTATGTTGTGCTTCACAAGATTATGCGTTAATATTATTATAAACGGTAGTTTTACATTGTTTAGTTTTATTATAATCACTAAACACAACAATTTATGTGTATAAATTTTTGATGTCTGGTTAATTTTAATATCAATGTAATGTTAACTTTTATTTTTGCACGCCGTAAGGTAGAATGTAGCGGAAACATTGTGTTGCGAATCGAACTCGTTACAGTGCAGCATATCACCTTCTTTCGGAACATTAATTGTATTCTAAATTCTAGTAGGTCTGTCAGGTTTGACATCTGGTTGAATTCACTTTTGGATTTTGCGATTGAATGTGAAAATAAACTGTGGTAACCTACCAGCGCGTTTTAGTTACATTATATTGTAGTCTTGGTTATACATTGTATTCTGTACCATCTCAAACCTGTACCTACATTGTTGGCAAATAAATATTTCTGATTCTGATTCTAAAACGTATGTAATAGTGACCACTATTTTCCGTTTTCTGTTGGGCGCCACTGTAAGTAAGTAAGTAATTATTTATTTTACTAAAAGACAGCATAAGTAACATCAGTGTTAGGTAATTCAATAAGGGATGGGAATGGCTATGACTGTGCGGTCGGCGTTTGGTCGGCGCCCTCATATCTTGTCAGTCAAGATATTTACCTTGGCTCCTACCCATAGAGTAACACAGGCCACCGGCGAACCGGTGGCCTGTTTTTATAATGCAACACTGCTACAAATAGTGTGGGGATTTCTTTAGTCGATTACATAAACAATGATTTACTGAATCGATACTGCCGTATGAGTTTTAGAGGTTTTTAATTAAATTGACTGCAATTTTATTTAACGTATTTCTAAAATTAATATTTCGTTACTAATTTTCTAATTTGAGTCGATTTAATCGTCAAAATCTCAATGTTCTTTTCGTAATGTACGAATTATTGTACAGTTAGTTAATAAATCTTAAGCGATTTACTTATTTATATTGTATTATTTTAATCTCATTGTATTTTTGTATCGACTGTAAATAATAAACGAAATAAAAAAATATTGATACTATTCCAAACTTTTATTTTTGAACACTGTTACAATACAAAAGACAATACATTTTTTTTTACCGAAGCGGTTGTTTCTAATTTTACAAGTTTACCTTGATGTGTCATTATTTCATAAAAAAACACAGTTATAATATCTACATCGTTTTAATAATAAATTAATACGAAACTTGTCACCGCTAGCCATAACACGAAAAAGGACATAACTATGACAGCTGTCGCACAGATACAACTCAACCCCAACTCGGTTCGACGTAAAGAATTGAAAAGTGAGCTTTATAATATCTTTAACAGTCACATTTACAACACACGTCACGTTAACGAAGCAAAGTCGACACTACAGACAACTACAAACGTTAGCTTACATTTCAATTCTTTACTTCGAGTCGAGTCAGTGTGCGACAGCCGTTACAAATACAAACACAAAAACAAATACACACAAAAAATCGACTAAGTAACTACCGGTTGAGGAACAGTCGATCACCGCGGCGCAGCACTAATTTCTCCTGGTCGTCTTCCCCATAAAATTAACGACTTGTTGGAATGGCGCGAATTTGCCTCGCCTTCCCCGTTTTTTTAGGCCTAGTTCCTGCAAAGCATCATCAGATTCTACTACGGAAGAATCCGCATTCTTCGATGCGATGTCTTCGGAGTAATCTTCGCTGTCATTCTTGTCCGTGTCTGAGACTTCTCTAAACTTTCTACTATACTCTATTTTATTTCTAGCTAAACTGGCGTCTCGTCTTTTCATAGTTTCAGGAGAGCCGAATTTCGGATGGTCGGGCGGCTGCTGACACATTAGAGTTTCGTAAAAGTACCTGTCGGCTCGGCCGTCGGCCTTCGGCCTGGGTTTTTGCTCTTCATCAGAACTTTCGTTTGAGGAGTGCAGTTGTGGGGAACCGGGCGCTGACTTCTTGTGCATCCTTTGGCTGGAAATACATTAAAACAAAAACTTCAAACAAGTTGTACAAAGAACCTTTTGGCACTCGAATGGCATAAGAGCGCTGAGCTGTTGAAAAACATGCATTAATCAGTCATAAAAAAAAAAAAAAAACTGTCTATAACGTTCCCACGGGACACAGGCCTCCTCTTAGTAAAAGGGAGTGGGCCGTAATCCACCATGCGGGCCCAGCGCGGGTTGGTAGAATGTCAAATGTCTTCGAATTTTTGGTTCCAGGACATGCCGATTTTCTCACGATATTTTCCTTCACCATTTTGAGAGCAGTGGTGATGAACTAACAATTTACACAGAGTAAAGCACCTATCTGGCTTCAAACCTACGACCTACAACTCGGTAAGTCGCAGTCGTAACCAGTGAGCCACCACTCCTCCGCACGCGTAGCATGAGCACCATAGAAACAAGTTTTGTCGTTGGAAGAGTTGACAAAATGACAGATTATAGGCAGATTTCTAAAGAAATCAACCAACCTATTCCATAATTTGCAGCTTCACGTCGTCGTTCGTTCTACACGTCGTACACGTTGGTATTTTACATGGAGCGACTGCCTATCTGACCTCCACAACCCAGTTACTGGGTAATTCGATACCCCTTGGTAAGACAGGTTGTCAGACTTTTGAGTTTCTGACGACCCGTAACGACTGTCAAAGATCCACGAATGACAGCCGGGACCAACGGCTTATCGTGCTTTCCGAGGCACGGAGGGGTCTTGGTATGTAAAGATGGTGACCCATCCACGGACCAACCGCGGCAAGTGTAGCTTAACCTGGTCGATCGACCCGTGCTGCTGCTGTTAGTGTGTTACGCAATTACCCCGCAGGCAGAGTAGTCTGCTAGGAGACACTGACCTTAGCTAGTGTTGAAAATTTAATATACATATTCTTGACGTGAAAGAGTGCATACATGTAGAACCTAATAAATCATGTAACGTTTATGAGAAACTCTTTGGTGGAAGTTATAGAAGAATTTCAAAGTATTTCACCATCGTTTGATGTCCACGCCAGCTACCATGGTGGGTCGCGGTGATTGCGGCTGGAAGGCACCAGGCGCACCAGCTTCGTCTCCACTCATCGCCTGCTTGAACAGTCATAGATATTAGAACTACTGCTACTGCGCTACCCTGGCGCCTCCTGACACTGCTGCTGGGGTGCAAGGGTTGCGGGGCACCCAGGTGCAGTGTCAGGAGGCGCCAGGGTAGCCCGTGAAATTCAAAATTAATATTTCATGAAATAAATATCAATCAATAGGGTTTTATGAACTTAGAGGAGGGTAGTATATCAATACAACCCTCTAAGTCAATAGCAAGACAAAATATACAACCTGACACTGACCTGCAAATTGCAAAAAACGTAAGAAATAACATATAAAATTGAATTTCGTAGGCAACCTTGGTGCTACTCCCTAAAAATTGTGGACTCCAAAATCAAGTTTTTTTTTGTTGCCAAAAAACAGCCTACGCCCCCAGACGTTTTTTGCACCCCGGTACCCAATATGGTTAAGGCGGCCCTGCTCGTCAGTCAGAAGCCTAAAGGATGCCACCGCTGGACATAGGCATGTCGAATTGTATTCAGGGTCAAATTAAATTAGCTAGCGAAATTCTGCAGATGTAATGGATGTCGATATCTTTAAACACGATAAAATAAAAATATCCATACTGATATATATTACTATTGCAGAGCTGCTGCATCAGACGAAAAGGTAGATGAATAATTATGTTGAACTCCTAATAACTAAATTCCTTACTACATCAGTCTATAATGTTTCCACTGCTGGGACACAGCCTCCTCTCAGTGAGAGGGAGTGGGCCGTAATCCACCATGCGGGCCCAGCGCGGGTTGGTAGAATGTCAAATGTCTTCGAATTTTTGGTTCTAGGACATGCCGATTTTCTCAAGATATTTTCCTTCACCATTTTGAGAGCTGGAAGTGCTTGGGGGAGGCCTATGTCCAGCAGTGGACGTCTTTTTGGCTGAAATGATGATGATGATGATGATGATTTTGAGAGCAGTGGTGATGAAATAACAATTTACACAGAGTGAGCACCTATCTGGCTTCAAAACTACGACCTACAACTCGGTAAGTCGCAGCCGTAACCAGTGAGCCACCACTCCTCTGCACGCGTAGCATGAGCACCATAGAAACAGGTTTTGTCGTTGGAAGAGTTGACAAAATGACAGATTGTATGCAGATTTCTAAAGAAATCAACCAACCTATTCCATAAGTTGCAGCTTACCTTCACGAATTGAAAATAGCAGTGCGTGACCCTGTCGATGTCTGCCCACGCGACGATGTACTTCGCCATTGACAACGGTATCTTGGGCAAGAAGTTGGAATGGAACTTGCCCTGGCAGTAGATTGTGATCACGTCTGTGTCCTTTATCTCGAATATTATTCTGAATATTGTGCCTGGGGATACGTGAATTGATAGAATTATAAAATGATGTATGCGACTTGTTCCTGAGTGGAGACTACACAACACATACATACATAATCAGCCTATAATTCTTACTGCGGGGACAAAGGCCTCCTCGCTATGAAAGGGAGTGGGCCGATCCACCACGCGGGGCCAATGCGGATTGGCAGATGTCACACGTAAATTTTTGGTTCTAGGACATGCCGGTTTCCTCACGATGTTTTCCTTCACTGTTTTGAGAACAGTGGTGATGAAATAATTTACACAAAGTGCCTGCTTGGGGTTCGAACCCACGACCTACAACTCGGTAAGTCGCGGCCGTTACCAATGGGTCACCACTGCTATACTGAGTTGGGACGACGAATTAGTAAATGTGAAGTAAGATGATCTTCGCCCTTACGCACAACCACCTTTAGCAATGGTGAGCGTAGTCAAGGATCGAGTTAAATGGCGTGCGAGTGGAGAGGCCTTTGTCCAGCAATGGACTGCTGAAGGCTGATAATGATGATGTGGCCACTGGTATCATTATCATCATCAGCCTGAAAGTGGCGTCGGTTTTTGGGTTAGCAATATCCTTCAAAATGATTCAGATTAGTAGTGTGTTACGCAATTAGGATGCGGTAAACAGAGGACAAACCTGGGACAAACATATTGTAGTTGGTGTCATAGTTGCCGCTGCCGATCCAGATGCCATTCTTCCGCGACAAGGAGATGATGTTGTCTCGATGGAACCTCACGTCGAAGTGGAGGACCACGTCACGCGGCTCCTCACCCTCCTGCGCGCATAGGTTCACCGACATTCTGAGGAGAAGGCGTGAGATTGCAGCTTAGGTTTGTTGAGCTGTGTTGTTCTGGGTGGTGGATGTCAGACAGGCAGTCACTCCATGTAAAATACTGGTTTTCAGCTGCATCCGGGTTGGACTGAAAGCCGACCCTCACATAGTTGGCAAAAGGCTAGGCAGATGAGAGAAACTCTTGCGTAAATGTAAGGTACTGCTTATGAATGTAGGTGGTTCGCCAGAACTTGAGCTCAGACCAATCTAGCCTTAATCGTAGGAATGAAATTTCAAATAGAAATTCATAAGTTTTCTTAAAGGTCAGATAGGCAGTCGCTATCTGCTGGGAATAGAGTGTGTGTGACAATGCTAGTCCATGCTTGAGGCACGTTGGAAGCTAAGACTTGGGCTTCCTTTCTGGGAGAAAGATTGTCCTAAACTGAACCCCAACACGGACTGGTGGACATCACCATGTCTCCGAATTTTTGGAGTACTTACCTTATGTTGATTTCCGCACTATAGTTTGCCTTTACCATTAGAACAGCGCAAAGTACTGTGTATGCCTGACTGGGGTGGAACCAGAGATGTAAATTCTATGGGGTGAACTCTCAATCTACGACTCGGTAAGTTGGGGCCGTTACCTCTGCACCAACACTGCTCTTAGCCACGACAACACTGGACTAGAACTAATATAACACTTAACAAAATCTTACTTGCGAGCATTCTCTTTAATTTTACCCCCGATTTCAATTCTGTCGCCAACTTTGAGGGTACCAGGGATGTTAGCAGTGAAAACGGGCATTTTCTCCAATTATTATTTACTAAATATCTGTATATGCCTGCCCCAGTGATCACTAAGTCAGGGCCAGTTGTGTATATGGACATTTTGAACGACAAATTTATACATTACACAATAGTGTTTATTGAGAATGGTTTTGAAAGCTCAGACAATTTTTATGGTTAGAGATTGACGTCTGCCAACATGACGCAAGTCTGGCTTCTGATAACTTCTTCTTCTTTCTTTATTATTTGTTTTTTATTGGTGTCTGATGTTGACGGAGTATTTAACAAGCAAGTTGTTTTTGGAAAAAAGTCCCGACAGAATTTATGATTTATATTTATAAAAAGGCAATTTATATAGGAAAGAATTTGGTCAGTTCCACTGCTAGAGATCTGCTACCGTTGTCTGCCGGCTGGCAGTGACGAGTGCGACCAGCTGGCCGGGGACACCACGTGCACTCCAGTGGTGTTTGCGTGATGCTGGAACATAATATTCTGAAAAACAGCGTGGCTAGCGGTAGGAGTTGACTGGTAGAAATCGTCATTTACGGAAAAAAAGTAATGCCCTCTCCATGAGACTTTATCTCTCTCTGTGTCTCTTTCTATTATATACGAGTGTCTGAGTGCGGGGTAGTATCGCGTAACCAACGTCGTTCCTGACGGGGTCCCTCTGACCGCGATGCGACTGAAAACAAAACAGCACAACTGTCATTTTTGACAGCGCTCACGGTGATATTAATTTAGTTATGGGCATGGACGTAATATAATAATATATACTTCTATTTAATACGTCCATGGTTATGGGATAGTCGGCGATAATGCAAGATGGCGCATGTCATGACGTCATCGATTCACGGGACATCAAAGTTATCGTGCTCACGCTAATTCGGAACGAGTGTAAGAGCACGCTCAAATCGATTATATCGTAATTCGGAATGCAATCCCAAATGTCATTTTTATATTTTTTTAGGGTTCCGTACAAAGAGTATAATAATATAGAGGGAAGTTCCGTACCAAAATGATAAAAACGGAACCCTTATGGTGAGACTAATTCTGTCTGTCACAGCTGGATATCTCAAGAACTACTAATGCTATCAACTTGAAATTTGGAATAGTTTTAGATGACGTTTGCCCAACTATTTTGCAAATAAGAAAGAAATAAAAATATATGAATATTTTTTGCAACAGGGACTAAAAGGGGGTCTGAAAAATTCGAAGTGGGGTTACTAGGGTATGTGGGGTATCATATGAAAGAGCGCAGTTTGCACATTCTCAAACATTTTTTCTATTTTTTTAGGCCGCATAGTTTTCGACTTTTGATGAAAAATGTAAAAAAAAATACCGTCCCCCCCCCCCTTATGTCCGAAGTTTGGAAAGAAAAAATCTGAAATTATTCTGTGATATAAGTTTATGTAAATATTACAGGAAAAATAAAACGAAGTCTCTAAATAGCACACATTTTCAGAAATCATCAACAAAAGTTACATTAGTTCCACTATCGGTCCAGAGATGGCGCTGACATAAAATTGCAATATTCTACACCGCAGTGCACAGTGTTAAAATTCTCTGATGAATATAGGCCACACCGATGAAAATTTAAAAACATTATGGTACGAAACCCTCCTCGGTGCGCGAGTCCGACTCGCTCTTGCCCGGATTTTTTTTATAGGTTATTTGAGTTTGACATTTCTGACCGTAGCTGAGTTAACCTCAGTGTATTTTTGCAAAGAAATCACGTTTTTTGTATTTATTCAGTAAGTTTTTTGTGTGAATAGTAATTAAGAAGAATTAACTAACTAATTAAAAACAGTTAACGGTGAGTTTAACGTTTAACTAACATACTTTTCACGGAGTGCATGATGCAAGTTTGTGCCGAGAAATTGCAATCTCTAAACAACAATGTTATTTGTTTTTCCTTATCTTGGCTTACGTGTGAAGATTTTTAATCATTTTCCGAAGATACATCGCTCGGTTATTTTATTTAGAAGCCAGTATTTTCCGTTTAAACCTTAGTCGAAAACCGGCACGTGAACATCGAAAATGTTTTAGTTTTAGGCGAAAACTAAATATAAGTAAAGTTTATCTAACCGATAACCTGCGCCCATCCGTTTCATTGCGGTTTCTGTGATAATATCGTATCCATGCAAGTATTACTTATTTTAATTTCGTAGAACATTTCAAAATCTCATCAATTCATGATGTCATTTAGTTTCCTACCAGTAATTAATGTACACAAGTGGGTGTGTGTGTGTGTTTGTAATTAACACTTTAGCATTGTGCTCTTGTTCCACTTAATCAAATCAAATCAATTTTGGGAAATTAAGGAATGCATTTAGTGTTATCAACCTACATGGTCTTCACATGATCTGACTAAGTCCCTAAAACAACCCACCGACCAGATATTGTCTGGTCTTTAAAAAAGACTGTGACGAGTTTCTTTCGCCCTTCTCAGAATAGTCAGATAAGAAACGCCAACCTCATCTAGTTTAAAAAAATATGATTGACGTGTTTTGTGTGTGTGTGTTTGTATGAACC
Organism: Oligia strigilis; assembly: GCA_951800025.1. NCBI lineage: Eukaryota > Metazoa > Arthropoda > Insecta > Lepidoptera > Noctuidae > Oligia > Oligia strigilis. The sequence continues at coordinate 8,710,739 of OX637567.1, forward strand.
TACTTACAGAAAATAAATCATTTATCAAGTACCCAGTTGCTTCAAGCTCTTTGCAATGATCTGTTCAATTATAGTTAGCTGACAAATCTTTATGAAAAAGACACTTTATTTTTAAATTATTGTTATTTATTTATTGGATCGCCAACAGAGGCTACACAGTTCATCATAATCAGCCTATAATGTTCCCACTGCTGGGACACAGGCCTCCTCTCAATGAGAGGGAGTGGGCCGTAATCCACCACGTGGGCCCAGTGCGGGTTGGTAGATGTCACATGTTTTGGTTCTAGGTCTTGCTGGTTTCCTCATGATGTTTTCGTTCACCGTTTTGAGAGCAGTGTTGATGAACTTAAATTAAAGTGCCTGTCTGGGTTCGAACTCACGACCTACAACTCCACTACCACATCTGTTGGTGATCCAATCTTCTATAATATAAAAATGAATAGCTGAATGTGTTGCTAAGCGCAAATCTCTAGAAGAGCTGAACCGATTTCGCTAATTCTTTTTTTAGAATATTCATTGAAGTACGAGGATGGTTCTTCTGCAAAGAAAATTTTTAAATATCTATGGGAGTAGGGTAGAAGTAGGGTAGGAGTAGGTTAGGAGTTGGGTAGGAGTAGGTTGGGGGTAGGGTAGGAGTAGTGTAGGGTAGGAGTAGGGTAGGGTAAGGGGTAGGACACCACGCAAACGAAGTATCCCCGGGCAGCTAGAAATAATTTATATGGCAAAAAAACGTTTGCCAGGTCAGCTAGTAAATAAATAAGTATTTACTAAGTCTGTATGAAAAAAATTGTAATAAAGAGCTGCCATTATGGCAGGCTTAGTGAAGCAAAATTTTTAATCAGCATATTGAATATTACACACTTGATTTGATATGGCTTCTGTTACTAATTGAAGTCATTAATTTAAGATTGTATGCTTACCTTTAGAATAGAATAGAATAATTTTATTTTTGCAAATATGGGTAGATGATGATACATCAATAGGTGTTAGTACATTACAAAGATCAGCCATATTTTGCCATTCGACATGCAAATATTTACATAAAATTATTATTATTGTATATTATCATTTACATCAAATTATTATCATATATAATTTTCATCAAATTATTATCATATATTATTACAAATTATTTATCTATCATTAGATCAATTATTATTTAATTCGTCGACACTCTCAAGGGAATCAAAATTTATAGGGTACTTCCCATTGACCTAGAATCATGAAATTTGGCAAGAAGCAATGTCATGTAGTTACATTACAAAAAAAAAAATTAAAACTAATTACATGCCTACAAATTATAAGGATCCCTCGGTGCGCTAGTCCGACTCGGACTTGACCGGTTTTTGTCACTACATCTTCTTTTGAACCGCACCATTGGCTTAGCACATCATTCCTCATACTTAGCGGTGGGACGGAGGGGCGGGGGCGCTTTGTCATTATCCAGTACGTGCGTTGCGAACACTAGGCAACCCCGCCGCCCTCACCCCCGTCCCCACCCAAAGCGCGGCCAACTAGTTCCGCGCGGATTATAGGCTCCATCTCCAATCCCCCTGTGCCTCAAAACATGCAGCCGCAGCCAAAGTGACCTCTGCGCTGCCACCGATAACGCCGTGGAAGTGGCGAAATGTTGGGCCAAAAAATTTTTGACTAACTGTCATGAAGAAGAACTGGTTATTGCATGATGTTCCCACTGCTGGGACACAGGCTTCCTCTCTTCGACAGGGAGTGGGCTATAATCCACCACGCGGGCCCAGTGCGGGTTTGTAGACGTCACATGTCTTCGAATTTTTGGTTCTAGGGCATTTCGGTTTCGTTACGTTGTTTTCCTTGACCGTTATCGTGGTTATTAAGTAGTATATAATAGAAAGTCCTCGAATTCATGTCTCTTATTTCAGTACCCATCACAAAATGGTAGTGTCAGAAGAGCAGCCCCTGGCAGTGGAAGGCGACGCGGCTGCCAGCAAGAAGGCTGCCAAGAAAGCTGCCAAGGCTGCAGAGAAACAGCAGAAAAAGGCTGAACATAAGGTAGAGAAAGATAATTGCGTTTATTGGCACAGTTTACAATTACAAAAAGAAAGAATACAAGTTATGCTTGTGCCATAAGGGCCTCAGCTCACCCAGATGGAAACATTTAGTACACAGTCATTCTTAATTTATTCTGATGTGGAGAGATAGTTACTGCCACATCAATAATGTTTTTATGCTACCCTTACCATAGATAATCAATTAATCATATTATTTTTTAAATTTAATATTTTTTTGTGGTGTTAAAACAGTGAATTATGCATACAGACAGAACATGCTAGAAAGACTTACATTCATATTTATTCAGGTATGAGGAAAAAAAGGAAAATCCATTGAAAAGGGATGATTCTCCGACCAGTGGGTTTTGTGTCTGATAGCCAACTACCCGACGATTCATGTCGGGCCGTTGTATATATGGTAGTCGCGCGGTAAACTCTGCTTGCGCGATGCAGGATATTGCGTGACGTCAGTATGATGCGTTCCAATGTGGCGATGTAGATGCCGCCACATATTTATTCATTTATGTGGTGTACAGACGCCAGCACATCAAGCTACTACAATCTGTCCAATTTCTTTAATAGATTTTCAACTTTATTGCTAAAACATAAGGTTCAAAGTTGATTGGAAAAATTTGACAGTTTCGGGTAGCTTGATGTGCTTGGCGTCTGTACATAATCACAAATATTTATAATTTATATGGTGCATGTGAATATCGAGAATTCTGTCTGCGCCTTCCGGAATGCGGTCACGCCAGAACTTTTCGTACCATCGGCCATCCGAGCAAAGTGCCCACTGTTCCTTGGGCTATGTTGTACCAGTAACTCATCCATTTTCCATCCCCCAGGCAGCCTCAGGCCAACCACAAGGCGAGGCCGAGGCCCCGGAAGCCGACGTGTCCGTGGGCCGGTATGGAGCCCTAAAGATGATCCAATCGACCGGAGAGAATCGTGACAGAGTGTACACTGATGTCAAAGAGCTGACTGTTAAACTGAACGGACAGAGTGTGTGGGTTAGAGGTGAGATTACCATGATCGTTCTCCTGCCCTTATACTTTCGTTCTTTTTTTTTCTTTTCTTACTTTCGTTTCTTCCTTTCTTTTCTAATTTATTCGTGGTCGGCGCGACATTTGTTTTTCTTCCATACTTCTCTATTAGTCGTCATCTCGGTAGTCACCCCCTTTCTAACCATATCATCATTCACACATTCCATCCATCGTTTCTTTGGTCTTCCCCTACTCTTATAGCCATCGACATCCATATTCAAAACTCTCCTCACGACATTTTCCTCATTTCTTCGTAACACATGCCCATACCATGACAACCGATTTCCACACAACTTTTCAGTTACCGGTGCCACTTCCCGACTTCCTCCTATGTACTCATTTCTTATTCTATCCATTCGTGTAACACCACACATCCCTCTCAGCATTCTCATCTCATCATCATCATCGTCATCATCATTTCAGCCAAAAGACGTCCACTGCTGGACATAGGCCTCCCCCAAGCACTTCCACTTCGACCGGTTCTTTGCTTCTCGCATCCAACGGGTTCCTGCGGCCTTCACAAGGTCGTCAGTCCACCTTGTGAACTGATATTCTCATCTCAGCTGCATGCAATTGCCTTTCATTCATCTTTTATTTGAATACCATGAAAATAATATTATAACTTAAGGACAAAGATCTCTTTTCATGTAGAGATGGCAGCGTCGACCAAAATGCTTTAACTTTATAGCCTCCTCTCATGCACAGAACAGGGGGGGCCTAAAAAGGCCACTTTGGCAGAATCATAAAAGGATAACATTATGAATCATAATATGGCGAAGACAGTCCGTGTTTTTCTTTTTTTCGGTGCACTACGTAGGTATAATCAAAGAGATTGGGATTGGATTTGGATTGGATTGATTGGTATTTTAGCACTGACAAAAAAAAAATACTGAAAAATCCATCCCCAATGGGATTTGATACGCAGTTAACTGTCCATTATGATTCATAATGTTATCCTTTTATAATTCTGCCAAAGTGGCCTAGTTTATGCCTCCAGGCTTTAACTTTTGAACGAAGGTACACAATAATCACCCATATTAAACAGTAGAGAATACTCTGAAGAGTATTATTACCACACGGGTCGATAGGTCAAGTTAAGCTGCACTTACGCTGCACAGTTGGTCCGTAAATAGGTGACCATCTTTACATTTATCAAGAAAGACCCTCTGTGCCTCGGACTCGGAAAGCAAGTTGTTACGGGTCGTCAGAAGCCCGAAAGTCTGACAACCAGTCTTACCGAGAGGTATCGTCTTACCCTGTAAAATTGGTTTGTGCAGGGCAGATAGGCAGTCGCTCCATGTAAAATACTGGTATTCAGCTGCCGACTTTCACTGGTTTGTAACGCTTAAGAGCCTATACTACCTCAGCTAAAATTCACTCTTTATCTCGCTCGCACGATACTGCTCGCGGACTGTGTGAGAGCGAGACAGAGTGCGGTGCTGGGCGGAAGGCAGCGCCAATAGTTTAGGTATTTGCTTTTTATGATGAAAATGAAGGTAATTCAAAAAACTAAATAACATAAGACCTGCTTTATAGTTAGTTCAGTTATTATGCAAAGTTTCATGATCTAATTTGAAGTATTTTTTTAATACCAGCGGTTTATTGTTCGGTTTGGAGGTAACTTTGGAATTTTTTTCTATCGAGAAAATTTTATGGAATCGTGTTTTCGTCTAACATAGTACTTAACATTAATCCTCAACTTAGCATATATTTATTTCAAAATTAATGCTGCAGTATTTTCGACATGACGGAGGAACATGCTAAGCCATTTGAGGCTAGTATAGGCTCTTAAATGTTCTATGTCTCCTTCCAGCTCGCCTCCAAACGTCCAGAGCGAAAGGGAAGCAGTGCTTCGCTGTGCTTCGGCAGAGTAGCAGCACGGTGCAGGTGCTGATCAGCGTGAGCGACGAGCGAGCCGTCAGCAAGCAGATGGTCAAGTTCACTGGCAAGTAGGTATTAATAATAAATAATAATAATATTCCACAACTATCACACAACGCCGTCTAGTCTCAAGCTAAGCAGAGCTTGTGTTATGAGTACTAGACACCTGATAAACATACTTATATATTTCTAAATACATACATATATAGATAAATTACACCCAGACACAGAACAAATGATCATGCTCATCACACAAACATTTGTCCTGGGTGGGAATCGAACCCACGACCTCCGGCATAGCAGTCATAGTCACTGACCACTAGACCAACAGGCCAGTCATTACTTAGGCGAGTTTATTGCCATTACTAGCTGTAATGGCAATAAACTCGCCCGTTATATCGTTTTACTAGCTGCGCCCCGCGGTTTTACCCGCGTAAATGTCGATCCCGTGGGAATATCGGGATAAAAAGAAGCCTATATGTTAATCCAGAGTGTCAGCTACCTCCATACCAAATTTTTGCAAAATTGGTCCAGCCGTTTGAGCGTGAAGAAGTAACAAACATATATACACACACACACACACCCCCACCCCCTCTCAAACTTTCGCCTTTATAATATTATTAGTGTGATTTTATTCCGTTCGGGAAACTTACAGCTAACTTATTTACGATGTTCTTAAAAAAAATATGATGTTGAAGACTGTAGAGGTATGTGGAACAGGGTGTAAAGTTCTCTATAGAAAAGGGAGAATTCTCCGACCAGACGAGTGTCGTGTCTGATGGGCAACTGCCCGAAGATTCATGTCGGGACGTTGTATATATGCTAGTTGCGCGGTAAACTCTGCTTGCGCGATGCAGGATTTTACGTGACGTCAGTGATGCGAAGTTACACTAAAAGGCCTATAATACCATTTACAAGTTTCCTCTGATAAACATTAAAGCAAAATCTTTAAGGTGATATGTTGAAAAAAATTTGGGTTTTCTATTTCATGTAACTTGTTAAGTATGTGGAATAAATGATAAATGATTTTATTTCTGTAAGTAGGTTTGTACAAACACTTTTACACGTCAATCATATTTTTTTTTTAAACTAGATGAGGGCGGCGTTTCCTAACTGACTATTCTGAGAAGAAAGGCCGAAACAAACTCAGAAGTCATAGTCTCTTTTAAGTCCAGACAAAATCTTGGTCAGATCGTGTGAAGACCATGTAGATTTTTATTTATTTATTTTTTATTTTTATTTATTTATTTCATTAACAATTTTTACATTGTGTCGAAATTAGCATATTTAAATCTAAAATAACATAAAAAGCAACATAAAGATAGAAAAATTGAAAGATTGTTGTCTGACATGGTCTTTTGAGGAAAGAACCACACAGATTGAGCGGACCTGTCCAATCAGTGCACGCATTTGTCAAAAATCGTCAATAGGGATTTAACATTTTGGTATATGTTTTTTGATTCTTTGGTCAAAAAAAATCTTTGGTAAAAGGAATACTTACTTACAGGATTCAATGAATTTTTCTCGATACAAAAAAATTGCAAAGTTATATCTATTTTTTTACTTTTTTCGACATCACGGCGTAACGCTTAAGAGTTATTCAATGGAATTTACTTTAAAACATAGAGAATTATCATATCGAAGTATACTCAAAGTAGTTTTAAATTTAATTCATTTATTTTGTTAAAAAAGGAGTAAATTTCTTTTTGGCACATACGTCGTTTTATTCCGAGCGCACGCACACTATAGCCATCACTCTTCTTTTGCGTTTCAAAAGTAATTGCATCACTTTCGCTCACTGAGTAGGTTTTCGAGGATTTTAGATTTTCGAGGTAATTTTTTTTAGGTTTTTAAAATCTGCTAATTCCCGAACCGAATTTTGAAGACTGGCCTATAAAACTATCTTTATCTCTTTCCAGCATAACCAAAGAATCAATCATAGACGTGTACGCGACGGTAGTGAAGACGGCCGCGCCCATAGAGTCATGTACAGTGAGTGACGTGGAGCTCGTGGCCACGCAAGTGTGGCTCGTGTCCGCAGCGCGTGCGCAGCTTCCGCTACAGATCGAAGATGCGGCCAGGCCGGAGAAGACTGATGTAAGTACTAAAATACCATTTAGTTTTCTCAAAAATATTACAAATTTTTGTTAAAAACGAGGTTATAGTTGCGCCCTAGCAGTGGCGAAGGTTATGGCCATACAACTCGATTCCTACCGGCTTCCCTTTGAAAAATGGCACAGTCAGTATTCTATAGACAAATAATATAATCATATTAACCTTTTGAACGCCAGAACATAAGCGCACGCGCGTGCCCTCCACGCCAAGCCACAATTTTAAATATTTAAGGTATACATTTAAAAACACACAAAAGTAATGATTTAATTGTTTATTTCGTGATAAAGTGCACCGCATTTTTTGTCACATATTTATGTCGCTCGTAATAGGATAAGCGACACACGACTGGCGTACAGGGCACGCGCTTGCTTGTCACGTATATGTGACAATGGCGTTCAAAGGGTTAAAGATATCTACTCCGGCTCACCTCTTACAAAAATTGACCATCGCTACTGCGCCCTAGGGTGTAGACTCGTGGTCTATGACACAGGAACCGTGCATTTTTTGGGTAAAATGTCTATACCTATGGCACTCACTGGCAAATAAACTCATCGCTCCGTTGCTAAGTGAAAGATAGATAGATGATCACCAAAAACCACAGTTTCGCGATTATAATATTACTAGCTGTTACCCGTGGCTTCTCACAGTAACCCTGCAATTTTTCCTGATAAAATACTTTTTATCCCGAAAAATTGCGAAAAAAAAAAATCAGCTGTTCCCTACATTTTGTCGAGAAAAGGTCCACAGTTTCGCATCGGACGCTACGGACGCATCGCACGTAGCGGATTTTAGTATTCTTTGTGTAGAAAGTAACACAAGTGCGTCCACTGATCCGCATCGTATGAATCGCAATAATCTGCACATCGGCAAAGGATCTGTTTGATGCGATGCGTCCGATGCGTGCGATGCGGAACTGTGGACGCTTACCTTTATACGGACATAAATGTAGGGAACAGCTGATTTTTTTTTCGCGATTTCAGTTTTGGTCCCATAGTAAAAGTTGTTCATAATGATGAGTACAATGACCTCTTAAGAGGTTGTCAATGTTTTACCAATAACCCTGTATAATGTTGATACGTCATCAAATGTTGACTTTTCCTGTTTTGCTGCATTTCAGGACCCCGAAGCCCTAAGAATCCGCGTGAACCAGGACACTCGTCTCGACAACCGCGTGTTAGACCTGCGCACACCCGCCAACCAGGCCATCTTTAGACTGGAAGCCGGAGTGTGTCGCTTGTTCAGAGACATACTAACTCAGAAAGGTACTGTAGATATTATAGCAATTTTTACCATAACCACCAGTGAGTTTACCAAGTGTGGTGATTACGGAACAAACGGCAAACTCATTATATCGCCTGTTTAGAGACATACTAACTCAGAGATATTCTGTAGATATTTTAGCAATTTTTACCATAATCACCAGTGAGTTTACCAAGTGTGGTGATTACGGAACTAACGGCAAACAAATTGTATCGCCTGTTGAGAGACATACTAACTCAGAAAGGTACTGTAGATATTTTAGCCATTTTTACCATAATCACCAGTGAGTTTACCAAGTGTGGTGATTACGGAACAAACGGCAAACTCATTATATCGCCTGTTTAGAGACATACTAACTGAGAGATATTCTGTAGATATTTTAGCAATTTTTACCATAATCACCAGTGAGTTTACCAAGTGTGGTGATTACGGAACAAACGGCAAACTCATTATATCGCCTGTTTAGAGACATACTAACTGAGAGATATTCTGTAGATATTTTAGCAATTTTTACCATAATCACCAGTGAGTTTACCAAGTGTGGTGATTACGGAACAAACGGCAAACTCATTATATCGCCTGTTTAGAGACATACTAACTGAGAGATATTCTGTAGATATTTTAGCAATTTTTACCATAATCACCAGTGAGTTTACCAAGTGTGGTGATTACGGAACTAACGGCAAACTAATTGTATCGCCTGTTTAGAGACATACTAACTCAGAAAGGTACTGTAAATATTTTAGCTATTTTTACCATAATCACCAGTGAGTTTACCAAGTGTGGTGATTACGGAACAAACTGCAACCTGTGGTTCTAATGAGCAGGAACGACCAGATCATGATCCGCGTAGCCTTTTCCTATCTTGGGGCGGCATCCAATCTAACCGGATGCAGCTGAATACCAGTATTTTACATGGAGCGACTGCCTATCTGCCCTCCAAAACCCACACACTGGGTAATACTAATAGACTACATACATTTATGTTCGTATAACTCGTCAAAATGTAGGGAACAGCTGTTTTTTTTTTTTCGCGATTGCAGGTTTGGTGCCATAGTAAAAAGTTGTTCATAATGATGAGTACAATGACCTCTTTTATTATTATAGCCTCTTTATTTCCATAATGAATAAATATGAATAAATGTACATGCAGAAAATAATAAAATTAATACAATTCATAATTATAAAGTTACACGCATAACAATTAGTTTCTAAATTAATAAAATAATTACAATGACCAAGAAAGAGGTTGTTAATGTTTTACCAATAACCTTGTATACAACAACATCCCGACATCAATAGTCGTTCAGTAGCCTACCAGACACGACACCCGTCTGGTCGGAGGATCCTCCCTTCTCTATTGAGGATTAGTGAACTTTACACCCTGTTCCTCATGCCTCTATAGATTGGATGAAGAAAATAATAACCAAAAACCCCTAATTCTCAGGTTTCGTCGAGATCCACACGCCTAAGATAATCTCCGCAGCTTCAGAAGGCGGCGCCAACGTGTTTACTGTCTCCTACTTCAAATCGTCTGCCTATCTAGCGCAGAGTCCCCAGCTTTACAAGCAGATGGCCATCGCGGCTGACTTCGATAAGGTTGGTTTTTAACACAAATTTTATTTATTAAGGGACCGGCAGGAACCCGTTGGATGCGAGAAGCACAGAACCGGTCGAAGTGGAAGTGCTTGGGGGAGGCCTATGTCCAGCAGTGGACGTCTTTCGGCTGAAATGATGATGAATGATGAGGGACCGGCGAACTACGCATGCAAATGCGCAGTTCATACAAACGTAATACCAAAATAATTTGTATCTCAAACATATTCTTAATGTAGTGTGTATTTATTCCGATTGGATTACAGAATATCTAGGTTCCCAAATATATATTTTGAAAGGACTCTGATATAAAGACGAGATATGAGGAATTTCAAATTTCTATAGAAAATATATTTTTCTCATAACTCGTCTTTAAATCAGTGCCCAACAATTGGCCGAATTCTGGGCCGAGTCTATTTAGATTGCTATCGACACGCTAAGAAGAAGAAGAAGGAGTGCCAAATCAAACTCAACAAGAAGACCAGTCAGCTTCATTCCGCAAGCGCGGTAGAAAAAACACCAAAATATCGTGAAATACGACTGCTAGTGATACAGTGTGGTGATCTCCTGGCTCCCAGCATCCCGTGAGTACCTGACCTCTCTCAATTTTCATCCTTTAGTCTGTTTCTGAGTAGGAAACTTCAAAAGCGTCCTTGGCTATACGTAGATACTCATTCATATTTGTGGTCACACTGTATCCACAGTTTCCTACTCAGACACAGGCTAAAGGATGAAAATTGAGAGAGGTCAGGTACTCACGGGATGCTGGGAGCCAGGAGATCACCACACTATTACTAGCAGTCGTATTTCACGATATTTTGGTGTTTTTTCTACCGCGCGCGCGGAAATGAAGCTGACCGGTCTTCTTGTTGACAAATCCTGTCCCATTTATAAATTCAATAGTAAATTCTAGAACAAATATGATGCCTAAATAAAAGCGCGCGATTTTCAACTGTCATCCCCCCACTCCGCAGGTGTTCACAGTAGGCGCAGTGTTCCGCGCCGAAGACTCGAACACGCACCGCCATCTCACGGAGTTCGTAGGACTCGACCTTGAGATGTCCTTCAAGCATCACTACCACGAGGTCGTGGACACCATCGCTGGGACTCTTACGGACATGTTCAGAGGACTGAGGGACCAGTGAGTAACTTGTGAAACTTGTAATAAATAACCTTCAATTTCACATTGTTTGGGAACTCTGTGTAGATTATCTGTAAGTATCTCGAATAGAATATAATAAAATCCATACTAATATAGAGGTATGAGGAACAGGGTGTAAAGTTCACTCTATAGAAAAGGGAGGATCCTCCGACCAGACGGGTGTTGTGTCTGGCGGGCAACTGCCCGATGATTCACGTCGGGCCGTTGTATCTATGCTATTTGTGCGGTAAACTCTGCATGCGAGATGCAGCATTTTCGTGACGTCAGTATGACGCGTTGTTCGCATGTGGCGTTGTAAATACCGCTATACTAATATTATAAACTCAAAAGTAACTGTTTTAGGTTACCTTTTCACGTCTAAACCACTGAACGGGTTTTGATAAACTTTAGCAAGGAGATAAGGGGTAACGGCCGCGACTTACGAGTTGCAGGTTCGAACCCTATACTTTGTGTCCAGGCGCTTTACTTTGTGTAATTTATTTCATCACCACTACTCCCAAAACGGTGAAGGAAAACATCGTGAGGAAACCGGCATGTCCTAGAACCAAAAATTCGAAGACATGTGACATCTACCATCCCGCGCTGGGCCCACGTGGTGGATTACGGTCCTCTCTCACAGAGGGGAGGCCTGTGTCGCAGCAGTGGGAACAGCATGGGCGTAAGGTATGTGAGGAGTTAGATGGCATCCTGAGGAAGGACATGGGGTACTTTTTGTCCCGGTAGCACGTTCGCGTGGGATAATTTTCGACATCTACGCGGACCAAACCGCGGGCAGAAGCTAGTGAAATAATAATGTCCTATGTATCTAGGTTTGCGTCAGAGATAGCGACGGTGGGCCAGCAGTACCGCGTGGAACCGTTCAAGTTCCTCGACCCGCCGCTCAGGCTGGAGTTCCCTCAGGGCATACAGATGCTAAAGGAAGCAGGTAATCATTTTGTGTTAATCTGTACTAGAAAACCGAAAATGTATTTAGAGAATGTGCAATGTCGATTTACTTCGAGAATATTTGATATGGATTTGTAATCGAGAATCTTCGATATCGATTTAGATCGAGAATATTTGATCGACAAACGTCGATATCCATTTACATCGAGAATCTTTGATCGACAATCTTCGACATCCATTAGAATCGAGAATCTTCGATGTCAATTTACGTCAAGAATATTGGATATCGATTTACATCGAGAGTCTTCGATGTCGATTTACATCGAGAATATTTGATTTACAATATTCGATACCCATTTACATCGAGAATCTTCGATGTCGATTTACATCGAGAAAATTTGATCGACAATCTTCGACATCCATTAGAATCGAGAATCTTCAATGTCAATTTACGTCGAGAATATTTGATGTCGATTTACATCGAGAATCTTCGATGTCGATTTACATCGAGAATATTTGATCGACAATCTTCGACATCCATTAGAATCGAGAATCTTCGATGTCAATTTACGTCGAGAATATTTGATATCGATTTACATCGAGAATCTTCTACTGCTACTTCTGAATTATACGCCTTATGCCTTATGTTCCGAGCCGCCAAGTTTAAATCGAGTTGTACTCTGGAAATACAGCGGTAATTATTAAATGTCTATCTTCCAGGAGTAACAGTAGGTGAAGAGGACGACCTCTCGACCCCTGACGAGAAACTCCTGGGCAGGTTGGTCAGGGCCAAGTATGACACTGACTTCTACATCCTGGACAAGTACCCGCTGGCAGTCAGGCCTTTCTATACCATGCCTGACCCAAACAACCCGGTGAGTGAACTGAATAAAACATGGGTGTTCATACTCATAGAATTTGTTTTTTTAGGGTTCCGTACCCAAAGGGTACGGTTTTAAGAGCTTGCCGTGGTATAGTTAAAATAATAATAATAAAAATTATTTATTTTTTCATACCTACGAGTTGTAGGTCGTAGGTTTGAACCCAGACACAGGCGCTTTACTTTGTGTAAATTGTTTCATCACCACTGCTCTCAAAACGGTGAAGGAAAACATCGTGAGGAAACCGGCATGTCCTAGAACCAAAAATTCGAAGACATGTGACATCTGCCAATCCGCACTGGGCCCGCGTGGTGGATTACGGCCCACTCCCTCTCACCGAGAGGAGGCCTGTGTCCCAGCAGTGGGAACATTATAGGCTGATGATGACCCAAAGGGTAAAAACGGGACTCTGTTACTAAGACTCCATTGTCCGTCTGTCTGTCTGTCACCAGGCTGTATCTCATGAACCGTGTAGCTTCTTCAAATTTACATCGATTTTACAGTTGTTTTTTCGATTATTTCGTTTTATTATGCCTTCCGTGAAATTACGTTATTTGTTCGAACATTTTTTAAATTAGTCATAATCCATAGTGTGGTACTTCTTTTGTTTCGTTAACGAAATTCATATTTTGCTCATTGTCGCGTCATGTTTCTTCAGAATAACTTAACTTACCTTTGAACCTCTGGAACCAATACTTACTGACGAATGTAATATTGATTCTTAAAAGGAAAAAAGTGCTCTAAACAAAAAGCCCCAAAAATATGTACTTATATAAAAAAATATGTACTTATATAAAAAATATGTACTTATATAAAACAATATGTAAAAAAACGTAAATCCACTTAAACAAAATAATTTAAAAAAACAAAATCGACTTCAAAGTTATTTCATAATTTTGAGTTAATTTCTTTTTGAAGTCGATTTAGTTTTTTTAAATTATTTTGTTTATTTGGTAATTTTTAGTTTTAAGTAAAAACTGGAATATTTGTTTGTAATAAGTTATATAATTTGACCAAGTAATAATAATTTGACCAAGGTTTTGAGATGTTTTCCCTTTGACACTACACCCGTAGCACAGTGTGTTATTTTGCCTTAGTTGCGGCCATCCTTATTTTTTGAGGCTTTTAGAAAGACAATAACCAAACAAAACTTCTATTAAAACCCCCGTGGTTTTATGTGTCATAGTTTTCAAAATATTTCGAAAATCGAGAAAAATCCATAGAAACCATAGAAACGTGTTTTAGGCTCTCATAATGGACATTTTACAATGAATGTTTCATGGCACGCTAGCCATTAACTTAATGCATCATTACATCTATTTAAACTTAAAAAAATGCGTTCTCCTAGGCGTCAATTTTATTTTTTCTATGATTTCATAATATTTTTTTTTATGGTCATTCTTATCATGGTCGCATTTTATTTTTGTGTGTAAATGTTTAGTACAATACTAAGTATTACCACAAAAAAAATAAGAAGCAACGAACACAGGAACTCGGAGATATTAATTTTTAAAGTTTTAATTTAGGGTTGTCAACTAATGTAGGCGCCTTTAACAAACGACCAATTTCGCTCGGAATAAATTGGCTTCTTCAATTATTATAATTTCCTATTACTATTTCTGAAGCATTATCCTTGGCCTATTCATGTCATAACTAACACGATTTTATTAGATTCACCTGTAACTAACAAATCATGAAACAAATCTGGTTTATTATTCTTTTTTGTTTTGTAAGTGCACAAGCACTTACATCAAAATGAATCTTCGATGAAGGATATCATGTGGAATTGGGAAGGGGTCCGCCCTCGTTAGATAGAATGTCAAAACCCAAATCCGGTGAATCAAGGAACAAGTTTTGGCGTTACGACCGTGAGCATCACACCCGAAAATTAGATCGCAAAACAACAGTGTTCGACTTGTTTCACCGCGCGCTAGAGTCTTCCGACCCATTCCTATCGCTGATGTTCATTGGCAACCGACATACAAAGAATAAACGTCCCGTTCTTCCCGGCAAGGTTCTGTCACTCTTAAAACCGACAATGGAGAATGTGATCGGAAAAAGGTGAGCTAAAATACCTAAAGTTCGAAAAAGAACAGAGACAAAGTGGAGACGACTTACGAAAAAAAATTTTTTATGTCCCGGGTTTCAACACATTACCTAATTACAACTAAAATTAATAAAGTAAAACAACTATCGAATTCATTTCCTGTTTCTGTTTTGAATATTAACGACAGGATTGCGAGTAGGTACAACATTTGAGCACGGACTAAAATATAAAACAACTGTTTGAATAAAATTCCATAAATTGTTGAATAAAATAAAAAAATAATTAAATTCAAATATTTCGAAAACGGTGCGTCCTAGGCAAAAAATAACCAAAATTTAACCCCCCCTGTGTTACCCCCGTGCAAGCAGTATCCCAACATGAATTAAGGAAAAAAAATTTTTCGCCCGACAAAAAATTTGAAAAAAATTCTCAAAGGTTTTTTTTTCAATATTTCGCGGGTTTTTACATCAGTGGTCCTCATGGTTTTCAAAATAAAATTCGGAGGCCCATAATTCGGAAACGGTGCGTCGTAGGACCATGCTTCTTAGAACCTAAATAGTTTCTATAGTCAAGGTTAATCCGAAACTGCAATAAAATTGGGACGTTTCTGAAAAAAAAAAACTAAAAGTTTTTTAAACTACACTCCAACCGGACCCAGTTAACAATAGAAAACGTATCTACTGGTTTTTGAGAATGTTCTCCTTGTTTTTGAAGAAGTTTTGACAAACTCTGATGATGACTGCTAGGTTAGCTCACGTATCGTTGTAGTCTTAGAGCATTGAGAACATTGTAGTAATTGTTTTCAGACAACAGCAACCCAGAAAGAGACACAGAAAGACACCAGAAAGAGTTTACTCAAAGTTAGCTAAATACTTGGGAAATATCTGGCACTTTTATTTATTTTTTATTCTATTTCAATTGCGACAACCCTATTTCCATAGAAATTTCAAAAATATTTAGAAACGCTCTATCTTCGTATTCCTGCTATTGACGTATGTCATATTTTAGGGTATTATTGACAATAACATTACGCATATATTTAAATGAAAATAAAATGCGACCGTGATAAGAAAACATTAAAAAAAAATGTTTTGTGTTAATCGGTAAAAGTAAAAAATCTCCTAATATATCAAAGGTACAATGCCCCTTTTTTTAATCTAAATATATATTATGCTGTTACTTTATTTAAAGGACTAACTAAATATGTATTACAACAATTTTCGAAACTAAAAATTAATTTTGTTTTTCTCACTTTTAAATGAAACCTTAATAACTTTATAATTATACAAAAAAATACTATAGGTATTTCTGCCAAACCTTTATCGTTACTACAGCTATCGAATAAAAATATAAAATTGACATGACCGCAACTAAGGCAAAATAACAGACTGTGCGTAGCTCGTATCAATAAGCCAGGCCGTCACACTTACACGTATTAGTCCATATCTTGACAGAATCGATTTTGATGAAAGTTGCACTGTTCGCTAAGTTGAAGTAAATATAAGCCAATAAAAAAATGGTCACGATCCGATTAATAGTTGCGGAGAAATGCGTGGACAAATATACATACATCTATAACATTTTGTATATTTGTTTGGAAGCCTTAATAGATTGTCATATCGCACCTTTAAAGTAAAACCGTTACTAAACGAAATTATAAAATTTTACCTGTAAATTTTTTCCTGTAAAATTTTATAATTTCGTTTAGTAACGGTTTTACTTTAAAGGTGCGATACATACTTAGGTCCTTTGTACACACAATTCGCACCTTTAAAGTAAAACCGTTACTAAACGAAATTATAAAATTTTACCTGTAAATTTTTTCCTGTAAAATTTTATAATTTCGTTTAGTAACGGTTTTACTTTAAAGGTGCGATATGTGATTAAAATGCAGTTCCAATAATATTACATACATACGTGTCGAATTGATAACCTCCTTTTTTTTGAAGTCGGTAAAAAGATGTTTACGATTGCCAAAGTAACAAGCCTAAACAACATTCGTTATGGACACCCATGGTTTACTTATTTGTATTTCAAATTAAAAATCTAAAAACAAACGATAAGTCAGCCGTCAAATGAAGAGGACATAAATAAAATTCTTGGTCTTCTATTATACGAAGTTATAGACGACTAGCAGCGCCCTGCGGTTTCACCCGCATAAGTGTCGATCCCGTGGGAATATCGGGATAAAAACTAGCCTATGTCCTACCCCGGAATGCAATCTATCTCTCTGCCAAATTTTATCGAAATCCGTTCAGTGGTTTAGGCGTGAAAAGGTAACATACGGACAGACAGACAGAGTAACTTCCGAATTTATAATATTATAGTATGGATGGTCGTAAACAGTAAAATTGTCCCTTGTCTTTTATCGTTATCTTTTTGGGGCTGACTGTACATATATATAAATAAATAAAAAAATAAATTAAAAATTTATTGAAATAATAAGTTTACAAAAAGTGTACATTAAGGTTCATTAGTATTATATTAATCTAGGCCTATAATAGGATAATAAAAATCTGGATAGACTATGGTATGAGAAATATGAGATTACAGTCAAAAATAAAACTCTGAAGGTAATCTAGTGCGTTATCTATATATATAATTATATAATAATAATATTATAATTATAATAATATTATAATTATATTTCCTTTTACAACATCGGTAGCCTAGCTAAGACAACCGCTCCAGTACTTGCCATACGCATAATACAATAATATTCATTATTTTCTTTACAGAGAGTGTCAAACTCCTATGACATGTTCATGCGCGGTGAGGAAATTCTCAGCGGTGCGCAGAGGATACACGACCCGGAGTTCTTGACGGAACGCGCTAAACATCACGGCATCGGTAAGTGAACAATGTTATAATAATAATAAAACCTTTATTTTCAGGCTACTTTGGCCCATAGAATACCTTACAGACTAACATATATTTTATAACTAGCTGCGCCCCGCGGTTTCACCCTCATAAGTGTGGATCCCGTGGGAATATCGGGATAAAAAGTAGCCTATATGTTAATCCAGAGTGTCAGCTACCTCCATACCAAATTTTATCAAAATTGGTCCAGCCGTACGAGCGTGAAGAAGTAACTTTCGCCTTTATAATATTAGTGTAATTTTAATAATTTTTTTATTACTCATTTTTCAGATACCACCAAGATAGCCGCGTACATCGAGTCCTTTAGATTGGGCTGTCCGCCTCATGCAGGTAAATAGTGATTGAACTATCAATAAAATCTATACCTAGAGGTGTCGATTCTGTTGTTCATAAACTAAACTAAATTTAAGTTCATTGCATCTTTTTCTTTCTATTTCGTTAAGAAAAGGACAGAAGATAAATTTTAGTTCAGTCCTGTCAAATTATTCAGCGCCTGACGTAAATTGACTTAATTTTAGTAGGCAAGTTTTTAATCACGTTTAAACTTGTATGAGTAGTGTTCAAACCCACGACCTACAACTCGTAAATTGGGGCTGTTATCACTGGACCACCACTGCTTACACACACACACACACATACACGCTACTTTTTCTAGAAATCACTTTAGGATTTTATTTGATTTTTGTAGATCTCAACGTATTAATTTTAGCTATTTATTCATTTCTTTTCCTTCTTCAAATAAATAAATGATTTTTATCTTTCTTCAGGTGGTGGAATCGGCATGGAACGCGTCGTAATGCTGTACCTCGGACTGGACAACATTCGCAAGACGTCCATGTTCCCTCGTGACCCCAAGAGAGTGACCCCCTGATGTGTATATTGTTGTTATACTGACGACAGATCAATATTAATAAATGTTTATTAAAAAATTGTTGGGTTTAATTGAATGAACTAGCTGCGCCCGCGGTTTCACCAGCGTAAATGTCGATCCCGTGGGAATATCGGGTTAAAAAGTAGCCTATATGTTAATCCAGGGTGTCAGCTACCTCCATACAAAATTTTAATAAATTGCTCCAGCCGTTTGAGCCTGAAGAAGTAACAAACCTATAAACACACACACTCACAAACTTTCGCCTTTATAATATTAGTGTCATAAACAACTACCGCGTTCTACCTGCCATTCAAGGCAACTAACTAGAAGCAAATAGGATCTACTGATGCAACCCCATCTTCTCTACCTAGCCTTTCCTAAATATGTTGGGATCTGTTTCCAGTCTAAGGCTTAACTCACACCAAAAGAGCGGCGAAGGGCAGCGAAGCGCCGCGACCCGCTCGGTAGAGAAGGCGCGCGGATTCCAGCGACTGCCCGAGAAGTCGCTGGAATGTTCGAGAAGTCGCGGGACTCCGCGCGCCTTCTCTTCTTCCTTCATGTGTTTATCGCTGTAATGCCTTGATTTGATATTGTATAGGCAGTCGTACATTTGCACCAAATAAATAAGCTTTTCTTCATCCATTTCCATCACTTCTGTATTCGTTGCACTGCAAGGAATGAATGCGAATGCTCGGGCACAACATACGCGCGCGGGGTGCGGGCGCGAGGGGCCGGATATTGCCACTCGCGACTGCTCGAGCATTCTCGGGTCTCGGGACTTCCCGCGACTTCTCGCGCAGTCGCACGGCTAATTCGCTAGAATTCCAGCGGCGCCGCTGGCATCCGCGCGACTCGTTCGAGTTTCTCATGCGATTCAAAAAAAAAAAAAAACATATGACACTGAAACTGCGTTCCGCTTCGCCGCTCTTTTGGTGTGAGTTGAGCCTAACCGGATGCTGCTGCGTTACAATAAGGTTGCTCTTCCATAGGTAAAATAACTGGGACTAAACTAATTGTAAAAGGATTTTTTGGCGCTCGAATGACGTTGAAAGGGGCATGTCCGTGACTACCGCCGCCCCACCAACGCCAATCGCTTCCATATTTAGTAAATAATTAGTACTCAATTTGTACTAATTAGTACTCTAACAACAAAATTGGTACGTGTTAGCAGCTTTAGAGAAAATCGACTGAATGTGGTCTGGCGGTAGTCACGCTCCCTTCAGCAGGACCACCATGAGCGCCGAAAAAGGGGGCAGGCTACAGCTATTTTAATTATAAGTATACAAATAATTAGTACAGGGGCCACTGTATTTAGGTAAACCATGATTTCGTGCAATTTGTTTTTGTAACATATGTATTGAAAAACAAGATGGCGGCGCTAGTTCCAATTTTTGCCACGCGTTAACAGAACCCTTTAGCGCTATACCAGGTGTAGGTGTCATGAGTGTTGGGGGGATTAAATAAAATAAAAACCGTTTAAAAATTATGAATTTGAATTATATTTTATTACAATATATAGCAAAGTATGTCCAATTTTCATTTTTATCACACTTCTCTAGATCACATTCTTCACATTTTCCTTATATCAGCACAAAGTGAGAACTGTCAGTTCTGCCTGACAGTCTCTCTCAGTCCGCACTGACATTTACACTCAACATCTAACATGATTTGCAAACACCAATAAAATCAAAAATCACTTAAAAATTACTTACCTATACAATCTGTGTTTCTATAATATTATCTTGTTTTCATTCAACTTTTAAATATTTGTTCATGAACAGTGAAACAGTACAGACGCCAAGCACATCAAGCTACCCGAAACTGTCAAATTTTCCCAATCAACGTTGAACCTTATACTTTAGTGATAAAGTTGAGAATCTATTAACCTTTTGACGCCAGTCAGGTATAGATGACAAACCAAAATGTGCCCAGTACGCCACGGTTCGACTACATGACAGACTTTGACGCCGAGGGCACGTTTTTGATTTTTTGACGTGTGGCGGTCAAAAGGTTAAAGAAATTTGACAGATAGTACGATACCGATTGACGATACGGCTGACCTAAGTAGTCCATGCTAAACGCTTCCTAAACCCGCACTTAAAGGCAGAAACACACTTGTAACACCCGACGCCATCCCACGCTTACTCATTGGCCACATTTTCATCTCGTGGAGCTATTTTCGTCATTTGGCCAATAAGTAAGCGTGGGATGGCGTCGCGTTTTAATAATGGGGTTCCGCCTTAAGTCACGCTTTTCTGTGTAAAAAATCAACTACTTAACACACAGAAAAGCGTGACTTATAAAGGGTGAAATTGAAAATGAAATCGCGAAAACAAAATCAGCTGTTCCCTACATTTATGTTCGTATAACTCGTCAAAATGTAGGGAACTGCTGATTTTTTTTTTGTCGCGCTTTCGTCCCTTAGTAGAAGTTGTTCATAATAATGAGTACAATCTGCAATTTCGGTTTGTCGCATGTTTTCAATTTCAACCTGTATAAGAATTTTATTATTGTATGTCTTACTAGCAGCGCCCCGCGGTTTCAACCACGTAAGTTTCGATCCCGTGGGAATATAGGCATAAAAAATAGCCTATGCCCTCTATACAAATTTCATCTAAATCAGTTCAGCGTGAAGAGGTAACAGACAGACAGCCACACTTTCGCATTTATACTATTAAGTATGGATTTAGATTTTCTCATTGGTCTAGTGGTCGCAAGCGCTACTGTCGAGCATGACGTCCTGGGTTCAGTAATATTACTGATATTAGGTTTTTGCTATCATGAATTTTTTCAGTACCAACCCCGGCACCCAAATTGCGTAACACACTAGGTATCAATCTGAATCATTTTGAAGCAAATTGCTAATCCATTGCTTCATAAGTTGGAAAAATGTGTCTGCTGAACACGTAAATTACGCAATGAATGTTGTTGAACTGTCAAAGTGAAACCGATTCCGATTGATGTGTTACGCAATTGCCCTGCAAGTCTGGATTTGTGGCCGGTTGATGACAATAGGCTTGCCCCCTATCACATGGGACTTGAACATAACTGGTGAATAACTGCCTAGCCCTTTGGGGGAAAGAGGCGTGATGATAATTATTTTACTAGATTTTTTCAAGTAAGCACTTGTCTTCTAGAGCCATCTTTGCAGACTTGAAATACAGACTTCGAGTTTATTTAGCACTGGCTTAGAGTAAGAAAGCTATAGAGCATCGGGTAGCATGGCCACACATGAGACAAAAAACTAACTTAACTAACATTGGCTACTTATGTAGCTGCCTTGAAAAAACTGGCACGCACTGAGAGACGGAAATAGTATAGCTTTATCTTTTTCTGCTCAATACTTTATCCTTTTCTTGTGGAAATGAAATGGAGCTACCCGCCGTCTATACTTCTCTTTGTCTAAGAGCACTGGTTTTCAGTTCATTTGAACATACCATTAGAGTATAAATTGTGACCATTTTGAAGCATTAAATTAGGCCTTTGCACATCACAGAAATTAACAAGATTTTTCTTTATTGACTCTGTGCACATTTTCCAGATATCAAAAATTATAAAATTTTTCGTTCATGAAAAAATATGCTAAAAGAAAAATTACTCCACGCATTCAATGGTCCATGTTATTTGAAATAAGTTAGCCTCAATGATGACGTCATTACCGACATCGATAAATATCGCTAGTGTTGTGCTCTAACAACATTTATCGAATCGATATTACAATTTATCAACAGTATAGGATTTTACAGACAAAAACAACTTACTTGTGTAAAATATCAAACTTATCCAATTTATTAAAAAATGAAATGCATTTTTTTACTAAATAAAGTATGCACCTTATGTAATTAAATATTTTTTTCATGAGTTTTTATTTAGTTCGTTGTCCACTTTTGTATCCGATACAATAATTGTATCAAAGCAAAATAGTACTTGATAAACAGGGTAAATTAAATGTATAGCGAAACTCCACAGACATGATAAGTATCCGTAGACAGAGTAAACTTTACTGCATATCTTCTTTTTCATTCGCACAAGAAAAAAAGAAATATATTAACGTCACTAGCAAAGAAAAGAGACAGAGTAAGAATATTTCTGTCCCTTACTGCGTGTCGGCTAAGCATATCAATGTGCACAACAAGTTTGACGTTTATGAATGAAATGAGAAAAATTATGAATGAACTAACAAAAACTACACCGCGATTAAACGGAAAATAAGATCTTTTTCGTGCATAATTCAATAATAGTAAATTTGCGCAACTGTGAAAATGGTAAGGTGTAGTGTAATAAGCTGTAAAAATGATAGTATGATGAAGCTTGCCGGAATTTTTTGTCCCTTTCGGTGACACGGATACCATGAGTCTATAGATTACTCTGTCTACGTACGTATCGATAACTAAAAACAAAAAAAAATAAAGTTTTGATGTATTTTGAGGCGTCAACGATCGCTGGTAGTGTTGTTACTTGATGAGAAAATCTGTTTTCTCTTGTTTTATCGTGTTATCGATACTAATCACGTCTGTGAAGTTTACCTACACAAAAAAAAAGTTTTTTTGAAAACTGATAATAGAAGTGCGGTCGTTGACCCCATAAAAAAACTCATCAAATTAACTTCTTTTTTGTTTTATCATGTTTAGATATCGGCAGCCATCACGTCTACGGAGTATCTCTAGTTAATTTAATTTGACCCTCTAAAGTTGTCGCGTTTTAGCATGACAATAGGTCATTGCCCTGTCCCTAATATCTCTCTCTAGAAACCCAAACAACAAACTATGTATGGTGTTTCGTTATTGGAACATGGTGAAGATCACGATAGATTCAGGACGTTAATGAACTTTATTTCAGATTTTTAAATAAAAAAATGCCAGAAAATGTAGATGGGTCAATGACCGCTATTGCTATGCTAAAACGCGACGACTATAATCTATACCAACAAAACAAAAAAATAATAGAAGATATTCACAATAACATAGTTAACGAAATATGAGCTCAACTGTGACTAATAAGACAAAATTACTTTTTCTATTGTTATAAATCAAATTTTGATTTTACCAAAGTTGAGAGGTGAGCGTACAATGGGTACAGTCAAGAGCAAAAGTATGTATACACTTGGCTTTATTCAAAGTCGATTTTCTCCTTTATTTTTGAATGAAATTTTATATTAGTAGGAACATAGTATTTTCAAACCCATAGGTATATGTAAAGTATCGTATGTCAACGTTGCATTCGTTATTTCGTGAAAAAATCGCAATTTAAAGTTGCCAAGTGTTGACATATTGGTGCTCGTGACTGTACTCCTTTGCCTAACTCTTCAGTGAATACCGGCGTTATACACAAGAATACAGAATCATGTACAAGTGATTTGTATCCGACACAAATGGTGGTTTTAATGTATTTATTAACACTTATTCACAATTATTATAACTACAAGTTTAGGAACAAAATACAAGAGGAAATCGTAGCGTCAAATTGTTTCTTTCACATAATTATTATTACTCTTGTTTTGACAATCCGACTCGAATTTCACTATTATTTTAATAAAGGAATGAATACAGCAGACCTATTCTGCCGGGAGATTCTGTAAAAATCTCACCGTGAAAACTTAGGTGAAGTGAGTTTGTTTTTCCTAGGAATTGACACTGTTGACTGTTCACTCACTCCACGCTCACTTCACATGTGTTCACGGTGAGATTTTTACAGAATAGCACCGCTGTAACAATTTCAGCGTAAAAACTAAGTTGAAGTGAAGGGAGCTGTCAATAGTCTGAATCCCTAGCATCAGAGGGACAATTTTATTCTTGTAATGTTAAGAACGTTCACATTCTGTTTCAATCTATCAAAAATACCTCTAAAATCCCTAGATTTTTGACATTGGTGTCGATTCCCTTGTTCAGAAACTAAACTAAATTTAAGTTCAGCTGTTCATCGTTTTCTATTTCATTAAGAAAAACACGGACTGTCTTCGCCATATTATGATTCATAGTGTTATCCTTTTATGATTCTGCCA
Source organism: Oligia strigilis (assembly GCA_951800025.1). Lineage (NCBI taxonomy): Eukaryota > Metazoa > Arthropoda > Insecta > Lepidoptera > Noctuidae > Oligia > Oligia strigilis. Next base: position 8,735,388 of record OX637567.1, read on the forward strand.
AAGTGGCCTTTTCAGGCACACTGGTGTATAGCGTCTTTTAGTCTGTACTAAATGAATGTATTTTCTTTCATCACTACAAGGTGTCATGGGGAAACCATTTGTGTGACACCTTGGTGGGGCGGGGTGAAATAATAGGGATTATTTGAAGCCACATAATAAATCAGAATTCAAAGACAAAGGAACAAAATCTGCAAGATTTTTGAAATGTTGAAATTATTCTTAAATATTGCTTTTACATTTTTCTATGTTTGATCGTTTCAAAACAAGAGTATTACAGTAAGATTCACCTCAATCTCTACCAATCCAACTATTGTTACATAGAAAAAGGTTTTGATATTACAAAATCTACAGTTTTCTGATAGCCATGTCACAACCATACTTAAATATACCCTTACTAGCAGTGCGCCGCGGTTTCACCCGCATAAGTGTCGATCCCGTGTGAATATCGGGAAAAAAAACTATCCTATGTCCTTCCCCGGGATGCAATCTATCTCTCTGCCATATTTTATCTAAATCCGTTCAGTGGTTTAGGCGTGAAAAGGTAACAGACAGAGTTACTTTCGAATTTATAATATTAGTATGAATTTTTTTATTCAAGTTTTTCCGCATAATTTACCTCTGGTGCAGTGTAACGAAGTATTAATACCATCATGATTCCAGAAAGAGATGATGCTATCTGTTATGTATCGTCCGTCTCTCTCTCTCTATTTATATGGAATTATGTTTCCTTTCTCGTATCGGCACGGAATTCAGGATCAAATTATATTAGCTAGCGAAACTTCGTATACGTGATGTGTGACTATAGGTAAAAAAATAAAACGCAAAAAAAATATGAATCGATGGTGTCACTGACCCTGGCAGGGCCACCATCACGGATTTTAATTTTGATAGCACAAAAAAATTGTCGCTAATTAGTCGAAATTTGTCGCCAAATATCAGAATTTGTCGGTCACTGGTTCAAAAGTTATAATGCTATGTTCACACGCGCGCCGTGCAGCCCGGCGGGCGGCCTGGCGGGCTGCGCGGCATGCAGCCCGGGCCAGGTCGGCGAACATTCAAGCTGTTCACACGCACGCCGTCGTGTCAGTCAGCACGCCCGGTTCGCGGCATTCACGTTCACAGGCGCGTTTACGGGCTCGGGCGTACCGTTTACACGCTCGTGAATGTGAATGTGCACGTTGAATGTCGAGTTGAACGCGCGCGTGTGAACATAGCATAAGGGTTTATAGGTGGCCGATCTGGAGAGAGTTTCCCCAGCAGGGCCACATTTATATCTCGAAAACTAGGGCACCTAGCGAAGATCTGTTTTCTCCCATATTTAGTCGCCAATTAGTCGGAATCAGTCGCCAAATATCAGAATTTGTCGGTCACTGGTTCAAAAGATATAAACGTTTATAGGTGGCCGATCTGGAGAGACTTCCCCAGCAGGGCCACATTTATATCTCAAAAGCTAGGGCACCTAGCGAAGATCTGTTTTCTCCCATATTTTGTCGCTAATTAGTCGCAATTTGTTGCCAAAGGTTACAGATTTAGTCGGTGTGTAATTAAAAAGATATTAAAGAATTAAATTTCCCCATACATTGGTACAAGCACGTACAAAATACTTTGTGTAGTTTCTAGACAATATCTATGACGTCATAAGGAGGAATGTTTGTTTAGAATTAAATAAAAAATAAACTTATTCTATAATTTCAACCCACAAAAAGAAAGCTTTATTCACTACCTTTATACAAATCTACAATAAATTTACGTAATTATTTATCTAACACAATGTGCACTTACCACTTAGTCGCTGGCAGATAGATCGCTGCGCTCCGTTTCATTTACGGTAAGTAAAAAAGAGATAGATGCGCGTGTACAGACGAGCTACTTAGAACAAGTTGCCCGTCACGTAAGTTAAAGTCAGCCAGTTTAATTAAAATGCAACTTATTATGAATATTTACGAACTCTAGTGTTGTTAT